>SJYT01024779.1:129366-194253 GCA_006410635.1 Cephalophus harveyi
TGGAGTTTCAGCTTTAGCATCATTCCTTCCAAAGAAATCCCAGGGTTGATCTCCTTCAGAATGGACTGGTTGGATCTCCTTGCAGTCCAAGGGACTCTCAAGAGTCTTCTCCAACACCACAGTTCAAAAGCATCAATACTTCGGCACTCACCTTTCTTCACAGTCCAACTCTTACATCCATACATGACCACAGGAAAAACCATAGCCTTGACTAGATGGACCTTAGTCGGCAAAGTAATGTCTCTGCTTTTGAAAATGATATCTAGGTTGGACTGAGTAGTTTATATAAATAGCTATATAATTTTAAATAGATATGATTTTATGAGATGAAAACTATTAGGAAATGCAAATTTATTTTTCAAAAAAACACCTGGTTAGAAAATTCAATGATAAATATTTAGTTGCTAAAACTCTAGAAAAATGTATATTCTCTTAAATTGGAAAACTGTTCAATCTAATGTAACAGAATCTTATCTGGAAAATAAAATCAAATAAGCTTTTGTTCAACCAGCTTGGTTCAAAGTGAAAATATGTGGAAGCTGAAGCTCCAATACTTTGGCCACCTGATGTGAAGAGCTGATACTTTGGAATAGACCCTACTGCCGGGAAAGATTGAAGGCAAAAGGAGAAGGGGGCGACAGAAGATTAGATGGTTGGATGGCATCATCAACTGAATGAACATGGGTTTGAGCAAACTCTGGGAGATAGTGATGAACAGGGAAACCTGATGTGCTGTAGTCCAAGGGGCACAAAGAGTCAGACACGACTTAGGGACTGAAAAACAACAACAACACAAACAATAAGTGATAATGAAAAGTATTTAAAATATATGACACTGAGGCTAATATTCCATGAAATCATGTTATTGAAATCATAAATTCTAATAACATTAATTATATCAGTAATATCATGGATGTGAGGAATATACATGAGAAAGTGTTATAAAATTCAAATAGAAATTAAATAAAAATTAAAAGAAAAATTCTTCTTTGTAAGTAACATGATTTTTATTATTGAATTAAAACCTCTCTGTTCTTTCTTTAATTATTGGATAAAACTTCTCAGCTTTTGCTCTTCCCTCAAATCAAAACAATATTGTCAAATCTAGAAAAATGGCACCTAAATAGCAAAGTAGATCTAAGTCTCATCTATCATAACACACACACATACACACAATCACATTGCAAAGCTTACACAAGCAGAAATAGACTTTATTAGGTGACAAAAATCTCATTTATATTTTAGAACTGACTACCAGATTTTCTGATATTTGTAAGTAAAGGCAGTTAATATATATGAAACAGTTATGTCAACTAACAACTATTTACTATATATCAAAGCTTGAGATCATCACTTCTCAAAATTCTATAGCCTACACTAATTTTTGTACCATTCAATTGGAATTTATCCTGTAATTTCTTTCTTAGTTAAAAATAAATTTAACATAACATATAATGTGTTAAAAACACAAAATATACACATAAACATCTGTCTCTTATACACATCTCATTTCCTTCCCCAGTAGACCATGTTTTGTTAGAACTCTCCACCATGACCCATCCATCTTGGGTGGCCCTCTACAGCATGACTCATAATTTCATTGAGTTAGACAAGGCTTTGGTCCATGTGATTAGCTTGATCAGTTTTCTGTGATTGTTGATTTCATTATATCTGCCCTTGGATGGAAAAGGAAAAGAGACATATGGAAGCTTCCTGATAGGAGAGGCTGAGTGATGTGGAAACTGGGTCTTGTTCTGATGGGTGGGGTCATGCTCAGTAAATCTTTTATCCAATCTTCTGTTGATAGGCAGTGTTGTGTTCTCTCCCTGTGGTTTGATGTGGAGAATGGTGACTTCCTTCAAAAGGATGAAGATGCTGTCACTAAACCACTAAGACTAGAAGAAATGTTACCTGTGGATGTAGAAACTCTAGAATGTAGAGGAGAAATAAGTATCAGTTGTTGTACCAAGATCAGCAGTAACAGGAAGGGCTATAGTTTTCCCATTCACCTTTTCTTCTGCTTCTCCTGAATGAGAGTTCCTTTTAAATTGCAAGAGGAGCTTTCCAACAAATATATATGAAGATCTGAATCTGAGTGGTTCAAGGGATAGACTACATAAATGAACCATGCTTCCAGCAAGCATTTATGATCCCATTTGTCCCATTTCTTCAGATGACTCTCAGTAGACATTTTTTGTCTCTGAGAGCTTCAGGGATTTCTTCAATTGCAGACTTCTTCCTCACCTAAGGTTATAAATTACTAGCAGCAGTCCACATCTAAAACCTGTTTAGGTAATGGTTAGTCAAATGTTGGATTATTTGGGCTCAGCTGGGAACCAATCTGAAGGGCCATTATAACTCCAGAATATCCCATAAATTTGGCTGAGACAGTCAGACCTGTATTACTCAACTTTATCCCTCTGTCTAACCTTGCCTCTCCCTTCATATCCACAATGCCAAAGCTCCTTAATAATCATCCTGACCATTGCGCTTTGTCTCAAGGTTTGTTTCCTGGAGAACCCAGCCTGTAACTATCATTTAAAAAGTTATTTTTTCCAGGTACATCAAAATATTAATAAAACTAGTCTTTCAGAATATGTAAAGGTTGTTTATTGAGGAGACATTTTACTGTGTGTTGTGAACTGGTACAAGGGACAGAGCAGTGAAGATGATTGACAAGATCTTAGCCTTAGAGTCTAGTGGAAAATACAGAAATTTTAAAGTGATCACACAAATACTAATAGTTATAATTGTGGTAAAGGGGAATAATACAGAATATATATCATTTCAGCATGAGTTCAGGTTAGATTTTTGAAACAGTAACAGCATAAAAAGGCTGCTCATGCATTAATGAGAAGGACAAAAAGTAATTTAAGGGCAGAGTCAGCAAATAGGTAACATTGACACTATCTGATAGCAACAACCATAACAGCAGCAACAACAAATATATGACATCATGAAAGGAAAATTAATCTTTAAAAAGTTGTCTTCCATCTGCTCCAGTCATAAAGTAAAGCTTAGTTTAAGAAAATCTGAAAGATTCCAATTCAGTTTACTTTTGAAACTTTACTCAAATGTGTTGATCTGTATGCTGTAGACATAAAAGTAAACATCCCTTTACAATACTTCTTTCTTTATTCACTTCTGACAGCATATTTTTTCACATTCTGAAGTTTTTGTTTATGTGGTTTTATGTTGTAACCTTGATTAACCACTTCAAGGCAATACCTTTTTATGCCGGTGAAAATATCAACCACTTTATTTGTGGGGCTTTGCATAGACTACATTAGAAGAGTGAAAGGAAAATTTACCAGAGTGAATAAAATGTGCTAAATAAAACAAATCTGTCAAAACTAAGCATTTATATAAAACATCTTAATTTCATCTGTAATATTAAAAATATGGCAATAACAAAGAGAGAGGATAGAAACCCTCAACAGTATTTTCCCCAAATTCAGTTAACTAATTTTCTACTAGTTAATTAAAAAGGGATATTGAATTTTGGTATGATTTTTCATGACCTCTAGCTGAATTTCTCTTGTGGAAAAAAGCAGTTAAATCTTAAAAATAAGCAGCAGAGACAAAATATATTTTTATTTTAAATATTAAGAATGTTTTATATTATTCTTCTGCTAAATGAAGTTATACTATTTTAAAATTTTCAGTTTGGGGAAAGATTTAAAATACCAAAATAAGGTTTTTGTACTTAAAGTTACATAACATCAACATTCTTAATGAAATCAAATTTTAATTTGTGTAATGTTTAAAAATACTTCTAATGTGCTCAAAATATGAATGTTTCCACTGTAAATAAAAGGCAAAGGGCTCAATGAAATCTAGGGAAAGCTTAGAATTTTAGATTGGTACTATTGACACTCTAATGTCTCTTTTTTTTCCACCCTCCATTGTCTCTGGCAATGTAATTATCTTACTACCACTATCTAGTCCAAGTTTCTTGTCAAAACTAGCTCTATAAAATGCCTACTGACAATTTCGGGTCTACTTCCCTTTGTCCAGCTCAATTTGTTTTATTTTTCCCCCCAGCAAGTGATTTAAATGGTAGTCAATTGTAATAAACTGTACCCTTTCTTTGATGGTTGTTACAAGCTATTCTTACTTACAGCATCCATCCTTGAAATCTACTCAGTGGTTTTTGGATTCTGCTTTTATTTTAACAGGAATCTATTTGTGCTGCTCATTTTTGTGTTTTTATGTCTAAATTGCTCTACATTTCAAACTGAGTTATTCCTTTAATTTCAAAGATCAGTTGAATTTTTTTAAAAGTTTGAGGTTAAGGGCAAAGAAAGGCTATTATTCAAAAGTTATTTGTAGAAAGGACAGAAATTATCCCCTTATGATAAATATATACCTCTCTATTATGTTAGGATCTACAGAAGTACTAGAGTATATATATATATGATTTCTTTCATGAATTCATCATCCCTGCTTGGTTTACATGAGGAAATCCAGAGAATATGGAATTTTGCTTATTTTCAAACCAGTGGAAAGACAAGGTAAATTGAAAGATTTAATATCAAGCAATAATCCCTAACAAAAGCAGAAGATATTAAGAAGAAGTGGCAAAAATACACAGAAGAACTATACAGAAAAGATCACAACCCATATAAGCACGATGGTGTGATCATCAACCTAGAGCCAGAAATCCTGGAATGCAAAGTCAAGTGGGTCTCAGGAAGCATCACTACGAGCAAAGCTAGTGGAGGTGATGGAACTTCAGTTGAGCTATTTCAAATCCTAAAAGATGGTGTTTTGAAAGTGCTGCATTCAATATGCCAGCAAATTTGGAAAACAGCAGTGGTCACAGGACTGGAAAAGATCAGTTTTCATTCTAATTTCAAAGAACGGAAATGCCAAAGAATACTCAAAGTACTGCACTATTGCACTCATCTCACGTGCTAGCAAAGTATTGCTCAAAATTCTCAAAGCCAGGCTCCAACAGTACTTGAACTATGAACTTCCAGATGTTTAGGCTGGATTTACAAAAGGCAGAAGAAACAGAGATCAAATTGCCAACATTGATTGGATCATCGAAAAAGCAAGAGTTTCAGAAAAACATCAGCTTTATTGACTATGCCAAAGCTTTTGACTTTATGGACCACAACAAGCTCTGGAAAATTCTTAAAGAGGTGGGAATAGCAGACCACCTCACTTGCCTCTTGCAAAATCTGTAAGCAGATCAGGAAGCAACAGTTAGAACTGGACATGGAAAAACAGACTGGTTCTAAATAAGAAAAGGAGTACATAAAGGCTGTATATTGTCACCCTGTTTATTTAACTTATATGCAGAGTATATCATGAGAAATGCTGGGCTGGATAAAGCACAAACTGGAATGAAAATTGCCAGGAGAAATACCAATAACCTCAGATATGCAGATGACACCTTATGGAAGAAAGAGAAGAAGAACTAAAGAGACTCTTGAAAGTGAAAGAGGAGAGTGAAAAAGTTGGCTTAAAACTAAACATTCAGAAAAACCAAGGTCATGGCATCTGGTCCCATCACTTCATGGCAAATAGATGAGAAAACAGTGGAAACAGTGACAGACTTTATTTTGGGGGGCTCCAAAATCACTGTAGATGGTGACTGCAGCCGTGAAATTAAAAGACACATGCTCCTTGGAAGAAAAGTTATGACCAACCTAGACAGCATATTAAAAAGCAGAGACATTACTTTACAACAAAGGTCTGTCCCGTCAAGGCTATAGATTTTCCAGTAATCATGTATGGATGTGAAAGTTGGACTCTAAAGAATGCTGAGCATGAAGAATTGATGCTTTTGAACTGTGGTGTTGGAGAAGACTTTTGAGAGTCCCTTGGACTGCAAGGAGATCCGACCAGTCCATCCTAAAGGAGATCAGTCCTTAATGTTCATTGGAAGGACTGATGTTGAAGCTGAAACTCCAATATTTTGGCCACCTGATGCAAAGAACTGACTCATTTGAAAAGACTCTGATGCTGGGAAAGATTGAAGGCAGGAAGACAAGGGGAAAACAGAGGATGAGATGGCTGGATGGCATCACCAACTCAATGGGCATGAGTCTGAGTAAACTCCGAGAGTTGGCAATGGACAGGGAGGCCTGGTGTGCTGCAGTCCATGGGGTCACAAAGAATCAGACACAATTTAGCGACTGAACTGAACTGAACATTCTTTAACAATTAGTGACTAGGAAATGGTGAATAAAAACAAACTCTAAAAGAAAATCTAATAATATTGGGATGAAATGGGATACAGAATCAAAATGAGTACACTGAGACTTTGGTGACAACAAACCAACAAACAAATAAGGGAAGTTAGCAATCAAAAAACATTTCTTTATCATTGTTTAGTTGCTAAGTGGGCCTGACAACTTTGTGACCCCATGGACCTTAGGTTGTCAGGCTTCTCTGTCCATGTGATTTCCCAGGCAAGAGTAGTGGAGTGGTTTGAGATTTCCTTCTCTAGGGAATCTTCTCATCCCAGGGATAGAATCCACACCTCCTGCATTGGCAGGTAAGATCTTTACTATATTTATCAAGTGTTATTCTTCTCTGTCTGGTGTCCAACTGTAAGTTTTTTCTTTGCATCTTTCCTGTGTATAGCATGCCTTGTCTCTGAATTTTGGAATTTCTTGAATAGCATGATATTTCAAAATCAATACTTCTTTTGAATAATCTTTTCTGCAATGATGTATTTGAGAGTTTTTATATCAAGAAAATATTAAGATCTCAGAATGTTAATATTCAGTGTTCCCAGGTTCTCTGAAAGGGGATGTTAGGAACATGAAACATATGGACCAGTGTATTTCTACTGTGCTCATGTTCAGGAAGGACAGAAAATACTGCTGTTGAATTTTATGAATCTGAACTCATGAATTCTTAAATTAATACAAAGATTTAAAATCATTCCTATGAATAGAACAAAGACATGATGACAATGGGACCTCAGTGCAGATTGTGTAACATCTTCATGTGTGTAAAATCTTCTTGAATTTCAATCTTGACTTCAACTGTAAGGAGATCAAACCAGTCAATCCTAAAGGAAATCAGCCCTAAATATTCATCGGATGGACTGATGCTGAAGCTGCAACTGCAATACTTTGGCCACCTGATGTGAAAATCTCATTGGAAAAGACCCTGATGCTGGGAAAGATTGAAGGCAGGAGGAGGAGAGGACCACAGAGGATGAGATGGTTGGATGGCATCACCAACTCAATGGACATGAGTTTGAGCAAGCTCTGGGAGTTGGTGATGGACAGAGAAGCCTGGTGTGTTGCAGTTCCTGGGGTCACAAAGTGTTGGACATGACTGAACGACTGAACTGACCACAAATAAACTCATGGTAAAAGCAATTTTTTGAACCTCACCAGAATTCTTACCGGTAGAACAAAGAAAACTACATTGATTGTCTTGGGCTATTATGTTGAAATTCCTACAATTGCAACATTTGTGGATTTTGCATGATTAAGGGGTTCAAAAGTTATTACACGTAGTAGTAAAATTCCAGACTGTAAAATATTCTTTTAACAAATTCTGAAACTCTAAAAGGGAAAAATAAGTGGGAAGAAGAGGAAAGGTTTTCTGGCAAACTGAAACTGATTGCAATGATGATAAAATTATTCCCATTGCTCCAATGTCCCCTGGCAACAACAACGATTATTGTTCATGTCCTGTCATCATATGAAACAAAAGACCAAAGTTTTTATACAATCATAATGATGAGTGTTCTACAAAGAATCTGTTCACTCATACTTGTTTTTATCCAAAAAATGTTTAACAAAATTTTTCTGAGGATTATATGACTGTCTCTTATACACATCTAGATGTGTATAAGAGACAGAAGCAGTATTAATGAAATAAACTATTTTATATAAGTGTATAATTTTATAGAAGACCTAGGTATTATCTTATAATTTATATTTTAAAGTATGATTTAGAAATATGGAATAGTACCTATCCTGATTTTAAGTTTTGAAAGGACTTGAATGAAAACCACATTCACAGAAAACTAACCAAACTGATCACATGGATCACAACCTTGTCTAACTTAACGAAAGTATGAGCCATGCCATGTAGGACCACCCAGATGGACAGGTCATGGTGGAGAGTTCTGACAAAACGTGGTCCACTGGAGAGGGAAATGGCAAACCACTTCATTATTCTTGCCTTGAGACCCCCATAAACAGTATGAAAAGGCAAAAAGACAGGACGCTGAAAGATGAACTCCCCAGGGGGGTCTAAGTCTAAGTCGCTTCAGTCGTGTCCAACTCTGTGCAACCCCATAGATAGCAGCCCACCAGGCTCCCCCATCCCTGGGATTTTCCAGGCAAGAACACTGGAGTAGGTTGCCATTTCCTTCTCCAATGATGAAAGTGAAAAGTGAAAGTGAAGTCGCTCAGTCATGTCCGACTGTTCGCAACCCCATGGACTGCAGCCTACCAGGCTCCCTCGTCCACGGGATTCTCCAGGCAAGAGTACCGGAGTGGGGTGCCATTGCCCTCTCCACCCCAGGGAGGTAGGTTTCCAATATGCTATGGGAGATCAGTGGAGAACTAACTCCAGAAAAACTGAAGAGATGGAGCCAAAACATAAACAATACCCAGCTGTGGATGTGACTGATGATGGAATTAAAGTCCAAAGCTGTAGAGCAATGTTGCATAGGAACCTGGAATGTTAGGTCCATGAATCAAGGCAAATTGGAAGAGGTCAAACAGAGGATAGCAAGAGTGAACATCAACATTTTAGGAATCAGTGAACTAAAATGGACCAGAATGGATGAATTTAACTCAGATGACCATTATATCTACTACTGTGGGAAAGAATCCCTTAGAAGAAATGGAGTAACCCTCATAGTCAACAAAAGAGTCTGAAATGCAGTACATGGATGCAGTCTCAAAAATGACAGAATGATCTCTGTTTGTTTCCAAGATAAACCATTCAATATCATAGTAATCAAAGTGTATGCTCCATCCAGTAATGCTGAAGAAGCTGAAGTTGAATGGTTCTATAAAGACCTACAAGACCTTTAGAAATAACACCCCCAAAAGATGTCCTTTTCATTATAGGGGACTGGAATGCAAAAGTAGGAAGTCAAGAAAAACCTGGAGAAATAGGAAAATTTGGCCTTGGAGTACAAAATGAAACACTTCAAAGGCTAACAGAGTTTGCCAAGAGAATGCACTGGTCATAGCAAACACCCTATTTCAACAATTAAGAGAAGACTACACACAGACATCACCAGATGGTCAGTACCGAAATCAGATTGATTATATTCTTTGCAGCAAAAGATGGAGAAGCTCTATACAGTCAGCAAAAACAAGACCGGGAGCTGACTGTGGCTCAGATCATGAACTCCTTATTGCCAAATTCAGACTGAAATTGAAGAAAGTAGGGAAACCACTAGACCATTCAGGTATGACCTAAATCAAATCCCTTATGATTATAGAGTGGAAGTGAGAAATAGATTCAAGGGATTAGATCTGATTGACAGAGTGCCTGATGAACTATGGACAGAGGTTCATGACATTGTACAAAAGGCCATATACAAGAAAAAGAAATGCAAAAAGGCAAAATTGTTGTCTTAAGAGGTCTTACAAATAGTTGAGAAAAGAAGAGAAGTGAAAGGCAAAGGAGAAAGGGAAAGATACACCCATTTGAATGCAGAGTTCCAAAGAATAGCACAGAGAGAGAAGAAAGCTTTCCTCAGTGATCAATGCTAAGATACAGAGGAAAACAATAGAATGGGAAAGACTAGAGATGTCTTCAAGAAAATTAGATACCGATGGAACATTTCATGCAAAGATGGGCACAACAAAGGACAGAAACAGTATGGACCTAACAGAAGCAGAAGATATTAAGACGAGGTAGCAAGAATATACAGAACTATGCAAAAAAGATCTTTATGACCCAGATAACCATGATGGTGTGCTCACTCACCTAGAGCAGACATTCTGGAATGTGAAGTCAAGTGAGCCTTAGGAAGCATCATTATGAACAAAGCTAGTAGAGGTGATGGAATTCCAGGTGAGCTATTTCAAATCCTAAAAGATGACACTGTGAAAGTGCTGCATTGAAATGACAGCAAATCTGGAAAACTCAGCGGTGGCCACAGGACTAGAAAGGTCGATTTTCATTCCAATCCCTAAGAAAGGCAATGCCAAAGAATGTTCAAAGTACCGTACAACTGCAGTCATCTCAAACGCTAGCAAAGTAATGCTCAAAATTCTCCAAGTCCGGCTTCAACAGTACATGAATTGTTACTTCCAGATGTTCAAGCTGATTTTAGAAAAGGCAGAGGAACCAGAGATCAAATTGTTGGATCATCGAAAAAATAAAAGTGTTCCAAAAAACATCTACTTTTGCCTTATTGACTATGCCAAATCCTTTGACGTGTGGATCACAACAAACTGTGGAAATTCTTCAAGAGATGAGAATACTATACACCTGACTTGCCTCCTGAGAAATTTGTATGTAGGTTAAGAAGCACTTCCCTGCTGGCTTAGATGGTAAAGCATCTGGCTACATTGCGGGCAACTCGGGTTCACAAAAAAGATGTCCTTTTCATTATAGGGGACTGGAATGCAAAAGTATGAAGTCAAGAAACACCTGGAGTAACAGGCAAATTTGGCCTTGGAATATGGAATGAAGCAGGACAAAGGCTAATAGAGGTTTGCCAAGAGAATGCACTGGTCATAGCAAACACCCTATTTCAACAATTAAGAGAAGACTACACACAGACATCACCAGATGGTCAGTACCGAAATCAGATTGATTATATTCTTTGCAGCAAAAGATGGAGAAGCTCTATACAGTCAGCAAAAACAAGACCGGGAGCTGACTGTGGCTCAGATCATGAACTCCTTATTGCCAAATTCAGACTGAAATTGAAGAAAGTAGGGAAACCACTAGACCATTCAGGTATGACCTAAATCAAATCCCTTATGATTATAGAGTGGAAGTGAGAAATAGATTCAAGGGATTAGATCTGATTGACAGAGTGCCTGATGAACTATGGACAGAGGTTCATGACATTGTACAAAAGGCCATATACAAGAAAAAGAAATGCAAAAAGGCAAAATTGTTGTCTTAAGAGGTCTTACAAATAGTTGAGAAAAGAAGAGAAGTGAAAGGCAAAGGAGAAAGGGAAAGATACACCCATTTGAATGCAGAGTTCCAAAGAATAGCACAGAGAGAGAAGAAAGCTTTCCTCAGTGATCAATGCTAAGATACAGAGGAAAACAATAGAATGGGAAAGACTAGAGATGTCTTCAAGAAAATTAGATACCGATGGAACATTTCATGCAAAGATGGGCACAACAAAGGACAGAAACAGTATGGACCTAACAGAAGCAGAAGATATTAAGACGAGGTAGCAAGAATATACAGAACTATGCAAAAAAGATCTTTATGACCCAGATAACCATGATGGTGTGCTCACTCACCTAGAGCAGACATTCTGGAATGTGAAGTCAAGTGAGCCTTAGGAAGCATCATTATGAACAAAGCTAGTAGAGGTGATGGAATTCCAGGTGAGCTATTTCAAATCCTAAAAGATGACACTGTGAAAGTGCTGCATTGAAATGACAGCAAATCTGGAAAACTCAGCGGTGGCCACAGGACTAGAAAGGTCGATTTTCATTCCAATCCCTAAGAAAGGCAATGCCAAAGAATGTTCAAAGTACCGTACAACTGCAGTCATCTCAAACGCTAGCAAAGTAATGCTCAAAATTCTCCAAGTCCGGCTTCAACAGTACATGAATTGTTACTTCCAGATGTTCAAGCTGATTTTAGAAAAGGCAGAGGAACCAGAGATCAAATTGTTGGATCATCGAAAAAATAAAAGTGTTCCAAAAAACATCTACTTTTGCCTTATTGACTATGCCAAATCCTTTGACGTGTGGATCACAACAAACTGTGGAAATTCTTCAAGAGATGAGAATACTATACACCTGACTTGCCTCCTGAGAAATTTGTATGTAGGTTAAGAAGCACTTCCCTGCTGGCTTAGATGGTAAAGCATCTGGCTACATTGCGGGCAACTCGGGTTCAGTCCTTGGGTTGGGAATATCTCCTGGAGAAGGAAATGACAACCCACTCCAGTATTCTTGCCTGGAAAATCCCATGGACAAAGAAGCCTGGTAGGCTGCAGTCCATGGGGTCACAAAGAGTCAGACATGACTGAGAGAGTTCACTCACTAAGAAGCAACAGTTAGAACTGGACATGGAATAACAGAATGCTTTCAAATTGGGAAATGAGAACATCAAAGCTGTATATTGTCACCCTGTTTACTTAACTTATATGCACTGTATATCATTTGAAATGCCAGGATGGATGAAGCACAAGCTGGAATCAAGATTCCTGGGAGAAATATCAATAACCTCAGATATGTAGATGGCACCTCCCTTTGGCAGAAAGTGAAGAACTAAAGAGCCTCTTGATGAAATTTATAGAGGAGAGTGAAAAAGTCAGCTTAAAACTCAACATTCAGAAAACTAGGATCATGGCAGCCGGCCCCATCAATTCATGGCAAATAGATGGGGAAACAATGGAAACAGTGACACAGTTTATTTTCTTGGTCTCCAAAATCACTGTAGATGGTGACTGCAGCCATGAAATGAAAACATGCTTGCTCCTTGGAAGAAAAGCTATGACCAACCTAGACAGAATAGTAAAAGGCAGAGACATCACTTTACCAACAAAGGTCTGTCCAGTCAAAGCTATAGTTTTTTCCAGTAGTCATGTATGGGTGTGAGAGTTGGAGTATAAAGAAAGCTGAGCACTGAAGAATTAATGATTTGAACTGTGGTGTTGGAGAAGACTCATGAGAATCCCTTGGACTGCAAGGAAATCCAACCAGTCAATCCTAAAGAAAATCAATACTGAATATTCATGAGAAGGACTGATGCTGAAGCTGAAACTCCAATACGTTGGCCATCTGATGTAAGAACTGACTCCTTGGAAAAGATCCTGATGCTGGGAAAGATTGAAAGCAGGAAAAGAAGGGGACAACAGAGGATGAGATAGTTGGATGGCATCACTGATTCGATGAACATGAGCTTGAGTAACCTCTGGAAGTTGGTAATGGAAAGGAAAGCCTGACATCCTGCAGTCCATGGGGTCTCACATGACTGAATGACTAAACTGAACTGATATAAGATGGCGGTGCACTTCTTTACATATTTTCTTGTTTGTTATTTCAAAAATTTAATCATACATCTAGTCATGCACCTACATAACTCAATGTGATAATCTGAAAAAAATGTTCAATTAATCTTGTGTGTGGGCTGGAAGAAGCAAAAGCTGGGATCAAGATTGCCAGGAGAAATACCAATAACCTCAGATATGTGATGACACCAAACTTATGGCAAAAAGTGAAGAGGAACTAAAAAGCCTCTTGATGAAAGTGAAAGTGGAGAGTGAAAAAGTTGGCTTAAAGCTCAACATTCAGAAAACGAAGATCATGGCATCTGGTCCCATCACTTCATGAGAAATAGATGGGGAAACAGTGGAAACAGTGTCAGACTTTATGTATTTGGGCTCCAAAATCACTGCAAATGGTGATTGCAGCCATGAAATTAAAAGACACTTACTCCTTGGAAGGAATGTTATGACCAGCCTAGATAGCATCTTCAAAAGCAGAGACATTACTTTGCCAACAAAGGTCCATCTAGTCAAGGCTATGGTTTTTCCAGTGGTCATGTATGGATGTGAGAGTCGAACTGTGAAGAAGGCTGAGCACTGAAGAATTGATGCTTTTGAACTGTGGTGTTGGAGAAGACTCTTGAGAGTCCCTTGGACTGAAAGGAGATCTAACCAGTCCATTCTAAAGGAGATCAGTCCCGGGTATTCTTTGGAAGGACTGATGCTAAAGCTGAAACTCCAGTACTTTGGCCACCTCACGCAAAGAGTTGACTCATTGGAAAAGACCCTGATGCTGGGAGGGGTTGGGGGCAGGAGGAGAAGGGGACGACAAAGGATGAGATGGCTGGATTGCATTACCAACCGATGGACGTGAGTTTGAGTGATCTCTGGGAGTTGGTGATGGACAGGGAGGCCTGGCATGCTGCAATTCGTGGGGTCTCAAAGAGTCGGACACGACTCAGCGCCTGAACTGAACTGAACTGAACTTAATCTTATGTGTGTTTGTGTGTGTGTTTGTGTTCAGTCGTTGCTGACTCTGCGAACCCATGGACTGTAGCCTGTCAGACTCCTCAGTCCGTGGATTTCCCAGGCAAGAATACTAGAGTTGATTGCCATTTCCTTCTCCAAACTAATCTTATAGTTCTCATTAAATACATCTTAGTTATGAAGTTATATAAAACTTAAATTTTAGTATATTAAGAACATCATGTAAACTGTGTTAAACTGTGGTATTTATAGACAAATTTAATTGAAAACAAATGTATCTGTTTCTAAATGATGAATTTCTCAGAGCTATGAACAATTTTTAGAACATGATTTCCTTCATCTTGTCCATTCTTTAATGGTAGACACATTTCTGTCTTTCATTATAAAATATGGGCCATTCATACACTCATGGAATAAATTTCAATACATTCCCCTAATGATAAGGGAGAAATATAAGGAGTGTCAAAAAGCAGATCTAAAGCAAACACAATCAGTTAAAGGATTTTTGTAAGCCATCATATTGTCAGTCAGTGAGCCGCAGACTAATATATGATTCAAATGGGTACACAGAAGCAAAATTTAAGCTATTTTGGCCTTACTTACATCAGGATGAGATTAAAAATCTTGAATTATTATCCCTGTTTTTTTTTTCCTTGAAATCTCTACTGCAGGAATCAGATAAAGTTATAAAACCACTTGATAAATTTCAGGACACTACATTTCACAATCAGTATGTCTACAATTACCGTTAGAACAATGATAAAAAAGAAGCAAACAAAGCAAAAAGCAAAGTAGCACACAAGGTCACAGATATTAGCAGAGATACCAGAGATCAAAACAAAAGCAAAACAAAGTCATCATGGCATTTAGAGGATATGTTTGTTTTTGTTTTTTTTTTTCCCCCCTTGGGAGGTCAGAACATTGTTCTTGGGAAAAAAAAAAAAAAAAAAACCACACATTTGATTTCTACATAAATATACAACAATGACCTTTGTGGAAAAAAAGAAAAATCAAAGTTCAGTTAAAAAGGAAGAATAATACTGTCAAAAAAGAGAATGACAGAGACAGAAAACCCTGCCATTGTAATAGTTAAATCCCATGCTTAGCACACTGAATATTACTTTGTATGGTTCTATTTTCAGATTTTCTAAACTCCCTGGGTTAATGCACTAATATCTTGAAACAACATAATAACTTACCATACTTAATAATGCTTCTAGCAAAGATCTGTTACCAAAGCACTGGCTTTTATTTTCCTTTGCCATGGTAACATCTCACTGTCTCTATTCAGAAGAAAGGGGAAAAACTTTGAGTATTGGTTTCCAAATGCAGCCAGGGAAGATCCAGACAGGTTTTTTAGGACTGCATGTTGAATTGTATTCAGCCAAGTTTTGGACAGTTGAAAATATATATCCTGCCACATCTCACTGCTCAACTAATCCCTTTTCTTTGGCTGCCACTGCTCAAAGCTTTCCATGCCAACAAGTCTCAAAACTGCTCATCCTTATGGGGGGGAGAAAAGCGTGAGCAGCATACAAGAATGATGATCATGGACTAGGTTTTTTACGTCCAGCTTTCAATGGAATCACCCTTGATTGCCCCTGGAAGAAGATACACTCAGCCCTACTTTAAGCAAAATATGAAATATCATTCCCAAGTTTACTAAGCTATTAGGTGACTGAGCTAGAACTCATAGCACAATCAGCCCAACACTAAAGCCAAAACCATGTCACTCCACAGATTGCTTTTCCACAGGTGTTGCTATCTCTCTGCTACATGATGACTATTTAAACCAGAAGTTAGCAAAGTTCCCTTTTTGTTCTCAGTTCAGTTCAGTCGGTTCAGTTCAGTCGCTCAGTCGTGTCCGACTCTTTGCGACCCCATGAATCGCAGCACGCCAGGCCTCCCTGTCCATCACCATCTCTCGGAGTTCACTCAGACTCACATCCATCGAGTCAGTGATGAAAGTTAAATAAGCAGGGTGACAATATACAGCCTTGACGCACTCCTTTTCCTATTTGGAACCAGTCTGTTGTTCCATGTCCAGTCCTAACTGTTGCTTCCTGACCTGCATACAGATTTCTCAAGAGGCAGGTTAGGTGGTCTGGTATTCCCATCTCTTTCAGAATTTTCCACAGTTTATTGTGATCCACACAGTCAAAGGCTTTGGCATAGTCGATAAAGCAGAAGTAGATGTTTTTCTGGAACTCTCTTGCTTTTTCCATGATCCAGCGGATGTTGGCAATTTGATCTCTGGTTCCTCTGCCTTTTCTAAAGCCAGCTTGAACATCAGGGAGTTCACGGTTCACGTATTGCTGAAGCCTGGCTTGGAGGATTTTGAGCATTACTTTACTAGCATGTGAGATGAGTGCAATTGTGCGGTAATTGGAGCATTCTTTTGCATTGCCTTTCTTTGGAATTGGAATGAAAACTGACCTTTTCCAGTCCTGTGGCCACTGCTGAGTTTTCCAAATTTGCTGGCATATTGAGTGTAGCACTTTCACAGCATCATCTTTCAGGATTTGAAACAGCTCAACTGGAATTCCATCACCTCCACTAGCTGGATATTAAGAAGTTTAGGATTTGCAGACTACCTATGACTATAATATATTCTTATTCTGTTTGTTTTAGATAAGCCTTTCAGAATGGCTTTTATAAAAAAAGATAAAAGAGAACAAGTGTCAGTAAGGATATAGAGAAAAGGGAACTCTTGAACACCATTTGTGTGAATGCAAATTGATAATGGCCATTATGGGAAACAGAATGGAACTTTCTGAAAAAGTAGAACTACATTATGATTCAGCAGTCCTATGCTTATTGCCACATTATTCCCACTAGCCAAGATACAGAGATAATCCAGACATAAAATATACATAAGAGATACTATTCAGTTCTAAAAAAGAATATCCTGTCACTTGTGACAACATGGATAAACCTGGAGGATCAACTACACGAAAAAAAGTCATACAGAAAGAAATATTTTTCAAATTTTATATTTTATGAATTTCACTTATATGTAGAATCTAAAAAAGTCTAACATATAGAAACAATAAAACAGTGGGTCCCAGGGTGGGGATATTGGTCTAAGTTTCTAAAATTACATTTGTGTAGGGTAAATAAATTTAGAGACTGAATGTAAAACATAATGATTATAAACTATAGAGTCTACTGGAAATTTTCCTGAAAGAGTAGATTTCAGGTGTTCTCACAAAAACAGGAAAAAAAAAAAAGCTTAAAAACATTCTGTTTTGAGGCCATATAAAAGCAACCTCCCAATCAAACTTGGCGAAACAAACTACAGCTTGCCAACCTATGATCTAGAATGTGTACACACAAAATGGCTGCCTTGGAACTGCACTCTGCCTAGTACATGCTTAAGAAACATATATTAAAAATAATTACAGAAGCACTGCTTCTCACTCTGCATTTTAAGTCTAAGCTTTGAAGACATAGTACATGTGCACACACACATCTCACCATAATTTCAAAAGTGTTAATTGCTTAATCGTGTCCAAGTCTTTGCAACCGCTTGTACTGTAGACTTCCAGGCTCCTCTGTCCATGGAATTCTCTAGACAGGAATACTGGAGTGGGTTGCCACAATCTCAAAAGCCACCTTAAAATAATGTTATTCTATTTTTCTGATTTGTGCTTTTATTCTTTGAATCTATGGGTGCATTATGTAATTCATGAGGACCAGTACAAAGTGAATTTGAGAATCTCCAGTTCAAAAATTAAGAATTTCAAGATGACAGCAGAATTTAAGTCAAGCACAAAATTATTTTGAGTTAGAGCTCTGTCGTATACAACTGCATAGGTCACATGCCCAGGAAGTAGGCCTTGGTGTTATTATATTATATTAACAGTCCCAACATATGAAAGGCCTAGTTGCTCCATAAACTTGTCACCATTTGGTAATGTTGATCTCTTTAATTATTTTGACCATTGTAGTGGTGGGGTTCAGTTCAGTCGCTCAGTCGTGTCCGACTCTTTGCGACCCTATGAATCGCAGCACACCAGGCCTCCCTGTCCATCACCAACTCCTAGAGTTCACTCAGACTCACGTCCATTGAGTCAGTGATGCCATCCAGCCATCTCATCCTCGGTCGTCCCCTTCTCCTCCTGCCCCCCAATCCCTCCCAGCATCAGAGTCTTTTCCAAAGAGTCAACTCTTCTCATGAGATGGCCAAAGTACTAGAATTTCAGCTTTAGCATCATTCCTTCCAAAGAAATCCCACGGCTGATCTCCTTCAGAATAGACTGGTTAGATAGCAGTGTCTAAATTTGTTAATTATTTCCATTTTACTGATGAATATAGTTGTCAATAGTCATTTATGAGTTATTTGCATACACACTCATAAATTAACTGCTCTGATCTCTTACATATTTTTGAGATTTGTCTCTCTGTACTGTTGCAATAGTTATATTATCTGGACACAAGTCTTGTGAGATGTATTGAAATAGTCTCAACAAATGTATCTTTCATTTTTTTGTGATTTCTTAAAAAAAAAAGTTGTTTTCTTGTTTTAACAATGAAATCCAACTTATTGCTGTTTTTCTTATGTAGTGAATATTTTTAAGAATTTTTTGCCTGCTTCAAAATCATGAACATTGTCTTTTATATTTTCTTCCAGAATCTTTATAAATATTAATACATAATTTTTCTATCTTTAAATCTACCTATTTTCAATTTTTACAACGTGTTATTTTCTGCCATACAATAATGATAGTCAGCCATAATTATAGATACATCCCCTCCATCCCTATCTTCCCTCCCCTCCCCCCATTTCTCCTGCCAGGTCATCACAGAGCATCAGACTGGACTCCCAGCCCTACACAGCAACTTCTCACCAGCTATCCATTTTATATCTGATAGAGTATACATGTTGATGATACTTTCGCCATTCTTTCCATTCCCTCCCCCACTGTGTCCACAAGTTGATTCTCTACATCTGTGTCCCCATTCCTTCTCTGCAAATAGGTTCATCAATATTATTTTTTTGATTCCATGTATATATCAATATATTTGTTTTTCTCTTTCAGATTTACTTCACTCTGTATAACAGGCTCTAGTTTTATCCATCTCACTAGAACTGACTCAAATTTGTTCTTTTTTATGGCTAATATTCCATTATATATATGTACCACGTCTTTTATCTATTCATCTGTTGATGGGCATCTAGGTTATTTCCATGTCCTGCCTATTTTAAACAGTGCTGCTATGAACATTTGGGTACATGTGTCTTTTTTGATTATGGTTTTCTTTGCTATATTCTTAGTATTGGACTTCCTGTGTAGCTCAGTCAGTAAAACATCTGCCTGCAATATGGGAGACCTGGGTTTGATTCCTAGGTTGGGAATATTCCCTGGAGAAGTAAATGGCAGTTGCTGGGTCATACAGTAGACTTACTGTTAGTTTTTTAAGGATTCTCCATATTTTACTCCATAATAGCTGTATCAGTTTATATTCCCCCAAACAGTGTAGGAGGATTCCCTTTTTTCCACATCCTCTCTAGCATTTATTGTTTGTAGATTTTTGATGATGATCATTTTGACTGATGTGAGATGATAACTCACTGTAGTTTTAATTTGTGTTTCTGTAATAATTAGTGATGTTGAGCATCTTCTCATGTGTTTATTGGACATTTGTATGCCTTCTTTGGAGAAATGTCTGTTTAGGTCTTCTGCTTACTTTTTGACTGCTGTTTGTTTTCCTGATATTAAGCTGTATGAACTGTTTATATTTATGGAGATTAATCTTTTGTCAGTTTCATTTATAATTATTTTCTCCCATTCAAAGGGTTATCTTTTAATCTTATTTATTGTTTTCTTTTCTGTGCAAAAGATTTTAAGTTTAATTCAGTCCTATTTTTTTTATTTTGTTTTTATATCCATTATGCTAGGTGGTTGGTCACAGAGGATCTTGCTGTGATTTATGTCAAGGAGTGTACTGCCTATGTTTTCCTCTAGGAGCTTTATAGTTTCTTACCTTACATTTAAATTTTTAATTCATTTCAAGTTTATTTTTGTCTATAGTTTTAGGAAGTGTTCTAGTTTCATACTTTTGCATGTAGATGTCCAGTTTCCCCAGCAACACTTATTGAAAAGGCTGTCTTTTCTCCATTATATATTCTTGCCTCCTTTGTCAAAGATAAGGTGTGAATTGATGTGTAAGTTTTTCTATGGACTTTCTGTCTTATTCCATTTGTGTGTATTTCTGTTTCTGTGCCAGTACCATACTATTTTGATGGCTGTAGTTTTAAAGTATAAAGTCATGTGGAAATTTTTAAAAATCAAATTCATTTTTGGTATGGTGTGATATGAGTCTCAAACTCATATTTTTCATGTTTCATATACATAACACATTTTTGCAGAAACACTGAAAAACATGTTCTTTCATTCACACATTATCTGGGCACCAATTTTCGAAATGATTGTCAATATATGTATAAGCCTATTTTTAGACTCTATTGTTTTTCTTTATTCTGTTTATTTTTATAGAATATCACTGCTGAGATTACATTTTAAGAATCAACTCAGAAATTAAAAATTTAATGAAGTCAAAGTACTTAACTCTCTTCCCTATCACAATTATACTGTCAGTTGAAGATTATTCCTTTTCGCAAATAGCTTTAGAATCAGCTTGCCAATTTCTATAAAATGCCTGACAAAATTCTGAATAGAATCTACTGTTGAATCTATAGCCTACAAATCATTGGATTTTCCAATACACAAACATTTTATTACTGAGATTTAATATTTTAAGAAAACAAAAATTTATTAATATAAAAATTAAATATATAATAAGCACATCTTCCCTAACATGTATAGGGGATTAAAAACTCATTAACAATAGGAATCAATGACCTGAGTATCAAACTCACAGGTAAGTGGAGGAACACCCAGATATCTGTTTTAAAAACTATATGTTTTCTTTTTTAAATTAATTAATTTATTTTAATTGGTGGCTAATTACTTTACAATATTGTAGTGTTTTTTTGCCATACTTATAGTGCATCTCTACAGGCAAAGGATCTACAAGGTTAAATGCAAGATCCTCTATCATGGACCAGTCAGAGACTCAACAGTTCTGCAACTGCATGAGCCTTCATATCTTCTATATTCCAAACCCTAGTTCAATGTTTCATTTAACTTTAAAGCTTGGGTTTAAATAAAATTAACTAGATAGTGTATCTGTCTTGTTATCCACTCTTCAAACTCCCATTCATAGATTTCCCCATCCTCATGGATCCTTATCTACCAGCAGTAAATCCTATAAATAAATGTCTGAAGAAACTGCAGGAGTGATTTTTCAACCTCCCTGCTGATTAGGCAGAAATCAGCCTATTTCTTAAACTGTTCTTATCAAAATGAGAAAGGTCATGCAAAACACTCAGCTTAAAAAGTCTTGAGTCAGAAATGAAGGCCACACTCTCAAAAATGTGTAGTTTCCAAATAGCTGTATAGATTTAAATAAATTGTGTTGAATATAAATCTGACAAACTACTTAATGGTATTTTTAAATATTTTATTCTCCTCATGAATGGCCCTGGTCATAGAGCTTCTAATCACCACAAGGCTAATAGTGTATCTTCAAACAGATATCTGTTTCAGCCTTTGAATTGGTCACTCAGGAGATCAATTATCCGTGTCCCTCTCTGCTTTTATTCAGCCAATTAATTAAAGGGGATCTGAGCCCAACATTCCTTTTTCAAGATGTATTCAGCTGCACTATGCCTGCTATATACTTTGCCTACTCAAATGTATTGCCTTTCACCAAAAAACTGAACTATAATATATAAGCTACAGGTTTGAACCTATGGCCTGCCTGATTATCATTTCAATGCCTTTGTCTTCTCAATATCCCTCGCAAGCATAAAAAAATGCACATGTCTAGACTAATGCATTGGGTGTCCCAGGTGGCACTAGTAGAAAAGAACCCTCCTGCCAGTGTAGGAGACATAAGAAACACGAGTTCAATCCTTGAGTTTGGAAGATCCCCTGAAAAAGGGCATGGCAACCCACTCCAGTATTCTTGCCTGGAGAATCCCATGGACACAGGAGCTATAGTCCATAGGTCACAAACAGTTCTACATGAGTGAGACTACTTAGCATGCAGGCAAGCAGACTAATGCATAAACAGAGCAGTACTGCCCATGTCTGTTGAGGATGTGGTAATTATTTTAATATGTGACTGTTTTGTAGTCATTGGGTTAACACGGCTGCCTTAAATTCTGCTGCAAACTGTGGTGTATCTTTTTCACAGCTATAGCATGCTCAAGAAAAAGCAAAATGTATGTAGGACTCGAGTAAATGAAAACAGATCTAAAAATGTTCATAGTAAATTAATTTGTGGGGAGCAGCAGTTCTTTATCTTATTCTAGTCTTTAAATTTCAATAACCTGGGAGAAGAAAGCAGCAGTGAGAAGGCACATGACCACATTGCCAGTAGGACAGACCATAATTTAGGTCTTTCTGAATGCTACTGTGTATATCTCCCATTTCTCTTTGTAATGCCAAATTGATTCTCCTTAAGAGAATCCCAACTTGGAACCATATAATTAAATAAGAATAGAACAACTGCCAGTTAACAGTGAATATTATGTGATAATATAGAAAGGCAAATGCTAAAGTTAAATTTATAATCCCTCAAAATTCCTATGAATTAAATGGAAATAGACGGTATGTGGTATGTGGACTCATATAAATAGGGATATAATTGTGATGACATAAGAACAACACTGGAGAGAAGAGGAGAGAAGAGAAAAGTGCTAAAATGCTACAGTAATTTATTAACATATGAGGGAGAATTTGTCTGAGCTATTAAGTGCCAATAGCAGTAAATTCCAAGGACAGTGAATCTTCAATTAGTTTTCCTCTTTCCTCATAGAGCCTTTGGAGGGCCTCCAGGCTTATTCAGATCATTAGAATTGCTTTACAGGCCCTAAACAAGAGCCCTATTTGCTGTTAATCAAAGAGAAAGTTTTCAGCTGGGAGCCTATAATGACTACATTCCTGTAAAGATTCAGAGGAATTACTTTTTTTCCTTCAATTTAGTAACTGTCTCCAAATTTTAAACATTAAAGAAAACATATTCCCTGGTACAGATATTAGACTATTTTTCTTCAAACAAGTCAACAAAATCCACTACTTAATTCAAAATGCCATGTTTTCCTGTTTTGTTTACTTTTCATTCAGCAGGGAGGCCTGCAGTAAGTCATAAATGATTACAACAGATTCTTTTTTTAAAGTGCTTATAATTTCTCGAGAAGTTGGCATCCAAGCTTCCACAAAATACAATTGAATGGATTTCCCCTCACATCCCTTCTCTCTCTCAGGGTGACCCTGTAGGCCTCCTCCTCTTTTCATCTATGAAATGAAGCTCCTTTGCCAAGAGCTCAAGGCCATTCCTGAACTTTTATCCTTGATATGCCTCCTCCTACCTTTTTTTTTTTTTGAAGACATTATCAATTGTGTCTTAGTTTGATAACATTTTTCTATGCTAAATATCTCCATTCTTTCTGAAAATATTCTTTAGGTCTCAACTCCAAAAACCAAACTTCCTTTGTCTTTACAAAGTCCTTGATACATTCATCCTATTCCCATCATTCTCCTGTCAAAGTCACTGACCTAAAACACTAGACTTGTCTCCTCTAACTCAATATTTTGTTATAATTATCCCTCAACACTTTGAAAGCTGGTTTACATAAACCATCCTGGCTCATCTTCACCATATAAACTATAGTTATGATTATCCTACTGAAGTATTCATAAACGTCTCTTGGAGTTATGTCAAGCCATTGATTAAGTAAAAATGGTAACTGTATTACAGCATTATATTTATGTAACATATTTTTAGGAGAAAACTTATTTTAATTAAGCAGTGATAATGGTTTTAATAATATCTAGTATTTTTGCCTGGCGAACTCCACAGATATAGAAACCTGGCAGGTCCATGGTGTTGCAAAGAGTAGGACATGACTGAATGACTAACACTTTTGCTTTTCACTTTGTAGATACAACATGGGGAAACAATGGAAACAGTGACAGACTTTATTTTCTTAGGCTTCAAAATCACTGAAGATGGTAGCTGCAGCCATGAAATTAAAAGACGTTGCTCCTTGGAAGAAAAGCTATGACCAACCTAAACAGTATATTAAAAGCAGAGACATTACTTAGCTGACAAATGTCCATCTAGTGAAGACTGTGGTTTTTCAAGTAGTCATGTATGGATGTGAGAGCTGGACCATAAAGAAAGCTGAGCACCAAAGAATTGATGCTTTTGAACTGTGGTAATGGAGAAGACTCTTGAGGGTCCTTGGACAGCAAGGAGATCCAACCAGTCCATCCTAAAGGAAATCAGTCCTCAATATTCATTGGATGGACTGATGCTGAAGCTGAAACTCCAATACTTGGGCCACCTGGTGCAAAGAACTGACTCACTGGAAAAGACCCTGATGCTAGGAAAGATTGAAGGCAGGAGGATAAGGGATGACAGAGGATGAGATGGTTGGATGGCATCACCGACTCAATGGACATAAGTTTGAGCAAGCTCCAGTAGTTGGTGATGGACAGGGAAGTTTGGCGTTCTGCAGTCCATGGGGTCGCAAGAAGTCAGAGATGATTGAGCAACTGAAATGAACTGAGATACAATTAGGTTAAGATGAGATTGAGATAAGACTAAAGTAGGCTAGACCATAAGTACAAAGACCTAGTAACCAAGAAGACAGATAAGTTTCCTTCATTGTGAAGAAGAAAACAGATTGGAATGACTTACTACAAGTCAAGGATTGCCAGCAATGACCAGAAATTGGATAGAGGGAGGGGATGTTTTCTTTCTCAGAGCCTTCAGAAGTAACTGATCTTGCCAACACCTTGACTTCCAACTGCTTACCACCAATATGGGAAAGAACAAATTTCTGTCCAGTTGAGCTATTTCAAATCCTAAAAGATGATGCTGTGAAAGTGCTGCACTCACTATGCCAGCAAATTTGGAAAACTCAGCAGTGGCCACAGGACTGGAAAAGGTCAGTTTTCATTCCAATCCCAAAGAAAGGCAATGCCAAAGAATGCTCAAACTACCACATAATTGTACTCATCTCACACGCTAGTAAAGTAATGCTCAAAATTCTCCAAGCCAGGCCTCAGCAATATGTGAACCATGAACTTCCTGATGTTCAACTGGCTTAAATAGGCAGAGGAGCCAGAGATCAAATTGCCAACATCTGCTGGATCATGGAAAAGGCAAAAGAGTTCCAGAAAAACATCTATTTCTGCTTTATTGACTATGCCAAAGCCTCTGACTGTGTGGATCACAATAAACTGTGGAAAATTCTGAAAGAGATAGGAATACCAGACTACCTGACCTGCCTCTTGAGAAATCTGTATGCAGGTCAGGAAGCAACAGTTAGAACTGGACATGGAACAAAAGACTGGTTCCAAATAGAAAAAGGAGTATGTCAAGGCTGTTTATTGTCACCCTGCTTGTTTAACTTACATGCAGAGTACATAATGAGAAATGCTAGGCTGGGAGAAGCACAAGCTGGAATCAAGATTGCTGGGAGAAATATCAATAGCCTCAGATATGCAGATGAAAGCACCCTTATGGCAGAAAGTGAAGAGGAACTAAAAAGCCTCTTGATGAAAGTGAAAGAAGAGAGTAAAAAAGTTGGCTTAAAGCTCAACATTCAGAAAACGAAGATCATGGCATCTGGTCCCAAACTTCATGGGAAATAGATGGGGAAACAGTGGAAACAGTGTCAGACTCTATTTTTCTGGGCTCCAAATCACTGTGGATGGTGATTGTGTCCATGAAATTAAAAGACACTCACTCCTTGGAAGGAAAGTTATGACCAACTTAGATAACATATAGAAAAGCAGAGACATTACTCTGCCAACAAAGGTCCGTCTAGACAAAGCTTTGGTTTTTCCAGTAGTCATGTATGGATATGAGAGTTGGACTGTGAAGAAAGCTGAGCACCAAAGAATTGATGCTTTTGAGCTGTGGTGTTGGAGAAGACTCTAGAGATTCCCTTGGACTGCAAGGAGATCCAACTAGTCCATCCTAAAGGAGATCAGACCTGGGTGTTCTTTGGAAGGATTGATTTTGAAGCTGCAACTCCAATACTTTGTCCACCTCAAGCGAAGAGTTGACTCATTGGAAAAGACTCTGATGCTGGAAGGATTGGGGGCAGGAGGGGAAGGGGACGACCGATGATGAGATGACTGGATGGCATCACCAACTCGATGCACATGAGTTTGGGTGAACTCCGGCTATTGGTGATGGACAGGGAGGCCTGGCGTGCTGCAATTCATGGGGTCGCAAAGAGTCGGAGATGACAGAGCAACTGAACTGAACTGAACTGAAGTCACCCAGTTAGTAATAATTTGCTATGGACATCTTAGGAAGCAAAGACAGTTAAAATATCATCTTATAAAACAAAATATATATTTTTTCAAATGTGAGGTAATCTTACACAATTAGTAAGAGGATATGATAGAGTAATATCATCATTTACCTACACACCCAAATAGCTTATTTTCCTTTGTTATTTGGGAATTTGGGTAGGAAAATTAAGAAATAATTTTTGAAACAGTTTGAAAACACACAATCATTGCTAACTATTAACATTAGTTCTTGATATTCTAAAACTGTTAACAACATTCAAAACCATAGACATTTAAAAATCAACAAACAAAACAAAACAACACTTTTGTCTTTTGACATTCAACCACCCACCTTCACTTCCCTCACTTTCACCCTGTCTGCACATTGGGCTCTCCAGTTCAGTTCAGTCGCTCAGTCGTGTCCGACTCTTTGCGACCCCATGAATCGCAGCACACCAGGCCTCCCTGTCCATCACCAACACCGGGAGTTCATTCAGACTCACGTCCATCGAGTCAGTGATGCCATCCAGCCATCTCATCTTTGGTCGTCCCCTTCTCCTCCTTCTCCCAATCCCTCTCAGCATCAGAGTCTTTTTCAATGATTCAACCCTTTGCATGAGGTGGCCAAAGTACTGGAGTTTCAGCTTTAGCATCATCCCTTCCAAAGAAATCCCAGGGCTTATCTCACTTTGGCATAACCAATAAAGTAGAAATAGATGTTTTTCTGGAACTCTCTTGCTTTTTCCATGATCCAGCGGATGTTGGCAATTTGATCTCTGGTTCCTCTGCCTTTTCTAAAACAAGCTTGAACATCAGGAAGTTCACTGTTCACGTATTGCTGAAGCCTGGCTTGGAGGATTTTGAGCATTACTTTACTAGCATGTGAGATGAGTGCAATTGTGCGGTAGTTTGAGCATTCTTTGGCATTGCCTTTCTTTGGAGTTGGAATGAAAACTGACCTTTTCCAGTCCTGTGGCCACTGCTGAGTTTTCCAAATTTGCTGGCATATTAGGTGTAGCACTTTCATTGCATCATCTTTCTGGATTTGAAAAAGCTCAACTGGAATTCCATCACCTCCACTAGCTTTGTTCATAGTGATGCTTTCTAAGGCCCACTTGACTTTATATTCCAAGATGTCTGGCTCTAGATGAGTGATCACACCATCGTGATTATCTGGGTCATGAAAATCTTTTTTGTACAGTTCTTCCGTGTATTCTTGCCACCTCTTCTTAATATCTTCTGCTTCTGTTAGGTCCAGACCATTTCTGTCCATTTTTCAAGCCCATCTTTGCATGAAATGTTCCTTTGGTATCTCTAATTTTCTTGAAGTGATCTCTAGTCTTTCCCATTCTGTTCTTTTCCTCTATTTCTTTGCATTGATCACTGAGGAAGGCTTTCTTATCTCTTCTTGCTATTCTCTGGAACTCTGCTTTTATCTTTCCTTTTCTCCTTTGCTTTTCACTTCTCTTCTTTTCACAGTTATTTGTAAGGCCTCCCCAGACAGCCATTTTGCTTTTTTGCATTTCTTTTCCTTGGGGATGGTCTTGATCCCTGTCTCCTGTACAATGTCACGAACCTCATTCCATAGTTCATCAGGCACTCTATCTATCAGATCTAGGCCCTTAAATCTATTTCTCACTTCCACTGTATAATCATAAGGGATTTGACTTAGATCATACCTGAATGGTCTAGCAGTTTTCCCTACTGTCTTCAATGTAAGTCTGAATTTGGTAATAAGGAGTTCATGATCTGAGCCACAGTCAGCTCCTGGTCTTGTTTTTGTTGACTGTATAGAGTTTCTCCATCTTTGGCTGCAAAGAATATAATCAATCTGATTTTCTTGTTGACCATCTGTTGATGTCCATGTGTAGAGTGTTCTCTGTGTTGTTGGAAGAGGGTTTTTGCTATGACCAGTGCATTTTCTTGGGAAAACCCTATTAGTCTTTGCCCTGCTTCATTCCATATTCCAAGGCCAAATTTGCCTGTTACTCCAGGTGTTTCTTGACTTCCTACACTTGCATTCCAGTCCCCTATAATGAAAAGGACATCTTTTTTGGGTGTTAGTTCTAGAAGGTCATGTAGGTCTTCATAAAACCGTTCAACTTCAGCTTCTTCAGTGTTCCTGGTTGGGGCATAGACTTGGATAACTGTGATATTGAATGGTTTGCCTTGGAGATGAACAGAGATCATTCTGTCATTTTTGAGATTGCATCCAAGTACTGCATTTCAGACTCTTTTATTGACCATGATGGCTACTCCATTTCTTCTGAGGGATTCCTGCCCGCAGTAGTAGATCTAATGGTCATCTGGGTTAAATTCACCCATTCCAGTCCATTTTAGTTCACTGATTCCTAGAATGTCAACGTTCACTCTTGCCATCTCCTGTTTGACCAATTCCAACTTGCCTTGATTCATGGACCTGACATTCTAGGTTCCTGTGCAATATTGCTCTTTACAGCATCGGACCTTGCTTCTATCACCAGTCACATCCACAGCTGGGTATTGTTTTTGCTTCGGCTCCATCCATTCATTGTTTCTGGAGTTATTTCTCCACTGATCTCCAGTAGTATATTGGGCACCTACTGACCTGGGGAGTTCCTCTTTCAGTATCCTATCATTTTGCCTTTTCATACTGTTCATGGGGTTCTCAAGGCAAGAATACTGAAGTGGTTTGTCATTCCCTTCTCCAGTGGACCACATTCTGTCAGACCTCTCTACCATGACCCACCCATCTTGGGTTGCCCTGTGGGCATGGCTTGATTTCATTGAGTCAGACAAGGCTGTGGTCCTAGTGTGATTAGATTGACTAGTTTTCTGTGAGTATGGTTTCAGTGTGTCTGCCCTCTGATGCCCTCTTGCAACACCTACCATCTTACTTGGGTTTCTCTTTGCTTGGGTGTGGGGTCTCTTCACGGCTGCTCCAGCAAAGCATAGATGCTGCTCCTTACCTTGGACGAGGGGCATCTCCTTATTGCCACCCTTCCTGACCTTCAACATGGGATAGCTCCTCTAGGCCCTCCTGCGTCCATGCAGCAGACGGGTTGCTCCTCCGGCCACTGCCCCTGGCCTTGGGCGTGGGTGTCTCCTCCCAGCCGCTGCCCCTTACCTTGGACTTGGGTAGTTCCTCTCGGCCGTTCCTGCACTGTTGCAGCCTGGCACTCTCTTCCGCTGCCCCTGACCTCGGACGTGGGGTAACTCCTGTTGGCCACGCTTTAGTGCGCCCGGTCGCAGCCGCCCGCGCTTAGTGTGCTGTTAGCTTCCCTCTAACCATTACAAATATGGCATTACTTTCTAAGCTCCTCTTGGGTTCCTTTTATTAAACACAGTCTCATCTATTATAATTTTGAGCTTGTCCAAAATATAAATCTCAACAAATCATTTCTCCAGCCTGTATTTCCAACAGTCTACCAGACCTTTTCAGGTATATATTATGTTGACTCCCTGTCTATTAAACTTGTCATCATGTCCCACACTTTACTCATTATCCAAACTTTCTTATATTTCTCACATTTTCTAAGCTAGGTATTGGACTTATTATGGTTATGGTACCAGAATTAAAATAACACAGGCCCTTATATCTTTTCTTACTTTTCTCAATCCTTTTCTCTCATAAAAGAAATAAAGCAAATGCAACATTAACTGATTGTTTTTGTGTGTGTGGTAGAAACTAAGCAAGATTTTATTCAGTTCATCATCCCAGCAAGAGACACAGGGTAAACTCAAAAAGAGTAATTAGGATGAATGAAACAGACAGACATAGCATAGATGAATAAAACAGGATAAAAAGATCAACAAGAAGCATCCTGAACACAGTTATATGGAGCTGGTTGCTATTATTCCAAAGACTTAGGGGGCAAGGGTGTTCCCAGGAACCAGAGAGGAGAATGTGTAATGTAACTGTGAGGTAGGATTTATATTAATAAAATAGAAGTGTGACCTTTTATAAAATGTTCTGAAGAAGGAAACTCCAAGGAAGAAATACCTCAGCTTTACTCTCCACACGTTCATTCTCATTCTTCTCTCTTACTGAACCTCCCATTGGCTGAACTCAACTAGGAACAAAAATGCAAAGGGACTTCTTAGAGCATCCCAAAGGAGTCAGCTCCTTGGCACACAGAATCAGATGGAAGAAGGTAGAGAATCAATCTTTGGACAATGCATTCTATTGCCAAATATCCCTAACATATTTTTTAAATACATGCAGTTTTTATTGTCTTGAAATATATGTATCATATACTCTACTCTTCTAATCTATCCCTTTTCCTTTCTACTGTAACTGCCTCGAGTAGTCCCTGTCTAGGTTTTAACTATCGGCTTTTGAGTTTCTTGCTTTGTTACCTCTCTCCACTTCAGTCCATTTTATTTATTTTTGCTTTAAGAATTTCTTTTTTAATTATCAAAGGTTATAATTGTACAATATTGAGAAGTATAGAAAAAATACAATTATTGGAGGACAATTGCTTCATAATATTGTATTGGTCTCTGTCACACATCAACATCAATCAGCCATAGGTATACATGTGTCCTCTCCCTCCTGAACCGTTCTACCATCTCCCAACCTATCCCACCCTTCTAGGTTATCAGAGACCACTGGGTGGAGCTCCCTGTTTCACACAGCAAATTCTCATTTCCTACCTATTTTAACAGATGGTAATGTATATGTTTCCATGCTACTCTCTCGATCCGTGCCACTGTCTTCTCCCCACTGTGTCTACAAGTCTGTCATCTATGTCTGCATCTCCATTGCTACCTTGCAAATAGGTTCATCAGTAGTCTTTCTAGATTCCATATACATATTCCATTCCATACACATATGTCTTTCTTTTTCTGATTTACTTTGTATAATATGCTCTAGGTTCATTCACCTTGTTAGGACTAACTTGAATGTGCTTTTTTATAGCTAAGCAATATTCCATTGTATATACATACCACATTCACCTGTCTGGTTGCATTTCAGTCCGTTTTAGATGGTGGTTAATAATTGTAAATAATAGCAATGACAAAATTTTTCCCTCATTCAAAAATATAGAGGATTCTTTACCAGCTGAGCCACAAGGGAAGCCCAAGAATACTGGAGTGGGTAGCCTGTCCCTTCTCCAGTGGATCTTCCCAGCCCAGGAATTGAACCAGGGTCTCCTGCAGTGCAGGTGGATTCTTTATCAACTGATCTATGAGAGAAGCCCAAATAGTAGCAATGACAAAATTTTTCCTTCATTATAGAGGATTTCAACTCCACGTGTAAAGAACTTGGTAGTCATCCACCTTATCCCTGAAATAAGAAAAAGCTGAAGAAACTGAAAATAAATAACTTTCCTGGATCCATCAGTGAAATAAGTTTGCAGGGTATACCACCCCCACCTATTTGGACAGACATGTATTAGTTATAAGTATTTTGGTGACATTCACATATTTAAATTTCTCTAAAATATTTATTTTGTTATTTAAAGTAGACAATTCCTTACATACTTACATCCATAATAAACTCAAATATAAATGTGATGCCCTATCTGCATTGCTAATATTTCCCATGGAAGGCAGTTTCTAAAATCCTATTACTTTGAACTAAATGCTAATATCTCTTTAAAGTCAAGATTTACTATAAGCTAACTGTCGCTTTGAAAAGAGAAGGCTACTTAATTTGCCATGTGATTTTTAGCTCCTCATATTGTACAATGTACATATTGTACAATAAATACCATAAGGATACTAAAATACTATGTTGAAATAAATGACAAAGTTTCCATTAAGTGTCAACATTTTGCCAAAGTCTTAAGTATTATCGCTGGTACATCTTAGCAATATAAATGATGATCAAAGTTAATTTGATATGGTTATGTATACTTAAAGTTATACACATACATTTTCTGTTATTTCACAAATATCAGTGGAGAAGCACCATCAGTTCAGTTCAGTTCAGTCACTCAGACGTGTCCAAATCTTTGTGACCCCATGAATCACAGCACGCCAGGCCTCCCTGTCCATCACCAACACCCGGAGTTCATTCAAACTCACGTCCATCGAGTCAGTGATGCCATCCAGCCATCTCATCCTCTGCTGTCTCCTTCTCTTCCTGCCCCCAATCCTTCCCAGCATCAGAGTCTTTTCCAATGAGTCAACCCTTCGCATGAGGTGGCCAAAGTACTAGAGTTTCAGCTTCAGTATTATTCCCTCCAAAGAAATCCCAAGGCTGATCTCCTTCAGAATGGGCTGGCTGGATCTCCTTGCAGTCCAAGGGACTCTCAAGAGTCTTCCCCAACACCACAGTTCAATAGCATCAATTCTTCTGTGCTCAGCTTTCTTCACAGTCCAACTCTCACATCCAGACACATTTTCCGTTACGTCACAAACATCAATGGAGAAGCACCATATCCAACTAATAATCATAATTATGATTAGAAGGCACATTAATGTCTTATTAACTATATTAGGGCAAGCCAATAATTCATTAAATACTGACCATATAAAATATGGATTTTAGATGATGTAGGTGAAATGTAAAGGGTACCTTAGAAAAAATAAGCTATTAGAAAGATGGTACAGTGGTAAAGAATCCACCTGCATTGCAGGAGATGCAGGTTTGATCCTAGTGGGAAAGAACCCCTGGAGAAGGAAATGGCAACCCACTCCAGTATTCTTGCTTGAGAAATCATATGGACAGAGGAGCCTAGTGGGCCCCTGCCCATGGGGTCACAAGAGTTGGACATGACTTAGCGATTAAACCGTTACCACCAGTGAACATTTAGGGACAATCACTGTTTTGTAATGCAAAAAGAAAAGGTATTCCTCTCTTTCCTGAATTTGTAAAACTTGTAATATAGAGGGAGGATAGTGTTAAAAGAGATATTCTTTTTAATATTTATTTTTTTATTTGCCTACGCCACCTCAGTTTCAACACAAGGAACCTTTGTTGCAGAAGGCAGAATCTAGCTGGGCGTGGGGAATCTTTAGTTGTGGCATGTGGGATCTAGGTCCCTAACCATGGATCAAACCTGGGCTTCCTGCGTTGGGAGCTCAGAATCTTCCACTGGATCATCAGGGAAACACTTGAAAGATATCTTACATACCTAAATCCACAAGAGTTTGTTATAAATTGAAAACTGGGTCAAAGAAGAGGAAGAAGCCAAAGATGATTCTCAAGTTTTAGGCAACTAGAAAGATGTTCTTGTTTTCATGTGAGATGGGGAATACTCAAAGAACAATGAATGAAAAGAAGGATGGTTGATTAATAGATTGATCTTGACTGCACTGACTGTGAGATGAATGTAAAGCATCCACATGGGGACATCAACAAGTTCAAACATCCAGGTTTTAAAGATGAGGAAGCTCCAGAGTAGTCCTTTCCACTTTCATTGAGAATAAAAATATTTGCCTTTGGTGTGTAAAACAGGATGAAGGGGGAATTGGAGGGGAGAAGAGTGCTGAAGTATTTTGAAGCTTACACTCCTACAGAGTGAGAAAGTTCATGAGGAAACAAAAAGATTGACAGATTTGAGACTTTTAGTTTGGAGACCATGAATTTTTAGCAATCTAGATCTGTCACTTTGCAAAGCTTCTCCAGCCATGCTTGGCAGTTCGAAGGCAGGAGCCCAGGAAACAGCAGGGTTCCTGCCACTGCATGTATAAAGGGAAAAAGAAATTAAAGTACTGTTAAGAGCATTATTGATATCTTGAATAATCAAATTTCATCTGCATAGAGAAGGAAGTAAATACTTGTAAAGAGTAACAACAAAACAGATGCATCAATAGAGAGGACCGTTGTTCAGTCGCTATGTCCAACTCTTTGTGAACCCATGGACTGTAGTAGGAAGTCAGATTTCCCTATCTTTCACTATCTCCCAGAATGTGCTCCAACTCATGTCCATTGATTCAGTGATACCATCCAACCACCTCATTTTCTGTCGCCCCCCCTTCTCCTGCCTTCAGTCTTTCCCAGCATCAGGGTCTTTTCCAATCAGTCAACTCTTAGCATCAGGGAGCCAAAGTTTATTGGAGCTTCTGCTTCAGCATCAGTCCTTTCAGTGAATATTCAGGGTTGATTTTCTTTAGGATTGACTAGTTTGATCTCTTTCCTGTCCAAGGGACTCTCAAGAGTCTTCTCCAATACCACAATTCAAAAGCATCAATTCTTCAGTGCTTAACCTTCTTTATTGTCCAACTCTCACATCCATACACAACTACTGGTAAAATCATAGCTTTGACTATATGGACCTGAGAGAGGATAACTTTCCTAAACTGAAGAATGGCCTTGGTGCAGCGGTTGAACATGGGAATTGGAAGAAGAGGAGGTTGTGTTAAGAGATTTGTACACTTGAATTAGTGATTATGGAAACAAACAAGAGGGAATCAGGCAATTCTCCAGGAGATCTGCTATGTAGGAAAGTGACATGCTATTCTGATTGAAAAGAATCTGTTAGAATGGTGGGAGGGGGAATTCAGTAAGTATAATCCACAGAGTTGTATTTATGATCCAAAAGAGAAACAGGCATTTTGGTTTCTAAGCATACAAATGGCTCAAACTCATTTTAAAGTATAAGCTTGCAAAAACAAAATTAAAAATCTAACAGCTTTACAACTTATTTTGCTACTAACAGTCGAAGACAGGAATACATGTAGTCATTCAAAATAAATGGTGTAATATAAGAAGAATAAGTAATGCCTAACACCAAAAGAAGGAAAAAATTAGAATCACTTCTCATACATGCTTATATGAAATAAAACAGAATTTAAATGTTAAGACCATCAAATTGTTGACAGAATACTTCAAAAGGGATGGTTGTAAGAATTAATGTGAATATCTATGTTATCATGCAAATATGTTAGTTTTATGAAAGTTCTGCTGTACTCCCTCTTTAGTAGACTAACAATTCAGAGCCATGTCTTAGTCTAACAAACTTACAGAAGAAAAAAAAATGTCTTCTCAGGTACATGGAGGATTTCGGCAAGGGAAGAATAAGATTATAGCAATTTGGGCTAAATGAATGTAAGTCTAAAATTTAAAAGAAATAAAATGCAAAGGAAATGAAATTAAATAATTGGGACGAAAAGATGTCATGAATTGTAAATGAGATTTGCTCTGAGTAGCTGACTCACACATGCAAAGCTTTCTATGAAAGCCTGGAATAAAATAGACCATAATTTTACTTAGGAAGAAAAAGTCTTTTTCTTTTTTTTTTTTTCAGTGCCATTTGGATAATTATGAAAAGGACAGAGTAATTTCCACACACTTATTTGAACAGTAAGACTTTGATATTAGAACAAAAATTTGGTTTTGGAAACAATCATGAATTTTAATTTTCCCTCTTTCATAATAAAGGTAAAGGCAATGAGTTAAGGAGAATATCAGATATAAAGAAGTTGATTTATAATCTACATAGAGAAGCAAGCTCTCATTTTTATCAAATAAAAATTTTTCATCCCTAGCAGTTTTACTTTTGATTCTAGAAGAGATATATCAAATTTAATAGTTTCTCCAGACACCGGAAACAACCCCTAATCACAGAAAGTAGAAACATCTTCCTCTGACTTCACCTCATTCTAATTCCCCCAATCTTGTATATATACCTGTTTACTCCTGTGTTGGCCATATACTCACAGGTAATATACACACACACAGACTCATAAGAGATCAAATCAGAAAAAGCAACCAGGAAAAATAGTAATATTCCTAATGTAAAGTGTAGGTTAAATTCCAGCCTTGCTATTGCAAGGACATACTATGACTATTGAAATCCCTGGCTGAGTGACCTGCTACTTCTTCAAATGTTAACCCTCAAGTATGTATAATGTTCACACACTCTTTTACTACCATTTACCCATTACCCTATTTAGAAAACACATTCTTTTCTAATGAAATTTCAACTATTTTCCATTTGTTGTGGGTGCACATGTGTCAGGGGATTGTGTGTTTGTTATAGGAATGATATAATGTCTTTGTGTTTTCTTGAACGGTTGTTATTGGGATTTATGAAAAAACATATTATATGAATAGAGACATTGGTGAGCTTCCAAATAAGAAAAAAATGTCCTATATACCGCAGCTCTTGATGTTCCTGAAGGAGCTAACACTTTACAAAATAATTTTTAAATAAACACTTAAAGTTCCATCAAATTGAATTGATTTCTACTCAAATTTCATTAAATCCTCATAATCTTTCCTATGTCTACCTTTCATTCTCTTTGAATGTAAGAATATAGAATTGAAAACTTTCTGCTGAAATTGAAACATTTTTATAAAAAAAACCAACAGTATTTATTCTGTGTTTTCACCTGGATGGTCTTTATACAATCTATGCCAAGTAGTTTTCTTGTGTCTACTCAACTTGCTGCTGCTGCTAAGTTGCCTCAGTCATGTCTGACTCTGTGTGACCCCATAGACGGCAGCCCACCAGGCTCCCCCATCCCTGGGATTCTCCAGGCAAGAACACTGGAGTGGGTTGCCATTTCCTTCTCCAATGCATGAAAGTGAAAAGTGAAAGTGAAGTCGCTCAGTCGTGCCCAACTCTTAGCGACCCCATGGACTGCAGCCTACCAGGCTCGTCCGTCCATGGGATTTTCCAGGCAAGAGAAACTTACTTCCTATTAATGACAATTTATGAAACAGCTCTAATAATTAAAGATAAAATATCACTTTTACCAAGGTCTTTTAGCAATATCTACAATTTGGTACCAGTCTTACCTTTTAGAGCCATACACAATAAATCAGCCTCTCACCTGCAAAACAAACATATCTCATCTTATGTGAGCAATGATGAAGTCACATCAGCAACAATAAGGCAACTTTTGAGCTTCTATTTATAAAGCAAAGCCTATCACACTCACTCCAATTATCTTGGGGAGTTGTCAGAGTATATGCCATTTGTTTTCTTGTACAAGTTATTCCTAAATGCCCCTGCTTTCCATCAGGTTTATATTGTTACTCTTCCTCTTTTCCTAGATGCCTTCATTTTCCAATTGTAGGATGCCATATCAAGTACTGTTACTTCTCTGAAGAATGACTTCCTGCATTCTGAACCAGCAAAATTTCAAAATAGCACCAGTAGCAGTAACAGTAGTTGCAGTAGTAGTAGCAGCAGTAGTAAATCATTCTTTTCAATGGTCTCTGGCCATGGATGTACATGTGTTCCCCATCCTGAATGCCACTCCCACCTCTCTCACCTAAACTTATATTTTAAAATAAATAAATAAATAGTCTCTGGCTTTTCAACTAATGCTTCTTATTGATGTGGGATGTTGTTTGGGATTATTTTGACAAGACTTCAACTATCCCCTGTATATTCTATCTGTAAAAGGTGCAACTATTACAATTCTCTTGGGAGGAGCAGCAGATATTTGTCTACTGTTCCTAAGGGTGGCTAGGATTCAGCATACCATCAAACCTGGATCATTACGCATAACATTCCAATCCTTCTCCCCAGGCAAACATCCTTCTTCCTAATCATCTGAAAAATATGCATATCACATGAAAATCACTGAGTATAACTCAACCAATCCTAATACTACTCAGGGTTAAACTTGCCAAATATGAATTACCAAGATCAGATATGCTATAGAATATTATGATGAGATGGTTAGATAGTATCACTTATTCAATGGACATGAATTTGAGAAAACTCCAGGAGATAGTGAAGGACAGAGAAGCAAGGCATGTTGCAGTCCATGGCGTCACAAAGAGCCAGACAAGAATGAGTGACTAAACAACAACAACATTATCTCTTTTACTGTCTAAATATACTGTTACTTAATATATCCCTTCAGTTCAGTTCAGTCACTCAGTCATGTCCAACTCTTTCTGACACCATGGACTATAGCATGCCAGGCTTTGTTGTCCATCACCAACTCCCAGAGCTTACTCAAATTCATGTCCATCAAGTTAGTGATGCCATCCAACAATTTCATCCTCTGTCATCCCCTTCTCCTCCTGCCTTCAATCATTCCCAGCATCAGGGTCTTTTCCAGTGAATCATTTCTGCACATCAGGTGGCCAAAGTATTGGAGTTTCAGCTTCAGCATCAGTCCTTCCAATGAATATTCAGGACTGAGTTACTTTAGGATTAACTGGTTGAATCTCCTTGCAGTCCAAGGGACTCTCAAGAGTCTTTTCCAACACTGCAGTTCAAAAGTGTCAATTCTTCAGCACTCAGCTTTCTTTATGGTCCAACTCTCACATCCATACATGACTACTGAAAAAAACATAGGTTTGACTAGGTGAATCCTACTAATTTTTTTTAAGGCATTATGCTTTATTATTTTGTTTGTTAGATATCATTGTTGTTGCTGCTGCTGCTGCTGGTAGTCACTTCAGTCATGTCCGAACACTATTCAGTTCAGTTCAGTCACTCAGTCGTGTCTGACTCTTTGTGACCCCATGAATCGCAACATGCCAGGTCTTCCTGTCCATCACCATCTCCTGGAGTTCACTCAAACTCACGTCCATCGAGTCGGTGATGCCATCCAGCCATCTCATCCTCTGTCGTCTCCTTCTCCTCCTGCCTCCAATCCCTCCCAGCATTAGAGTATTTTCCAATGAGTCAACTCTTCACATGAGGTGGCTAAAGTACTGGAGTTTCAGCTTTAGCATCGTTCCTTCCAAAGAAATCCCAGGGTTGATCTCCTTCAGAATGGACTGGTTGGATCTCCCCGCAGTCCAAGGGACTAGGAAGAGTCTTCTCCAACACCACAGTTCAAAAGCATCAATTCTCCGGTACTCAGCTTTCTTCACAGTCCAACTCTCACATCCATACATGACTACTGGAAAAACCATAGCCTTGACTAGATGGACCTTTGTTGGCAAAGTAATGTCTCTGCTTTTCAATATGCTATCTAGGTGGGTCATAACTTTTCTTCCAAGGAGTAAGTGTCTTATAATTTCATGACTGCAGTCACCATCTGCTGTGATTTTGGAGTCCCCAAAAATGAAGTCTGACACTGTTTCCACTGTTTCCCCATCTATTTCCCATGAAATGATGGGGCCAGATGCCATGATCTTCATTTTCTGAATGTTGAGCTTTAAGCCAACTTTTTTACTCTCCTCGTTCACTTTCATCAAGAGGCTTTTTAGTTCCTCTTCACTTTCTGCCATAAGGGTGGTGTCATCTGCATATCTGAGGTTATTGATATTTCTCCCAGCAGTCTTGATTCCAGCTTGTGCTTCTTCCAGCCCAGCATTTCTCATGATGTACTCTGCATGTAAGTTAAATAAGCAGGGTGACAATATACAGCCTTGATGTACTCCTTTTCCTATTTGGAACCAGTCTGTTCTTCCATGTCCAGTTCTAACTGTTGCTTCCTGGCCTGCATACAGGTTTCTCAAGAGGCAGGTCAGGTGGTCTGGTATTCCTATTCCCGACCACCATTAGATACCTCCAAAATAAACACAAAGTGAATTCTAGCTCTTTTTGAAAACATTGAAAAATAACTCAGCATACTAGATAAGAATAGACACTCTGGTTTCTAATTCTCTGTGATAAATTCTTACTCAACAAATGGCCTATGACCCATATCCTGTCCTACAGTTCTTCCACACTGTTTTATCCTCAAAGTAAATAGGCCTGAAGGGCATGCTGTTGACACCCTAGGCCACACATCCAAGCTCTATTTCTTCAGCTGCATCTCCTAAATTAGCCAGCAGTTAGCTGCCCTGAGCCATCACACCAGGGCAAATGTAAGAACTGTATCTCAAATATCATACGCCAAAAACTAAATCACTACTATCCCCACTTGAAAAACCTATATGCAGGTCAGGAAGCAACAGTTAGAACTGGACATAGAATAACAGACTGGTTCCAAATAGGAAAAGGAGTACGTCAAGGCTGTATATTGTCACTCTGCTTATTTAACTGTCCCCACTAAACTGTGTCTCCTCTAGCAGTATTATAGACAATATATCAACCATTCAGAATTCACTAATAAATACAAATGCATTTCTTATTGGGTTTTTGTAAACATATACTTCTTGGATATAACACCAAAACATAATATAAAAATAATGAACCTCTAAATTATTCATAAAATAAATGAGAACTGTTGTCTAAAGATACTGGCAAGGGAGAGAAAAAGATAGTGCCTACAAATATCACTGATGAACATAGATGCAAAAATCCTTAACAAAATTCTAGCAATCAGAATCCAACAACACATTAAAAAGATCATACACCATGACCAATGGGCTTTATCCCAGGGATTCAAGGATTCTTTAATATCTGCAAATCAATCAATGTAATACACCACATTAACAAATTGGAAAATAAAAGCCATATGATTATCTCATAGATGCAATAAATAATAGATATCTATAATCTCAATAGATAATAGATTATCTCAATAGAAAGCCTTTGACAAAATTCAACATCCATTTATGATAAAAACTCTCTAGAAAGCAGGAATAGAAGGAACATACCTCAACATAATAAAAGCTATATATGACAAACCCACAGCAAACATTATCCTCAATGGTGAAAAATTGAAAGCATTTCCCATAAAGTCAGGAACAAAACAAGGGTGCCCTCTTTCACCCTATTTTCAACATAGTTTTGGCCACAGTGATCAGAGCAGAAAAAGAAATAAAAGGAATCCAAACTGGAAATGAAGAAGTAAAACTCTCACTGTTTGCAGACGACATGATTCTCTACATAGAAAACCCTAAAGACTCTATGAGAAAATTACTAGAGCTAATCAATGAATATAGTAAATTTGCAGGATATAAACTCAACACACAGAAATCCCTTGCATTCCTATAAATTAATAATGAGAAAATAGAGAAATTAAGGAAAGAATCCCATTCACTATTGAAATGAAAAGAATAAAATACTTAGGAATGTATCTACCTAAAGAAACTAAAGACCTATATATAGAAAACTATAAAATACTGGTGAAAGAAATCAAAAAGGACACTAATAGATGGAGAAATATACCATGTTCATGGATCAGAAGAATCAATATAGTGAAAATGAGTATACTACCCAAAGCAATCTACAGATTCAATGCAATCCCTATCAAGCTAACAGCAGTATTTTTCAGAGCTAGAACAAATAATTTAACAATTTGTATGGAAATACAAAAAACAAACAAACAAACAAACAAACAAACTCGAATAGCCAAAGCACTCTTGAGAAAGAAGAATGTAACTGGAAGAATCAACCACCTTGACTTCAGGCTCTACTACAAAGTCCCAGTCATCAAGACAGTATGGTACTGGCATAAAGACAGAAATATAGATCAACAGAACAAAATAGAAAGCCCAGAGATAAACCCACACACCTATGGACACCTTATAAAGGAGGTAAGAATATACAATGGAGAAAAGACAATCTCTTTAACAAGTGGTGCTAGGAAAAGTGGTCAACCACTTGTAAAAGAATGAAACTAGAACACTTTCTAACACCATACACAAAAATAAACTCAAAATGGATTAAAGATCTAAATGTAAGACCAGAAACTATAAAACTCCTAGAGGAGAACATAGGCAAAACACTCTCCAACATACATTACAGCAGGATCCTCTATGACCCACCTTCCAGAATATTGGAAATAAAGGCAAAAATAAACAAATGGGACCTAATTAAAACTAAAAGCTTCTGCACAACAAAGGAAACTATAAGCAAGGTGAAAAGACAAACTTCAGAATGGGAGAAAATAACAGCAAATGAAGCAACTGACAAAGAAGTAATCTCACATTTATACAAGCAACTTCTGCAGCTCAATTCCAGAGAAATAAATGACCCAATAAAAAAATGGGGCAAAGAATTAAACAGACATTTCTCCAAAGAAGATGTACAGATGGCTATCAAACACATGAAAAGGTGTTCAACATCACTCATTATCAGAGAAATCAAAATTAAAGCCACAATGAGGTACCATTTCATGCCAGTCAGAATGGCTGCTATCCAAAAGTCTACAAGCAATAAATGCTGGAGAGGGTGTGAAGAAAAGGGAACCCTCTTAAACTGTTGGTGGGAATGCAAACTAGTACAGCCACTATGGAGAACAGTGTGGAGATTCTTTTAAAAACTGGAAATAGAACTGCCTTATGACCCAGCAATCCCACTGCTAGGCATACACACCACGGAAATCAGAATTGAAAGACACACGTGTACTGCAATGTTCATTACAGCACTGTTTATAATAGCCAGGACATGGAAGGAACCTAGATGNAGGAGAAGGGGACAGCCGAGGATGAGATGGCTGGATGGCATCACTGACTCAATGGACGTGAGTCTGAGTGAACTCCCGGAGTTGGTGATGGACAGGGAAGCCTGGCGTTTTGCGATTCATGGGGTCGCAAAGAGTCGGACATGACTGAGTGACTGAACTGAACTGAATGCATATATATGAAATTTAGAAATATGGTAACCTTAACCCTGTATGAGAGACAGCAAAAGAGACACCGATGTATAGAACAGTCTTTTGGACTCTGTGGGAGAGGGAGAGTGTGGGATGATTTGGGATAATGGCATTGAAACATGTATAATATCATATATGAAATGAATCGCTGGTTCAGGTTTGATGCATGATACAAGATGCTTGGGGCTGGTGCACTGGGATGACTCAGAGGGATGGTATGGGGAGGGAGGTGGGAGGTGGGTTAAGGATGGGGGACAGGTGTACACCCGTGGCGGATTCATGTTGATGTATGGCAAAACCAATACAATATGTAAAATAATTAGCCTCCAATTATAGTAAATAAATTTATATTAAAAATAAATAAAATATTTATTAATCATATGTTTTGTGGTAGAATTATATCCAGAATATATAATGAATATTCAAAAATATATAGGCAAGTAAATCAACCCAAATAATGCACGGTCAAAGAACTTGAACAGATACTGAAAATATCCAGATCAGTAGTTGTTTACAGATTCTTTATGACTTTCTTAAGCAATGATGCAATCTTGGAAGAAAGCTAATTTTACCTCTTTCCAATCCTTATGACCTTTACTTTTTGATTGTCTTACTGCAATGGCTAGAGTCATCAGTGAATTTTTGAATAGAAGTGGTACAATTCTAATTCTTAAATTTAATATTTTGGCAGAAGAGCATATTACTTTAACCTTTGTAGTTTTTGAGCAATTGGTGAGGAGAGATTTTGAGACTTCATTTCTCAAATTTTCAATCACTCTTTATACTTCATTGATGGTTTTAACACTGATTTCTCTCATTTTTTATTAATTGGCACCCTATTGTAAGTAAGAAAATTTATTTATATTAGTATGGATTCATAGACTTTATTTTACAATTAACACAAGTGGTATGTTTTGGTACAAAATCAAATTCTGATCTGTCTACTCCTGTGTGCATTTTGAGGATCCATCTTACTCTGATCCACTTTGTATATCTATTTCTCTATTTTCTTCTCTCTACATATAAAAATATATATGCATATACCAACATTTTATACTTTATAGATACATGTATTTTATATGTAAAATCTGCTTCCAGTATAATAACCATTCACAATATCTACCATAGGGTTGCAGAGAGTCAGACAGGTCCGAGTGACTGAACAACAACAATTATTTAAAACTCTTTTCATTAGAGTTTTAAACTCTTATCATTAGAGTTTCATTCACACTTTTTTCTGATATGTTGGGCCTGAATTAATGTCACATATTATTTTTGGAAACTTAGATATCTGATTCCATTTCATAAACTTTACACATGCACATTTATAATTTTCTTGAGTACGTTTTGGCATAATTTTGCAAGATCAACCCATGAGAATTGAAAAATAATTTTTGCAATAGGGAATAGATTACAAAGTACTCAAAATTTTATGAATTATAAATTTTCATTCTGAAATTTCTAGCAAAATAATTTACAGGACACAAATTTTAATCTTTTTTAAGGAACTTGACCAGAAGTGTACCAATATCTCAAATGGTTTCAGAAAAAAAAAAAATTGTGTCCTTCCAAATTACTGGACTGAATAAAACAAAAAAGTCTTCATTTTTTGTATCTGTTTCACATAGCAAAATTTTATAAGTGAACATTACTCTTTATTATAATTTTATCTTTTATATTCATTTATGACTTTAGGGAATAACTTTCCATACACAAAACTGTCTATAACAAGATTGGCATGAATTGTTGGCTGCTGCTTTCAATTCCAAATGACTGAGATTTTTCCAACAGAATATTATAAAATGAAAATCAGTTTATAATATAAATTCAATATAAAGAGACCTGAAAAGTGCTTTTTCATCTTTGGAAAAAAATGTTTCAAGTTAGAAAGTTGAAGTTAAATATATTTAACTGTGGCATTTTTTTCCCTTCTAAAGCTGAAATTCTAATAAACATGTTGTGTCAGAAATCATCAAAAGCTAACTACTAGTTAAGAGTTACAAGGCAGATGCGTAACACTGTTAGTTGAAAATGAAATTGGTTTACAATCTAGTCTCATTTGTTTAGTTCTATTTAATCTATATGCTTCCTACATTCTTAATTGTTTAGTAAGAAGACTTCTTAGTTCTAAAAAATGTGAAAAAAAATTATAAAAAAATTTGAAATGCGCATCTATTTTACCGTGATGATTTTTACTTGCAAGTATTTTTTCTATCACAGTTAATGACATTTTTATCACATTTGGGACAATATGTTAGCATTATAACAAAACATTCACTATGCAATTACATTTCATAAAGTCCTTGAGTTCCACACTTTCAGTTTAAATTCTCATCTTTCCTAATTCTAAGCATTCACTGGTTTACATACTCATAGCTCAGTTGGTAAAGAATCCATCTGCAATGCAGGAGACCCCTGTTCGATTCCTGGGTTGGAAATATCCTCTGGAGAAGGGATAAGCTACCCACTCCAGTATTCTTGGGCTTCCCTTGTGGCTCAGCTGGTAAAGAATTTGCCTGCAATGTGATCCATATAGTCCATGGGGTCGTAAAAAGTTGGACACGACAGCAAATTTTGCTTTCTCTTTTATGTATATATAACTTGAAATTTTAAAAATAGATGTTAAAAATAGGAACATAAAATGTAACTTGTTCTTTGAAAGCAGAAAATAATGTATTCTGCTAAACATCTGGGTAATTTTCATGGTTTATGCAAATTAGTTCAAAAGTAGCAAAAGTAGAGAAAATGTGAGTAGATGACTATTTCAAAGTGCAAATGAATGCAGTTTTTCTACACATTAAGGAATGTGTGCATACACTTATTTTAAAAACCGATTACACAATCTTTAACAGAAAACAGGATTTTCATATTTTTGGCTGCATAACTATAGGAGATCCAGCTATGATATAAAATACTTTCACCTGGAAACAGGATAAAAAAATGACCTAAATTATTTCAAACATACAAAATAAAGAGCAATATGAGATCACAACAGAAACAAAATCCAGATTTAAGAATGCCACATAGTGTTTTAATATTGCAGAAATATAAATAGCATTTTATTTTCCATTTTAATATTTGATCCTTTCTTCACCAAGCATCTCTCACTCCAAAAGGAAATAACTTTGAGGAGTTCCATTGATCACTATAACTTTGCTCTGTAAAATAAGTGTTAAATTCCTTATATCCTTCATTGAGTTTTATATACCATCTTTCTTTTATTCTATAAATGTGAAAACAATGCAGTTATGGTGCATTTTGAATGACTTTAAAACTGATATCTCCAAATGATATTCAACATGTACATTCTAAATTATCTACATCTTAGCCTTATGCAATCCATATGTATCACAACTAGACTAACTGCATGCTGCTGCTGCTGCTGCTAAGTCGCTTCAGTAGTGTCCGACTCTGTGCGACCCCAGAGACGGCAGCCCACCAGCCTCCCCTGTCCCTGGGATTCTCCAGGCAAGAACCCTGGAGTGTGTTGCCATTTCCTTCTCCAATGCGTGAGAGTGAAAAGTGAAAGTGAAGTCGCTCAGTCATGTCAGACTAACTGCATACATGAGGCTATATCATTATAATCTTTATATTCATTTTTTATTGATTTAGAACTTAATGTTTGCTATATTGACTTTTCTTGGGGTAAGTTTTCATAAAGAATATTGCCTTGAAAATATGTTTAGAAAATATTAATTTAAACTTGAAATAAATCATTTCTACTATCACATATTGAAATTAATGGTAAATAGTGTAGAATTAGATAAGCAAAGCAGAGAGTCTGTATAAAGCAATTTTGTACACATTTAATGCCCCAGCAATAGACACTACTATCCCATATATCCATCTTTAAGTCTTACTTAATTTGAAATAAACACTGTTATTAAAAGAAAAAAACAGGAGGAAACAATCTTGTTTTCTCCAATCATTCTTTCTTTTTCCTAAATAGTGCATGTTTCATTTTACATGATCAAATATGCAATCCTTGATTCCAGTATTTATATTTTTATTGCTCAACTATTTTAAACAAGGAAAGCCTCTGGCTCATATGATAAAGAATTTGCCTGCAATGTCGGAGACCCAGGTTTGATCACTGGGTCCAAAAGATCTCCTGGAGAAGGGAATGTCAACTCACTCCAGTATTGCCTGGAAAATTCTTGCCTGGAGAATTCCATGGACAGAGGACCCTGGCGAGCTACAGTCAGTGGGGTCACAAAGAGTCGGACACAATTGAGCAAACTAAGCCTTTAAAATATATGTAGGAATTAGGATACATAAACCGATACCAACAAAATGATTACTTATACACCAAAACATTAAATCACTTCATCATGGAATATTCATACTTTCATGTTTCTCATCTATGGTAATTTGATAAAAGATTTCTGTTTGATTCATACACAAGTAAAATGGTAGCTCATCAACTAAATATACATGTTCAAGATAAAATGTCAGTTTGTTTCTGATGCTTTTCCTAGGCCAAGTTTGCCAGTCCATCCTTTGCTTCTAAGGACTATAATGCTTCTACTTTGTTTTGTAATTTGTCTGTGTTACTAGACACAGAGCTCTTCCAGCACTGGTGAAAATGAAAGCGTTAGTTGCTCAGTCATGTCGGACTCTCTGTGACCCTAGGGACTGTAGCCCACCAGGCTCCTCCGTCCATGGGATTTCCCAGGCAAGAATACTGGAGAGGGTGGTCATTCCCTTCTCTAGTATATCTTCCCTACCCAGGAACCAAACCTGGGTCTCCTGCATCCCAGTACTGGATCCAGAAACAAATTGCCTGAGACCAGGATCATGTATAATTTACTTTCATAAGTTAAATATTCTCTGTCAAAATGATATTTCCAAAACACAGATCTAATTATTTTATTAGATTTTTATATTTCTGCTTCATGTATCTACAGACAGATTAATATGAATACCTTCACTTATCTGGCTTTAACCTGGTCCCCACACCTTTGCCCTTAATAACTGTTAACTTTAGCTCTATAGAACTAGCTTTAGTACATCAAACTCTCAGGCTCTTTCACATTTTGACACAGGATACCTGAGATAATCTTCAAAAGATCTTCAAATTTCATATTATACAAGTGGCTTTTGATTACACAAAGTCAAGTCAATACGGCAGAAAGTCAGGGATCTCTTTTCACACCTACCTTTTAACTTTTCTTCTTTTCTTAGAGGCAATCACTGTCAAGAGTTTGATATTTTATGTATTTTATATACTTTAAAAATCATTTAAACTTATGGGAACTATTTTTACATTCTTATGAAACTTTATCTGTTGAATACAAGGCAAATATTGCCCATCAATATACTTTTGCATTTAAATTTTCTTGAATGTGTATTTTTCAGTATGTTTTTTCCCCCCTAAAGTAGAATTTATAAAAGTCTTTTCTTTATTGCTACTAAGAATAGCAAAATTAGGGCATATTTACCTCAAAATTTTACTTAATGGTTTGCTATATAGTTTTCTGGGTTTCCCTGGTGACTCAGTAGTAAAGAATTTGACTGTCAATGCAAGAGACACAGGTTCCATCCCTGGGTCAGGAAGATGCCCTGGAGAAGGCAATGGCAACACACTCCAGTATTCTTGCCTGGAGAATTCCGTGGACAGAGGAGGCTGGTGGGCTACAGTCCATGGGGTTGTGAAAGAGTCAGACATGACCTAAAACTAAAACAACAACATATAGTTTTCTACTACCTCCATAGTTTACTTTCTTACATTCACACTGAAAGGAGAGAACATCTCTAAAAATGAAATATACAGAAGAGGAGTGCAGCTGAGAGACTGAGAAACCAGAGGCACTAAAGACATACCAATCCTATGAACCTAAAACACCTAAAATCAACTCAATTTCAGTATTTTTAAATTATATGTGATAACATATTCTTTTCTTAAGCCCATTTGGGTTGAATTTCAATCAAAATCCCTTTAACTGATTCATGCATTCTTTAATATTTATCTCTATTTGATCTTAGTTTAATCCTCCTATACCTCACTAATACATTTTCTTTTCTCTTTTTGCTTTTGATTAATAATGCATGGTTTATCAAGATATTAGCCTTCTCAAAGTACTTTTATCTTTATTACTTATTTCTGCTTCCTTCACTTTCCTCAGCTTTAAATTTCTCAACTATGTATTTTCCTTGAATACTGGTTTTCCTAAACCTTATTGGTTTATATAAAACCTACACCAGTGACTTAATTAAATATAAACCTGATTAAAATTTTAAAAAGTAACAGTTTCTATAAAATACATAGAGTATGTCATTGGTTTCTTATCAAATGCTTGACACGTAAACAAAATCTTAAAGAATGTTTCCTTCTAACTGAAATGTTTAAGTATTTCCCATTTCAATTTTGCTTAGCTGATATAGGAAAGTTATCATTTAAATCCTACACTTTTTAGTAGGATTACTATTTATGTATCCATAAATCATTTCCAAGACATTTTTCCATTGAAAAATGACATAAAAGCTTTACATATAAAAATGTATGTTTGTCAAATATGGCAATCGCACAAGTATTGTAAGACCATAATTTTGAAAACTGCCTCATTCCTTGAGGCTTAGGTAGCCTAGGCTTTATGTTGATCACTTCCAAAGTTGAGAGACCAGTAGTGACAAAGGTAAAGAAAAGGGAGCAAATAATCTAGCTTAAATGGATGCACAAAGATAGTATTGCTAAGGGAAAATGAAATTTTGCCAACAATTACAGTAGATAACAAAACAGTCTTAACTGAATGAACACCACACTGTAAATGAAACACACCTATGGACTATTTCAGTCTTGATTCTATGAAGAATGAGTAATAATGTTCCCAGGAGTTAATGGGGCATTCACTGACTCATGAACGTTTAGCAAGAAGAAATAAACCACTCATTTAGCAACCAAACCACTCTGAAGTGGTACTTCTGGATAAATAAAGCCATTCATTCCGAGGGCTCAAATAAAATTTAATATTGACGTTAGTATATACTATCAAAAACCATCCAGGTGAATCATGGTCTGTTACTTCTTATAAGAAAACTTGAGAAATCTTAAGAGAAGGAGCTGGCAAAGCAAACAACTGAATTGTATCTGACACATTTGGAGATATTAAATAATTTATCCTATCCCTACACATTTGAAAAGTACAACTGTGTATCTGGATTATTTGCCTGGGGAGGTGAGCTTATTGAAATTCAGCCTCTCTCCCACATTTTTGTGAAATAGACATGCATTCTGTCTTCCTTTTCCCATCATGCATTATAAAAATATAAAACTAAATGTTTATAAAATGCTAATAAAAATAATTTAATAAAGAGAAAATAGAAAAAATTTTTAAAACACTTGAATTTCATCTAGAGGTAACCGTAAAGTTTTGCTTCATTTTATTGGCATGCATAAGCACACATTTTACGATCATGTTCCTGACATATTTTGTAAGTCTTGAGTCCAACCCCACTGCATTAATCTTCCCTGGATGTGCTTTTACTAAAAGCAAATTTATCACCACATTGTGAAATCTCATAATTTTCAGACATAAAGACATGAGTTTTACAAGAAATGATAAAGAACTGGTTTTTACATGGCTAACAGCTATGTAAATTGAGCCTCAATTACTAAATGACCTTTCCTAAATCTTCAGTAACTATGCTTACCAAGTATTTCAGCTTTAAAAATACAAGTCACCCATAAAATATTTTATGTTGCTATAGATGAGACTAATACCTTGTGTGTGTATACATGTGTGAATATGTATTTATATCTCATCACAGTTTTTTCTTTTCATCAGTATTTCCTCACTAAGAAAAACGATCAAATCCCAGAGTTAATTTCTCCCAGCAGCTGGATTGGTGTGGCTTGTTCTGAAAGGAGGCCCACTCTACTTCTTGTAAGGCTTTCAGGTTCACTGCACAATTCCAGGCCTCAATCTGCATAAGAATGCTACCTTGGCTGCAAGCCTGAAATATTAGGGGAATAAAGCTCTGACATCAGCTACTCTCCCTACCCAGTGTAATTACTTGTTAGAAAAATCATGCTTCCTGCTGGGGGCCAGCTCCTCAAAGTCCATATGCAAGGCTTCACCAGCCAAGGATGGTCTCTGAATGTCTTTGCTAGTCACAGCTACACCAACACCTACAAATCCCAGGATTCCATTTATCAAATAGCTCTATCTTGGCTATAACTTGTTTCAATATTTTTCCTCTACTTCTTTACAAGTCAATTGTCATCCAAATCACAGATCAGAAACCTTGTTCATAACTTCTGCCTTTTCTCAGTCGTACTCAATAATTCTAGTTTCAAAATGCCTCTCCAATCTAGTTCTTTGTCTCTCTCATTTCTTTAAACACAAATAATAGATGATAATGATCATGTAGTATATGCTTAGTTTTTATACATAAAATAGTTTAAAATGCAGGGCTATCCTATAATACATTTTGTTTCTTATACAAATTCAGTATTTTCCTGTTTTATATAGTACAGATCTATATATCATAGATCTCAAGTAAAATTTATGATAGTTCCTGACAGAGCTGGAGAAAAGAAATAGTCAATTTTACAATATATTTGGAGAGACAAAATGAAAATATAAACAAGCAACACAGTAGCATATCACAACAGTATATAGATATGATCCTCTCTGTTGCAGAGTATATGTGGATAAGCATGGACTGATGAAGTCAGAAAAACTTTAGGGTAGTGTAAGAATTTTCTGAGCTATGAGAGGTGAGTAAAATTGGGTTTCTGGTACACTATAAAATATCAAGTGAAGATGACTGTATCTGTAGTTATATTCAGAGACAAGGCTACTAAGAGAACTTCAGAACAAGGCTATTAGATTATAAAATACGGTCTGGTGAGTTTTGTTTTGTTTTGTTTTTTGACACAAATGTGACTTCAGTAAGTAGAATATCAGGAGTATAGAGAAATACAGGGATTCTAGGAGTTCAGATGTATACGGATATCTATTGAAAATTTCCCATTTTAAGATGATACTCATCTGGATGAAGTGATAGGATGGATGGGGAGATAAAAGAACTAAAGCTAACTTTATGGTTTGCAGTACTGTCATTAGGATAATATGACATTAAGAATAGAATAAAGACATTTAGATTAGGTTAGTTTTCTGAGGAAAGATACTGGGAGAAAATGCAGTTACTTGTTAAATACTTTTTTTTCTTAATATAAATTTATTTATTTTAAAGGGAAAAAGAATATAGCATTATCTAACTAATCAGTACAATATAGACCATTGTGAAGTACAAACAATCATTCTTGGGTTCCATTCAGTATAAATGGTTGTTAAAGTTACTCCAAATTCTCATTTAAAACAATACTGAGAGCTGCTAAAATTGCTTGCTTGCTATGGTCCAGGCAAAATCATAGACATAATATATTCAATTTATCATGGCATTCCAGTAGAGTAACTGCTGCTGCTGCTAAGTCACTTCAGTCGTGTCCGACTCTGTGCGACCACATAGACGGCAGCCCACCAGGCTCCCCCGTCCCTGGGATTCTCCAGGCAAGAACACTGGAGTGGGTTGCCATTTCCTTCTCCAATGTATGAAAGTGAAAAGTCAAAGTGAAGTTGCTAAGTCGTGTCCGACCCTCAGCGACCACATGGACTGCAGCCTACCAGGGTCCTCCGTCCATGGGATTTTCCAGGCAGGAGTACTGGAGTGGGGGGCCATTGCCTTCTCCTGTATTACAGTGAAACAAATGAGAAAATGGGGGGTAAAGTTTAAAAATCTTTCAAAGGTCATAGAATTTGGGAGAAACAGAGCAAGAGTTTAAATCCAGTTAATCTTTAGAGGATGTTTGCAGCACTCTAGTTGTAAAGAACCTGCCTGACAATGTAGAAGATGAAAGAGAAGCCAGTTCAAGCCCTGAGTCAGGAAGATCCCTTGGAGGAGGGCACAGCAATCCACTTCAGAATTCTTGCCTGGAGAATTCCATGGACAGAGGAGCCTGGCAGGCTACAATCTGTGGGGTCACAAAGAGCTGGACAGGACTGAAGTGACTTAACAAACATTCATTATAATGCCTCTTTCTCATGTATAAAGCCCTATCTATAAATCTGACGTTTAAACAGTCCATTAATGTAGACTCTAATGATCCAGTTCTAATGGCTGTAGAAGTATCCTTTACTTTTTGAATCAAAATGGACAAAAGGAGAGTTCACCCACAATATATGTCTATTTTCTATTTTTAATTAAATCCTTCTGACCTAAATTTTGAGGTGATATTAAAACAATTGTGCCTGATATACCAGATATGTGATTTATTATTAAGCCTAGAACATAGGAAGACTTATAAAGTGTTACTGCTATTATCTGTAATTTCATTGATTTTTCTATAAAAAAATTTATTTGACCAGAATAATGTAGCATAATTTTTCTTCTTCAGTAAACAACAGGATTTGTTTGACTTCTGTTAAATTAGATTTATAAGTGAGAATATTCAAACTTAGAAATTTGGCAGACAGACTATATAAGTGGAATATTTATCATAATATGTACAAATATAAATGACAAAGTAGCTAGCAAAACATTTGTTATTGTATTGCAAATTGTTGCAGGCTAGAACATAAGTTAGCAATAACTTTTACTCTAATATCTCATTCAACTAAGAGTTTGAGAGGGGAAAAGATACATTCTAAGCTTAACACACAAAGATTCTTCTTTATGGATATAATTAATTTTTTTTCTCTTTGGTACTTTTTCATATTTGGCTGTGAAGTGAAGTGAAAATTTCTCAGTTATGTCCAACTCTTTGCGACCCCATGGACTGCACAGTCCATGGAATTATCTAAGTCAGAATGCTGTAGTGGGTATACTTTCCCTTCTCCAGGGGATCTTCCAAACCCAGCAACTGAACTCAGGTTTCCCACATTGCAAATGGATTCTTTACCAGCTGAGCCACAAGGGAAGCCTTGGCTGTAGTCCTACATAAAATTATATATTTTAAAAAAGCTTCTTCAACTGAGTTTCTTCCATATACCCCCTAAAATAAATGTTTTCCAATTCTTTCTTTGAACATCCTTTTCATTTTCTCTACATATCTGTTTGGAAATATCACTAATAATCATTGAAGACTATCAACAGACCAATTTCATACACCTATATCAAGTTCTACAGATCCAGGCTCTACAAGTTTTACCACATTTCTAAACACGCTATTCTAAGAATATTGAAATGGCCCCAACTGATTTTCCACTGTCTTCCTTCATATTGCTTCAAAATTCACATGCTGAACCACAGCTCTAATCTTTGCTTCTTTACCCAGCATATGCCCAGCAAAAAATTAACAAATGGTTCTAAATTTCTCTCAGAATAGAACTCAACAAAGAATTCAGGCTCTCACATAATCTGATTCTATGCACCATTCCTATCTTAGTCTTCATTATACTTTTCATACGTATTATATTTTTTCTAACTGGAACACTTCCAAATAGGTCTTTCCTCATGTGACTTTTTTTTCCTTGAGCTATTCTTAAAGTCAGGAGTGTCTTTTCCCATGTGTGGGAGTTTCCAGAAGGTACCAATCTTTTAACTCTTGAGATCCAGTTCATATTATACCATCAACAGAAAGGAGCTTTGTCTAGCTTTCTAAACTGAAAATAATTATTCCCCTCTAACACATTTTTGTATATAATCTCTTCTGTTTGTAGACTTAGGAGAATATGTAAAACTCATTCTGTATTCAAACATTTGAATATGATCAGATACTCAAAATATCATTCCTTATATAAGAAAAACCCAAAATTAATTTTCTGAGAAGTACAAGAATAAATGTTTAGATATATATTTATATTTCACTGATTTATCAAATGAAAACTGTTTAAAAGGCAGGGATGTGGACCATGTTTTTAAATCTCTTAAACTGTTTGTGTGATCAAAATTATTCCTAAGAAAAAGAAATCCAAAAAGGTAAAATGGTTGTCTGAGGAGGCCTTACAAATAATAGAGAAGAGATGTGAAAGGTAAAGGAGAAAAGGAAACATAGACCCTTCTGAATGTAGAGTTATAAAGAATATCAAGGAACCCCTTTTAAGTGAACAATGCAAAGAAAAAGAGGAAAATAACAGAATGGGAAAGAATAGGGATCTCTTCAAGAAAATTAGAGATACCAAGGGAACATTTCATGCAAAGATGGGCACAATAAAGTACAAAAATGGTATGGACCTAAAAGAAGCAGAAAATATTAAGAAGAGGTGGCAAGAGTACACAGAAGCACTGAATAAAAAAAGGCCTAAATCACCTGAATAACCATGATGATGTCATCACTCACCTAGAGTCAAGTATCCTGAAGTGTGAAGTCAAGTGGGCCATAGGAAGAATCACTATGAACAAACCTACTGGAGGTGATGGAGTTCCAGCTGAGCTATTTCAAATCCTTAAATATGATGCAATTAAAGTGCTGCACTCAATATGCCAACAAATTTGGAAAACTCAGCAGTGGCCACAAGACTGGAAAAGGTCAGTGTTCATTCCAAACCCAAAGAAGGGCAATGGCAAAGAATGTTCCAAGTACAAAAAAATTGCCCTCATTTCACATGCTAGCAAGGTGATGCTCAAAATTCCTCAAGCTAGGCTTCAACCTAGATAGCATTTTCAAAAGCAGAGACATTACTTTGCCGACTAAGGTCCGTTTAGTCAAGGCTATGGTTTTTCCTGTGGTCATGTATGGATGTGAGAGTTGGACTGTGAAGAAGGCTGATCGCCGAAGAATTGATGCTTTTGAACTGTGGTGTTGGAGAAGACTCTTGAGAGTCCCTTGGACTGCAAGGAGATCCAACCAGTCCATTCTGAAGGAGATCAACCCTGGGATTTCTTTGGAAGGAATGATGCTAAAGCTGAAACTCCAGTACTTTGGCCACCTCATGCGAAGAGTTGACTCATTGGAAAAGACTCTGACGCTGGGAGGGATTGGGGGCGGGAGGAGAAGGGGACGACCGAGGATGAGATGGCTGGATGGCATCACTGACTCGATGGATGTGAGTCTGAGTGATCTCCGAGAGATGGTGATGAACAGGGAGGCCTGGCGTGCTGCAATTCATGGGGTCGCAAAGAGTCGGACACAGCTGAGCGACTGAACTGAACTGAGGCTTCAACAGTATATGAACCAAGAACTTCAAGATGTACAAACTGGATTTAGAAAAAGCAGAGGAGCCAGAGATCAAATTGCCAACATTTGTTGGATCATAGAAAAACAAGAGAATTCTAGAAAAAAAAATCATCTATTTCTACTTCATTGACTATACTAAAGCCTTTAACTGTGTGGATCACAACAAATTGTGGAAAACTTTAAAGAGATGGGAATACCAGACCACCTTATCTGCTTCCTGAAAAATCTATATGCAGGTCAAGAAGCAACAGTTAGAACAAAACATAGAACAATGGACTGGTTTAAAAATGGGAAAAGAGAATGCCAAGGTTGTATATTGAAACCCTGCTTATTTAACATATATGCAGAGTACAAATCATGTGAAATGTCAGACTGGATGAAGCACAAGCTGGAATCAAGATGCCAGGAGAAATATCAATAAGCTCAGATATGCAGATGACACCACACTTATGGCAGAAAGCAAAGAGGAACTAAAGAGTATCTCGATGAAGGTGAAAGAAGAAAGTGAAAAAACTGGCTTAAAACTCAACATTCAAAAAACTAAGATCATGGCATCCAGTCCCATCACTTCATGGAAAATAGATAGGGAAACAAACAGTGACAGATTGTTTTGGGGGGCTCCAAAATCACTGCAGATGGTGACTGCAGACATGAAATTAAAAGATGCTTGCTCCTTAGAAGAAAAGCTATGACAAACCTAGACATCATATTAAACAGCAGAGACAGTACTTTGTCAACAAAGGTCGGTCTAGTCAAAGCTGAGTAATCATGCATGGATTTGAGAGCTGGACCATAAAGAAAGCTGAACACCAAAGAATTGATGCTTTTGAACTCTAGTGTTATAGAAGACTCTTGAGAGTCCCTTGGACTTAAAGGAGATCCAACCAGTCAGTCTTCAAGGAAACCAGTCCTGAATATTCATTGGAAGGACTGATGCTGAAGCAGAAGTTTCAATGCTTTGACCACCAGGTGGGAAGAACTGACTCATTGAAAAAGACCCTGGTGCTAGGAAAGACTGAAATCAGATGAAGAAGGGGAAGGCAGAGGATGTAATAGCTGGATGGCCTTCACTAGCTCAATGTACAGGAGTTTGAGCAAACTCTGGGAGATTATGAAGGACAGGGAAGCCTGGCATGCTGCAGTCCATGGGATCACAAAGCGTCGGACATTACTGAGCAACTGAAAACAACATAAAAACTTTTTAAGATAAAATCCTGTTTACCAAAACAAATGCTTTCATCTTTTCAATATAAACTTTGAGTATTAAGTAATAATGTGCAATTCTAAACTCTAATTCGGACACTTGTAAAGTTCAATCTGCAAATATTCAAAACACTTTGCCAATGTCATGTCATAATTTGAGTACATCATATATTCTAGGTTATGTGGTCAAGCTGTTTAAATTATAATTATCTCTGAAGATCTGACTCGGATATTTCTATTTCCCTTCATTTTGGAGTCTTGGATACAGCAAAACTGTTAGCAAGACATTTTCCTCCATTTCTGAAGAAGTTATAAGGAAAAGTATAAGATAAAACCACAGTAAACTGTAAAAAAAATGAGAGATTCTAAAGTAAGCTCATAAACAAGCAGATGTTTTTCTGGCAGAGGTATAAACCTGGGAGAAATAACGCATTGGGGTAGAAATACCCCGATACTGGAGTTGTTATACCCCAAATACCCCAAATACTGCAGAAATAAATCTAGGAACCTGAATCTGCCTGAGAAAATATGTAGGTAATAGATGACAGATAAATGTAGCATAAATCAAGGGAGTCGGCATTCTGGTAGTCTGAAATTTTGCCTGATAAAGGAAAATAGTGAAGTACAAGGTTCAAGAGTATTTCCTAACTTCTTTTACCCTGTTCTTTATTTCTCACTTAAAATTTTAGTCAAAGGAGAAATACTAAAATGCTTAAGTGTGCAACATTCATGGGTGACAAAGCTGAACCATAATGTTTTTTACCCATTTTTTCCTCAAATCTAACAATGTTTAAAAATCTGTATTCTACCTACCATTAAAAAAAAAGCCTACTATGAATTATTTCTAAAGGATGAAAATAGTGCATTATATTTCTCATTTTAAAGAAAAATTTCCACTTTCTATATTATATATACCCACATAGGTATATATATACATATATATCTTACAGAGCGTAAGGTATTTGCTTTCACTTTCAGAAATTTCTTGGGACTTTTGTCATACATTCCTAATCTAGGAATTCTTCATAGAGTTATGTTTTGTGGTATGTGCCATTAAAATGACTAATTTCCAATGCTTATTTCACCTTCATTTACAGGAAAAACTTTTCTCCCTAAAGTTATAGACAATTGAACTTTTATGCTAAGTAATGTGTGTATTTTCCATAAGCAAGAGAAAAATTGACTTAGCTCATTCATTTCTAAACATTGCTGCCATGCATGCTTGCAAAAGGTGATTTGTAGCAGGCCCAGAGTGTCTGGCTGTGCAACTTGGTCATGAGAATGCCCTCTGAGTCTTGAGGATCTCTCACAACTCTCAGTCCATTCACATTTAAGGAGCTATGTAAAGAATAAGAATGCATACAAAATTTTTTTTTAATGGACCTTAACTTGTAAACCCATTTGATGAAATATGTTGCATGCCTATATATCAACAATTTAATAGATATTTCTCTATGGAGTAAAGAAATCCCTGGGGCAATCTACCCATGATGAGTGTGTCTGTACTTCAACAATGGAGTCATTTCTACAGCAAGTGAGAATGATGATACATTTATACAGCAAAACTATAGTGGACAAAGGGATCATGTTGCAGTAAACTAAGAATTAAGGATACTACTTTTTCACAATCTAAGTATTTTTTTCCTGTAGAGAAAGTATTTTTATAGTAAATATTTAATTAAACTGATTCTCTAAAAATTTTATTTGTAGGACAAAAAATGGATCAATATTTTCTCCAAAAGGGATTAATTTCCCATTGATTTCATTTTTTTAGTTTATTTACTAGTTGATCTTTAAATTTCAAGGCTATGGAGAATTAATTTTCCTTCAAATAAATGTAACAATTGGTACTTTATATCTTTGAAATAGCAAGTTTATTGCCAATAAAAATAAAGGCAACAACAACCCATAGAAAGCAGAAGTATGAAAAGACAGGAAATTTGATAAGGCTGATCTGGGAAATTCCAATCTTCATTAGAAAGTGCTCCAAATACTACCATATCAGACTATTATGTGGTTACAATGAAAAGAAATAAATATTCTCAAGTGAAAACAAAATGAAAAACTAATCCTCAGTATTTTTTTGTGAGGAGGAGAACAATTTTGTCAAGTATATTGTTTTTCAGCACATCTAAGTGATAGAGTTCATTTTAAATGGCTATTTATATCATTCTTTCATTGTGAATTTTATAATTCAAGCTTTTTCAGGCCAACAAAAGCAAAATATTCTCATAAGGAATATCATTCCTCTTGTTCCTTCCTTTTATTTTCCTTTCTTGCTAGAATTTAACAAAATTGATCCAAATGTTACAAACCCTTTTGCTAATTTCTTTTATTTGGTTCTTTGCTATGTCTCTAGATTTCTTCTCAGGGTATATAATCTGTCTCTTATACACATCTAGCAAAGAGGAACTAAAGAGTATCTCGATGAAGGTGAAAGAAGAAAGTGAAAAAACTGGCTTAAAACTCAACATTCAAAAAACTAAGATCATGGCATCCAGTCCCATCACTTCATGGAAAATAGATAGGGAAACAAACAGTGACAGATTGTTTTGGGGGGCTCCAAAATCACTGCAGATGGTGACTGCAGACATGAAATTAAAAGATGCTTGCTCCTTAGAAGAAAAGCTATGACAAACCTAGACATCATATTAAACAGCAGAGACAGTACTTTGTCAACAAAGGTCGGTCTAGTCAAAGCTGAGTAATCATGCATGGATTTGAGAGCTGGACAATGTTTGATAAACATTATGTTAAGAAAATTTCCAGAAAGATTTTTAATCTTTGAAAATATTTGATGAATACTGAAGAAGGTAATTAATGTTACTGTTTCCTGAACTTAATTCATCTTCCAAGAAACTGGAGATAGGTTTCACCTCATTCTTTTTTCCACTTTTCATATTTTACAACTAACCATGATTTTTCGTAAATAATGAAATTAAGAAAATTGGAAAGCATCTTAAAACTCATGTTACTAGACTCCTACATGATGACTTCTTTTTAAAGCATATGTAATACTTGGTTATAATTTACTCATCTGCTTCTAGTTTCAAATTATCTTTTGAATGAAGCTAATTTCGTGATTAAGTTTTTCCTATGTTGGTCTAAAATGTGATGTTTTACAACTTCATCCATTTGTAAATAGCTATTGCTTTTTTCCTTACTTCTTTTAGGAGTCAATCATTCCTCTACTTTTGGGAAGTCTCAGGAAATTTTGGTTCTAATAAAGACATTTCATTTCTATTACATCATATACTCCTCCCTAGTAATACATTCTACTTTAGTCAGGGGGGATAAAAAATAAATCATAATGATCTGAGGCTTTAAGCCAAAACTTTCCAATTTATAAGGATACAGGGCCATTGAATCAAGGAGTACCCTACTCCAGAATGATCTCACCTTAATTATATCTGCAAAAGCTTTTTTTTTTAAAGCCAGCCACATCCTGAGGTAATGGGGGTTAAGTCTTCAATATGAATTTGTGGGGGATCCAAATCAACCCATAACACTTTCCACTATTTCATTTCTTTCCTGAAATCTACAGTTGTTAGTACTTCTCAACATTCCCATTAAATTTCCATTTTCCCATCATATTCCTGAATCAAAATCTTATCATTCCAAATCCCCATTTTACAAAATTTTTAAAAATCCAAAATTCCAGGCACATGCTTCCATATACTTTAAATCGTCTCTAGATTACTCATAATATTTAGTATAAAGTAAATGCTATGTAAATAGTTATAAATACAATGTAAATAAAATAGTTGCCAGTGCACTTCAATTTTTTACTTTTTTGAACATTCTGTAAGTTTTCAAATATTTTCGATACAATCAGTTGAATCTGTTGATGGGAAGTCCACAAATATGGAGGGCTGATATGATTGCTTGTTAGTTTGTTGTCTCTGTTTTAAGAGATTTTTTTAATCAAAATTGTTGACTCATTCTCTAAGTGAACATTATATGTTCAATAAACATTTTGTTAAAGAAAAATTCCAGAAAGATTTTAATCTTTGAAAACATTTGACAAATACTGGAGGAGCTAGTTAAAATTTTACTGTTTCCTAAATGAAAACAGTTTCTTCATCTTCCAAGAAACTGGAGATAGATTCCACCTCATTTTTTTTTTTTTCACTTCTCATATTAACAACTAACCATCAATTTGTTTCATAGACTTTTTCCAATATCCTGTCCTAGAAGGAACTATTTTATGTTTTGAATTATTCAATATAGGATACTTGTATGAGTTGACAGTGTAGCTACAATATAAGTGATGTGTGTTTTGAAAGAAGTGAGTTCTTGCATATCCAAGTCTGTATATCTTTTATAAAGCTGACCAAAGAAGCTTGTAAAGCTTGTACAAGGTGAGCTCAAATTATATAAAAAGGCACTGAATAGTATCATACTTTATAAAAGCAATATATTATAATTATGATTGCTTAGCACTATTTGGTATCATCTATCCAGGAGAAGGCAATGGCACCCCACTCCAGTAGTCTTGCCTGGAAAATCCCATGGATGGAGGAGCCTGGTAGGCTGTAGTCCATGGGGTCGCTAAGAGTTGGGCACGACTGAGCGACTTCACTTTCACTTTTCACTTTCATGCATTGGAGAAGGAAATGGCAACCCACTCTAGTGTTCTTGCCTGGAGAATCCCAGGGACAAGGGAGCCTGGTGGGCTGCCGTCTCTGGGGTCGCACAGAGTCGGACACAACTGAAGCGACTTAGCAGCACCAGCAGCAGCATGCCTATTGTCAGTTTTCATTTAAATATAATATTACAACAATTTAAGAAACAACTTTGATGGCTTGTGTGTGTGCATGTGTACACACACAGGAATGCCCTTGGGTAACTTCAGAATGGCCCCAAAAGCTCTAACCTCAATTCACTTTAATATCCCTTTAAGTTTGTCAAATTCTTAGTAAGATTTATTCTTCAGAAACCCTTAGTGGCATTATTTTGCCTTTAAGATACACAGAAGTTTGACTCTTGAAATGATTTTAGGTTTTATCCTGGGATTGCAGTCAGACTTTCTTTTTCCAGCTTTCTGCTTCCCCTCTATTAACCTCTCCTAATAATCAGCAAACACAGAGCAAAGCTTCAATAACTTCCTGCTGGCTTTTGTCTTGTGCTCTGTAATTGTGAGCCTTTAATATGTTTTAATCAATACTGAGATTTATTTGAAATGTTAGCTATGAGTTATTATTACTGAGGAAATTAATCAGAGTCCCACTACTAGTACCCTGGATCTAAAGGTATGTGAAGAAATGGCGTGAGAGTGAAGACAGTCACTGAAGGAGATGCAGCTCATTAGAATTAAATATCACTGGGGACAAGGATTGGCATGAAGCAAAGAGGATGGATTTAATCAGTTTATGTAATCATAATACTTTTTAAATATTAAAAAGTATTGCTGTTAGTCACTCAGTCACGCCCAACTCTTTGTGACCTCATGGACTACAGCCCACCAGGCTCCTCTGTCCATGAGATTTTCCAGGCAAGGATACTGGAGTGGGTCACCATTTCATTCTCCAGGGGATCTTCCCAACCCAGGGATTGAACGTGGGTATCCTGCACTGCAGGCAGATTTTTTTACTGACTGAGCTATAAGGGAAGCCCCAATCATAATACTTTTTAAATATTAAATATAATGGGTTTTATACCAGTGTTAACACTTAGGAATTTAATTTAAAAAATATTCTGTTATTTATAAATAGTGCTATGTGTATTCAGTCACTCAGTCATCTGACTCTTTGTGACCACATGGACTGTAACCTGCAAGGGTCCTGTATCCATGGAATTTTTCAGGCAAGAATATTGAAATGGGTTGCCATTTCCTCCTCCAGGGGATCTTCCCAACCCAGGTATTTAACCCAAGTCTCTTACACTCTCCTGCATTGGTATGTGGATTCTTTACCACTGTGCCACCTGGTAAGCCTATAAATAGCACTACAGTACTTTAAACAACTAAGTTAAAATACTGTTTGACATACATTTGACTTTCCTTTTATTTGCCCACTTTGTCTCGTTTCTGTTCAAAGAGGACAACATTTTCCATTACCAGGTAAATAGTAATGATCAGAATATGTCATGAAACCAACTCTTCCAGTAAGGACAACTAGAAAAGTACACAAAATATTAAATTCTGCATAAAGACATCAAAGAGACACTAAGGCAATTAAATTGGAATTAAAGAATGCCTATTTGTGGAGAAGGAAATGGCAACCCACTCTAGCACTCTTGCTTGGAAAATCCCATGATAGGCTACAGTCCATGGGGTCACAAAGAGTCGGACATGACTGAGTGACTTCACTATTTGTCAAAGAAACAAGAAAGTGAAAAATCAAGAAGTTGAAAATAAGCACAATTCTAAAACTGAAACGGTATTCAGAGTACACTACGGAGTCCTACAAATAATTAATAGAATATAGTCAAATTTAAAAGGGCTACAGACTCAACGAGATACTTCAAAAATGACAGAAGTGTTCAACTTCCTTAGTCTCAAAGTAATACAAACTAACACCGAAGACAGATATCACTACAATCAACATACATGGCTACAACTCAAAAGTCTTAATACCAAAAGCTCCTAAGGATGTGAAAAACCTGATATGGATAACCTGGTGTTTTCTAACCGTACTGTTGCATATGAACTGATACTATCACTTTGGAAAGCTGCTTGGTATTCTCTACTAAATTGGAATAAATGCATACTTCATGACCTAGAAATTTTGTATATATTATGCACTGTACATTTACAAAAAAAATATGCATATTTTTGAAGAACCATTTTCTGTGTAACACATGAAACAAGCTAAAAATCTATCAACACTGGAATTACTGCAAATTGAAAAACAAATTTAAGTATATCCACAACACAGAATGCTCTAAAAACTGAAATAATATTTTTAATACCATGTATAACTCTTATAAGCACTATTGAGGGAAGACACTAGATACAGAAGAATATATACACTATAACATATACAGATTTAAAATCTGCTAAACTTGTCAAGGCTGTATATTGTCACCCTGCTTATTTAACTTATATGCAGAGTACATCATGAGAAACGCTGGGCTGGAAGAAGCACAAGCTGGAATCAAGATTGCCAGAGAAATATCAATAACCTCAGATATGCAAATGACACCACCCTTATGGCAGAATATGAAGAGGAACTAAAAAGCTTCTTGATGAAAGTGAAAGAGGAGAGTGAAAAAGTTGGCTTAAAGCTCAACATTCAGAAAACAAAGATCATGGCATCTGGTCATATCACTTCATGGGAAATACATGGGGAAACAGTGGAAACAGTGGCAGACTTCATTTATTTGGGCTCCAAAATCAAGAACTCTGCGAGTTGGTGATAGACAAGCAAGCCTGGCATGCTGCTATTCATGGGGTCGCAAAGAGTCAGATGACTGAATGACCGAACTGAACTAATTGAAAGTTAATCTATATTGCCAGCAGTCAGGATTACCTCTAGGAAGGAGGAAGTATAGTTGTGTGGGTCATAAGTATTTCTGGCATGTTAGTTAAACTATTTTTTTGACTCAGATAGTAGATATATGGATAGATTCACTTTGTGATAATGTTTTAGTTGTACATTTTAATGTATGGACTTTTCTATACCTATATTGTTTCTATTAAAAAACTACATTTTCCAATAATGTTTTCTTGGGAAATTTTTTACTTTTCTAATAATTTTTCAATTAACTGTCCAAGA
>SJYT01024779.1:194513-222031 GCA_006410635.1 Cephalophus harveyi
AATCTTATTAACTTCCATTAAGTTTTAAGATTTATAAAAATATTTCATAGGAATATTTATAATTTTAAGGCAAGTTGGTTTAAATATAATAAACTGAATACAACTTTGGCTAACTGGAAAATTTCTTTGAAACTATTTTTACTCATAAAATAGCACTTCTTTACTTCATTGAGAAACGAAGATAGCACATTATGAATGAGCCATGAATTGACATATGCTTGGTATTATATAACTTTATGAATTTTCATTAGAAAATTGGCACCAAGGCCAAATAAGTTAACTAAGCCAACTGTTTCAACATACATATATTTTTAGTAAAATTTCAACTGGCTAAATACAAGTACATATAACCTTGCATATAAGCATTCACAATCACACCAAGTAGTTTATCATTTCATTAAGGTTATCCTAATTTATTTGGTTTTAAGTAGAAATATAAAGCCTAAAAATAAAACAACTGTAAGACAAACATAATTTACACAATTTGGCAAGTACAAAAAAGTAAGCAATAGAATTATCACCTACATCTATGTGTGATCATATATCAAAAAGTTTTCTTTTTGTTTCCATATATTTGTGATTCAGATATATGTGTATTTACCACAGCTTGGACATACTAAAGTTGAAGTGCCAGACTCTTTGTGACCCCATGACCTGAAGGTCTGCTGGGCTCCTCTGCCCATGAAAATCTCCAGGCAAGAATATTGGAGTGGATAACCATTCCCTTCTCCAGGGTATCTTCCTGACCCAGGGATCGAACCTGGCTCTCTTCTATTGCAGGCGGATTCTTTACCACTGAGCCACCTGGGACACCCTTAGACATGTTAACTCTTCTCTTCAGTACTCGTAATTGTCCAGCAAGACTTTTACCATGTCATTAAAAATGTATTTCAAACAAACTTTGAAGGCTGTCTGTTTCACTGCCTAAATAAAACATTTACAATCATTCTACCGATGTTGGGCACTTACAGTTTCTGCTCATTTTGAAAAGTATTTTTTAAATGCTTTTATGAAAATAATTGAATTGCAATATTTTGTTAGAATACCTAATTTCAAGTAAAAATACTGTGCCAAAGTGTATAGTTTATAGGTCTTGATGGATACATTATTAACTCACTTTTACATTTTGGAGGACCAGTTTTAATTATAATTTGGTTGTAGTTTGTTGCTCAGTCATTTCTGACTCTTTGCAACCCCATGGACTGTAGCCTACCAGGCTCCTCCCTCCATGGGATTCTCCAGGCAAGAGTACTGGAGTGGGTTGCCATTTCCTTCTCCACGGGATCTTCCTGACCCAGGGATCGAACCCAGGTCTCCTGCATTGCATGCAGACACTTAAACCTCTGAGCCATTTGGTACCTTATGTATATAATGTCTTCATTTTCATCTAAATCTGTTTCTTCTAATACTTTATTTATCTTATTAATCTTTTTTATTTTCTCAATATTTAAAAAAATCAGTTATTAAAACAAGTTTCACCATTTTGCTGCAATATCACCAGAGGAAAATGTACATTATTAATTTCCCACTTTAGAATGATAGCAAGGAAACCACCTGATAGATAGACCAGGTAAAGATACTTGTAAAATAATAAAACTACCATCTCCACTCTAGATCTGTCTTTAGTTCTGATTCCACATGAGGCTCACAGATATAATAATGGGAGAGGTGATTTTATGAGAAAGAAATTTTAATCCAAAATAAAGCAATTTGTGGTTTTACTAATTTTCAACAATAAAGATAATTTGTTTATTTGTATTTTGTTTCTGTACCTGAAGACTAACAGGATCTAACACACAGTATAAATCACTTATGAAGACATCCCAATAAATATGACTTATGAAAACATTAATTGAAAAATTTTTTTAATAAATAAGATGTGTATAAGAGACAGCAGTAGGACTATGCCTTGCTTCTAACCTGGAAAATATGACACCGGTGATAGATGTGTCTCCCATAATTATTTTACAGTGTGTAAGACTCCATTTTGCTAGCAGACTCAATCTTTCTCCCTTGGTGGCTTTGAAGAAGCAAACTGCCATACTTTAGAGGGCCATGTGGCAAGGAATTGCAGGTTGCCTCTAGGAGCTGAGGGTGGTTTCTGGCTGACAACCAGCAAGAAGCTAGACCCTTGGTCTTAGAGTTACAAGGAAATTAATTCTGCCAATGACCTGAGTGAGCTCAAATACAGATCTATCATGAGTCAAGAGAAATAAGCCAAGTGACACAAATGTTATTGATAATTTTTTCTATATGCTGGCCTGCTGTTTTTTTTTTTCTTTTAATCCAAGTACGAACATGCATCTGTCTAGTACAAAAACCTTAAAGTTCTCATGTTTTTACTTTTCCCTAATATACCTTACATCTGAATCATTATCTCTCATTGTTTCAATACTTTTCTTTCTTTACTAAAAGTGTCAGGGTTATTATTATTATTTTACCAGATTAAGTTTCAGAAAAGTAGAGTATTTTAAAAGATTAGGCTTAGGTGAAAAAGTAGGACTTTCACCCAGGTGGAAACTATCCTGCAACACAGGATTTTCTCCATATTTAGCAGGATGTCACTCTTCTTTCCTAAGTGAGTTGACTTTTATAAAGCACTAATTTGGATCCATGCCATATAGTTCTTTTTTTAATCAAATATTTAGAAATCACATTATTTATTATAATTGTATTCTTCAAAGTAGAGAAAATCTTTTTTGGCAGGATGAGCAATCTCTAGGAATTAATTTTTTAGAAGAGCTGCCAAGGATTTGAAATGTAAGAAATGTATCCAAGTAGGGCAGTCAAGATAGGTAATGTTTTTTTGTTTTTTTAACAAGACAGAGGTAAGTTTGTTCATTTAAATTATTTTTTAGGAATTAATAACAATAATTAGTATTATTACTAAATTAAGTATTATTGTCAAATTTAGTATCCCTAAAATGGACTGGTGCAACACTTTGTACCTTAACTGTGGACATAATATGACTTTTAACTTTGCTGATTGTTCTGTTTTTGCTGTTTGCTCCCTGCATCTGTAACTGTGTGACTGGATTTGTTTCTAGCTGCATGAAGCCTTTTAAGTTACAAATGGTTGCTCCAACTCCTGTGACTGGGCACCTCCCTCCAACTACTACCTGGAGCCACCAGATCAGAGACCATCAACAAGAGGGTTAGGAGAATATCTTGCCTCACCAATTTAGGGATGATGTCTCTTATCAGCTTGGAAGTAGTTAAGGAATGAAAACAATGCCCCTTTCCCTAAGCAACATAATTCTTCTGAAAGAAAAGGAGGGAATGAGAGGGTAACAGTCAGGAAGGCTAGGGTTCTCGAAATGGAGGAAATAGGCTGCCAGTGTCAGACATTTTTTATCTCTCTCTTAAACAGCAGGAGGAAACAAACTACAAGTGTCAGATTTTTGGCTTCCCTGATAGCTCAGTTGGTAAAGAATCCCCCTGTAAGGCAGGAGACCCTGATTCAATTCCTGGGTTGGGAAGATCCCCTGGAGAAGGGAAAGGCTACCCACTCCACTATTCTGGCCTGGAGAATTCCATGGACTGTATAGTCCATGGGGTCACAAAAAGTCAGACATGACTGAGCAGCTTTAAATATAATGGGAAATTCAAGTTAAGTCTCCAGTAGAAATTATGATTTGGAAAACTTACATAATTCAGGGATTGAATGGAAATCAGTTGCTATGAAATAGCAATATTTTAATGCATGTTTCATAAAGTCACTATTAAGGTATCTCTCAAGTGCAACTCAGGAAATACTAACATTATCTGCAAAAACATGATTTTGTTTCTGTTTGGGCTTTTAAATATTTTATTTTATGATATAACTACATAATATGCTGCTTGCTTTCATTGCTTCACATATTAGATTAGAAAAATGTAATAAAGCATATATAATTCTAAATATTTTAAACAGAATTATTGATTAATATAATGTGAAACTCCTCTAAGAATATATAACCAAACAAAAAGCAATATATTATTTGTCAATTTATCTAAATATACTTTTTGTTTTTCAGTCGTTCAGTTATGTCCAACTCTTTGTGACCCCATTGAGTGCAGCATGCCAGGGTTCCTGTCCTTCACCATCTCCCAGAGCTTGACCAAACTCATGTCCATTGAATCTGTGATGACATCCATCTTTATAAATAAGTACTTACTACAACCCCAAAGGTTGGCATTACTATACAAAAAGGTACAATGCATGAAAAAAGGCAGGAAAAAGTTACTGCCTTCAACATGTTTATAAACAAGTTGGATCAAAATATAAACAGATGTAAACATACAACTTGTTAAAGTTTTAGTGTGGTATAAAACTACTGAAACAGTAGATGTCACAGATTAAGAAATAAATGGGCATTACTATGAACTATAAAGAGAAAAATGGAACTCATATATATTGACTATATGCTCTTTGGAATAATTATTCAAAATTGAAGATGAGCTAAATTATACAGTAAAATGAGGAAAATGCATTATAGGAAGACTCCATGGAAGAATTATGAGCAGAGACTTGAAGTTTAAAATGGATGCTAGTAAATAGCACCCAAGTGAAAGGAAGTAGAAAACTTTACTGTGGAATCAAAAAATAAACTTGCTTAAGTTGAATGGTTTACTTAAAGGAAATGTAGAAGGTAATGTGTGAAAAACCCCTGGGATGCTGTCTGGCAGTTCTTCTGAGAGACAGGTGAGAGCATAATGGGCATCTCTGTCCCCAGAAACTACTGCTTCTGTCAGTCACTACATCTCCTAAAACAATAAGAGCTACCACTTATTGAAAAGGTAACTGCGTACCAGGCAGTTCAAGGCATAATGCATATACTCACTTAGTTATCTCTCACAAAAACCTCATTAAATATGTGTAATTGTCATTCATTCTATTACAAATCAGGAAACTGATAGCAGGAAATTAAACCACCAAAATCTGTTATTAAATACTATGTACACTGTCTGTCTAGACATTATTTTCTTCAATTTCCTTGGATTTTTGTGATAAATATGCAATAATTGCTTTCAAATGTTAGCTGTTACATTAAACAATGACTAGATGACTCAAAACTAATTTGGGCTTTATGACTACTGCATGCTAGAACAGGGAGTATGGACGCTATCCTTTAGTCAATGGGTATACATTGAATAATATGTCTTAAACATACATTTGGAGTTTGGGAGACTCCTATATTTGGAAGTTATCAAAACAAAAGCTTGCTTTACCTTCCCAGTAATAGGGTAGTAGGAGCTAAAAAGAACGCTAACAGGAAAAATAAGAGTTGATGTAAAATATGGGTCTAACTGGCATGAAGGATGAGAAGGTATGAAATAAAGAAATGAAATTCTCTTGACACAAGCCATATAAATACAAGTCAAGCAGTAGTAAAAAGTATTGTTTTGCATTGGGGATTTGAGTACAGTTTTACTTTTGAAAACACTGAGTTTAAAATGGACAGACATTTGCTAGGAAATAAATGGTAAATAATCTGAGTCAGGTATTTATGGAGGAGGGACTAGTAGAAATAAAAAGATAGCTATAAATAAATAAAAAGAAGATCCCTGGAGAAGGGAATGGCTACTCACTCCAGTATTCTTTCCTGGAAAACCCCATGGGCAGAGGAGCCTGGTGGACTTGTCTAGGAGGTTGCAAAGAGTCAGGCAGACTGAGCGATTAACGCTTTCAACTTCCATTTCTTTTAGCTTTTAGCAGATATTCTATTTTCTAATTATAAAATGTTGCTGGTAATGATTTTATTATAAATGATTAGACATTCTAGTTCCACGTTTTGAGCATCAAACCCCACCTAGTCACTAAACAAAGCACTTGATATCTTATGCAAGTTTTTAAGCTTTATGTCTAAATTACTTATTTATCAGTTCAGTTTAGTCACTCAGTCATGTCTGACTCTTGTGACCCCATGAACCGTAGCACACCAGGCCTCCCTGTCCATCACCAGCTCCCAGAGTTTACCCAAACTCATGTCCATTGAGTCGGTGATGCCATCCAACCATCTCATCCTCTGTCGTCCCCTTCTTCTCCTGCCCTCAATCTTTCCCAGCATCAGGGGCTTTTCCAATGAGTCAGCTCTTCACATCAGGTGGCCAAAGTATGGACTTTCAGCTTCAGCATCAGTCCTTCCAATGAACACCCTGGACTGATCTACTTTAGGATGGACTGGTTGGATCTCCTTGCAGTCCAAGGGACTCTCAAGAGTCTTCTCCAACACCACAGTTCAAAATCACCAATTCTTTGGTGCTCAGCTTTCTTGATAGTCCAAATCTCTCATCCATACATGACCACTGGAAAAACCATAGCCCTGACTAGATGGACAGGGTTAAATACAATTCCTACTTTGTGGGGAAATGAGGAGTTAACAGCAAAATTTATGTAAAATCGCTGAATAGTGCCTGACACAGAAATACACATGAATTATACATTATTTTAAAATGTTATTACTTACCCTAGGAAGCCCTAGGGTAGCTATTCCCTTCTCCAAGGAATCTTCCCAACCCAAGCAGCCACAGTGTCCCCTTTCTGGGGCTTTCTGGTAGCTCAGTTGGTAAAAAATCTGCCTACAATGGAGAAGACCCAGGTTTGATTCTGAGGTTGGGAAGATACCCTGGAGAAAGAAATGGCAACCCACTCCAGTATTCCTGTCTGGAGAATTCCATAAACAGAGGAGCCTGGTGGGCTAAAGTCCATGGGGTTGCAAGAGTCAGACACAGCAACTAAACCACCACAACCATACCTGATTAACATAATCCATCCCTGATTAACATTCCTGGGAAAATCCAACAAAAATATTATCAAACTGAATTCAATTCATAAAGAAGATTATAGAACACAATCAAGGGCAATTTGTTTCACGAATGGAAAGATGAACCAACATCCACAAGTCAGACATTAAGACACCACATGAACAAAATGAAGGATAAAGAGTCATATGATCATTTCAATAGCTATAGAAAAAATAAAAAATCAACATTCACTTTTGATTTAAAAATCAACAAAGTGGATATAAAGGAAATGTACCTCAGCATTATAAAGACTGTATGTGACAAACTCACCACCAGCTTCATACTCAGAGAGAAAATGAAAGCTTTTCCTCTAACATCAGAAACAAATTAAGGATGCCTATTCTCACTTTTATTCAATATAGCAATGGAAAATAATTAGGCAAGAAAAATAAAAAGACATCTAAATTTGAAAGAAAGTAAAGCTGTCACTATTTGCAGATGACATAATATATAGAGATATATAAACAGTAAAATCCTTAAAGATACCGTAATAATAATGTACAAATATATATAACTATAATGGCAAATGAGGATGGAGATGGAATAAAGAAAATATTCCAAAATCCAAAGTAAACAGGAATAAAGAAAGGGTGGGGGGAAAACACAGATGCATAAGCTAGATTATAAATAGAAAGATTGCAGAATTAAACACAATCATATGAATAATTACATTATATGTGAACAGACTAAAGACTCCAATTAAAGGATAGAGGTTATATAGGATAATAAAAAAGTAATATACAACTGTATGATGCCTATAAGAAATATAGCTTAAATTCTAAGAACAAAGACATTGAAAGCAAGAAGACAGAAGCTATAGTATGTAAACATTAAGCATGAGGAAGACACTGCAGCTGGGTAATTTTATGACAAAACAGACTTTGAGAGTAGGACTATTACCAGAGAGAAATGGAGACATTTTATAATGATGAAAGGCTCAATTAATCATAAGACATAACAATATTTTCACACTTGATGACAGAGTGTCAAAACACATGAAGCAAAACTGATATTAATAAAAGGGACTTAGACAAATCTATATATGTAGCTGGGTATTTCAACAACCTTACTTTGCAAATGACAGAGTAACTAGAACAAATTTATTAAGGATATAGATGATTTGAAAAACAACAGCATACAAATTCATTTCAAGTTCATGTGGGAAATGATCAAGATAGATCATATGCTGAAACATAAAATATATAAATGTATATTTCAAAAAATAATATTATACATTATCTGACCAATGTGGAATTTTATTATAATATCCAGATGTTTGGAAATTTAATCACTGATAATTACATGACTAATGGGTCAAAGAAATATCACAATAGATTTTAGAAAATAATTTGAAGGGAATGATAATGAGAATAAAAAAATTGTGGATTGCTACTAAAGTGTTGCACATATGGAAGTATATAGCTTAAATAATCATATGAGGAACAAAAAGCTCATTAATAAATGTTTCGATGGGAACACCAGACCATCTGACCAGCTTCCTGAGAAACCTGTATGCAGGTCAAGAAGCAACAGTTAGAAGTGGACATGGAACAACAGACTGGTTTCAAACCAGGAAAGGTGTATGTCAAGGCTATATATTGTCACCCTGCTTATTTACTTTATATGCAGAGTACATCATGAGAAATGAGTACATCATGAGAAATGTTGGACTGGATAAAGCACTAGCTGGAATCAAGATTGTCAGAAATATCAACCTCAGATATTCAGATAACAGTGCAAGAGAAGAGTGAAAAAGTTGGCTTGAAACTCAACATTCAGAAAACTAAGATCACGGCATGTGGTCCCATCACTTCATGGCAAATAGATGAGGAAACAGTGGAAACAGTGACAGACTTTATTTTGGGGGGCTCCAAAATCAATGTAGATGGTGACTGCAGCCATGAAATTAAAAGATGCTTGTTCCTTGGAAGAAAAGTTATGACCAACCTAGGCAGCTATTAAAAAGCAGAGACATTACTTTTCCAACAAAAGTCCTTCTAGTCAAAGCTATGGTTTTTCCAGTAGTCATGTATGGATGTGAGAGTTGGACTATAAAGAAAGCTGAATGCTGAAGAATTGATGCTTTTGAACTGTGGTGTTGGAGAAGACTCTTGAGAGTCCCTTGGACTGCAAGGAGATCCAACCAGTCCATCCTAAAGGAAATCAGTCCTGAGTATTCTTTGGAAGGACTGATGTTACTCCAATACTTTGGCCACCTGATACGAAGAACCAACTCATTGGAAAAGACCCTGATGTGGGAAAGATTGAAGACGAAAGGAGAAGGGGATGACTCAGGATGAGATGGTTGGATGGCATCACCAACTTGATGGATATGAGTTTGAGTAAGCTCTGGGAGTTGGTGATGGACAGGGAAGGCTGGCGTGCTGCAGTCCATGGAGTCGCAAAGAGTCAGACACAACTGAGTGACTGAACTGAACTGAACCAACTCAAGATTAGAAAGTGAGAAAATTAAGCCAAAAGTAATAGAAAGAAGCATATAAAAGCTAAAATCAATTAAAATAGAATGAACATGGAATAAAGTTGGAATTAAAATTGTTTTCATGAAGAGTATGTAACTAAGAAATCTTAGAATACTGTTGTAGAGAAAAAAGAGAAAGCTCAAAATACAATATAAGAAGAAGAAACATACAAATTTTATAGACCTTAAAAGGATGAAAGTGACTCCAATGAACATCTTTATGCCAATAAATTTAATAACATAGATTAAAAGGATAGATTCAGATGTGGGGTGGTATATATAAGAAAATGGAATATTACTTAACCATAAAAAGAATGAAATATTACCATTTCAGCAACATGAATGGACCTAGACAATAAAATACTAAGTGAAGTACATCAGATAGAGAAAGACTAATACATGACATCACATACATGTAGAATCTAAAACATACAAATGAATCTATATACAAAAGAGACAAAGACTCACAGACATAGAAAACAAACTATGGTTGCCAAAGAGGAAAGAGAGGAAAGTAGGAAGGGATAAATTAAGAATATAGAATTAACAGATACAACCTTTTAAGAGATAACAACAGATACTCTATGTAAAATAGAAAGGCAAGGATTTCCAATATACCATATACAACTACACTCACTATTTTATAATAAACTATAATGGGAAGCAATCTGAAATACACATATAACTGAGTCACTTTCTTATATATCTGAAACCAAAACAATATAAATGAACTCTTGGTCAATAAAAAAGCAGAACTTTCTCACAAAGATGACTTCAAACTGCATGTTACACTGCCGAATTCTATAAAACACTTAAGAAATGACACACTATATAGTCTTTCAGAAAATGAAGAAGGAAGTAAAATTTGTAACCCGTATTATGAGTTCAGCTAGAGCTTCAAGTCAAAACCTGACAGCAGCTCATCAAAAAAGAAAATTATAGATGACTCCTTAATGTATATTGATACAAAATTAAATTCATTAATAAAATATTAGCAATTAAACACATAAATATGTTAAGAGATAGTATCTCATGACCATGTGGAATCTAGTCTAGGAATGCAAGGTAATTTCCAAGTGTCCAAGTCAGTCTAATTCATTATTATTGACTGGTAATGCACATTGATGCTACAGTTAGATACTATTAATATTTCAAACATACTAATATGGTTAAAATGAGACAAAACATGAACCCCACATGTTGGTGCTGGCAAGAATGTGGAGCATCCTGAATTCTCATTAGTCTCTGATTAGAATGCAAAATTGTGCAACCACCTGGGAAAACAAAAAAAAAAGTTCAATGTATACTTCATCATATAGCAATTCTAGCTATTTAAGCAAGAGAATTAGAAACATACATCCAGAGAAAAATAATTATAGTAATAAAAAGCTTTATGATAAAGTAAAACTAAAACTGAGGCCCAGCCTATCAGCTTATCTTTTTATTCACTGGAAAGTGAATAAACACGGTGCATTCTTACTATACATTATTACTAAGCAACAAAATGGAATAAGCTACTGACACATGCAATGACATGCATAGAAATTAAGAGAAAGTATGTGGACCTAATTCATTGTTCACCTCATTGGAAAAGACCCTGGTGCTAGGAAAGATTGAAGACAAGGGGAGGAGAGGGTGGCAGAGGATGAGACAGTTACATAGCATCACTGATTCAGTGGACACGAATTTGAGCAAACTTCAGGAGATAGTGCAGGACAGAGGAGCCAGGAGTGCTGCAGTACATGGATTGCAAGGAGTCAGACACTGCTTAGTGACCAAACAACATCAAGTTTTAAGTGAAAGAAGCCCGAGTCATGTGTTCATAAGATGTTATTCCATTTATATGAAGTTAACAGACAGAACTAATCTACCACAGATTAAAAAAAAAAATCAGGTTAGTGGTTGTCAATGCTATCCTGGGAATAATAGTAAGGAGAACTGTAAGCAAAGTTTCTGAGGTGATGTAAATATTCTAGCATGATTGGAATGGTGGGGGTTACATGAGGTTACATGCACATCACATTCACTGAAGCTTTCACATAAGGTCTATATTTCACTGTATGTAATGGGGGAGTTAAACTAAAGAAGCTTATTTCTATAATATAGTAACAGAGTGGTTTCAAATTTTAGTCATATGGACAGAAAACATCTTAAAGGCAGTGGAACTAAAATACATTGCTAATTTTCATTCTGTTAGTAATAGACACTTTAAAATATACATGCAAGTTCTGAGAAATCTTTGCTCTTTCTAAGAAATTTTTTAAAGGTTATTTTAACATTTAAAAATGTATGATGGAATTAGCTCTGTCACATATTTTAGAGAGTAAAAGTCTTTAGGTATTATCTGTAAACATTCATTTTCTGCGACTATTTTATATAACTGTTTCCTCCCTGGTTTGTCTATGAAAGTGAGAGAAAGTGAAAATGCTAGTCCCTCAGTTGCATACAACTCTTTTTGACCCCATGGACTGTAGCCCACCAAGCTCTTCCACCCATGGAATTCTCCAGGCAAGAATACTGGAGTGGGTAGCCATTCACTTTTCCAGGGGGTCTTGCCTCCCCAAGGATCAAATGCAGGTCTCAGCATTGCAGGTAGATTCTTTACTGTCTGAGCCACCAGGGAAGCCCTAAACATATTTTATAATGAAAATACATGCTATTGCCAATAATTTCAACATACCTCTTTCCACTGTACCAGACTCTACCTAAGGGAGTTCGTCCTATTCCAACACACTCAAAATATCTTCTTTGCATTAGCATGCCTTCTCCCATTTTTGCATTTTACTTTCTTTTTGAAATTCAAAGGCCAAAGATGCTTTCTTTAATTCTGAGTTTCATCTGTCACTCTTTGTGGCAGTGAGAATTCCATCTTACTGGATTGAAAAAAGAACCGTGTGTGCAATAAACCAGTGTAGATATAACAAAAATTCCCAAATATCAATAACTTGAAACACTGTATCACAATATACATCTTATATATTCTTCAAATAAAGCCTGATCTAATCAGAGTAGATAAATACCTTCATAGTGGGACTCCCAAGTACCCCTCCAACCACATCTATTTCTCAAGTATTCAACTCCAGCTCCACTGACATTTTTCAGTCTTTAAATATTCCAAGTCATTTTCTGTTTTCAGAACCTTTATATATCAATCCTTTTTCAGGAATTCCTTCCACTTTTCAAGCATACTAGCCAATCTCACATCCTTCTTCATACTGAAAAGAAATAACTGAATTAATCTATACCATGTTTGACTATTAATCCCCTTTTCTTTTTCCCTTAACCAGGGACATATTCGCAAAGAAGTCTCATTTAAGCAAACAAAACCCGTTTTTCTCTGAATTTGATGAAATTTAAGGTCATGAGAGCAATTTATTTTTCTGTTAAGAAAGGGGTCCCATTTAAAATAAATAGTTTTGGTGTTTCTTAGGTTACTGGACACTTAAGGGGTTTCCCAGGTGGCTGAGTCAGTAAAGAATCCACCAACAATGCAGGAGACACAGGAGAAGGGGGTTCGATCCCTGGGTTGGGAAAATCCCCTGGAGGAGGAAATGGCAATCCACTCCGGTATTCTTGCCTGGAGAATTCTATGGACAAAGGAGCCTGGCAAGCTACAGTCTATGGGGTCGCAAAGAGCCAGACATGACTGAGGCAACTGAGCATGCATAGAACACTTCAGTTCAGTCCAGTTCAGTTCAGTTCAGTCGCTCAGTCGTGTCCTGCTCTTTGCAACCCCATGAATCGTAGCACGCCAGGCCTCCCTGTCCATCACCAACTCCCGGAGTTCACTCAGACTCATGTCCATCGAGTCAGTGATACCATTCAACCATCTCATCCTCGGTCGTCCCCTTCTCCTCCTGTCCTCAATCCCTCCGAGCATCAGAGTCTTTTCCAATGAGTCAACTCTTCGCATGAGGTGGCCAAAGTACTGGAGTTTCAGCTTTAGCATCATTCTTTCCAAAGAAATCCCAGGGCTGATCTCCTTCAGAATGGACTGGTTGGATCTCCTTGCAGTCCAAGGGACTCTCAAGATTCTTCTCTAACACCACAGTTCAAAAGCATCAATTCTTCAGCACTCAGTCTTCTTCACAGTCCAACTCTCACATCCATACATGACCACTGGAAAAACTTAAGAGTCTTCAAAAAGACTTCAAGGAAACAAATACCTATTCCTCCAACTAACTACAATGAAAAAGTCTGCTGAATCTTCCATGGAACCAATCAATCCTTAATATCTGCCTATACAGGTTCCTTTCCTTTTTTGCAGAAGTTCTTTCACACTGCAGGCCAGAGACCCAAGATACCTGTACTCTGGCTTCTTGCCGAGATCTTCCCTCTCCTCTTGAAGGAGAAGGCCTTTCTGGAGATCAAACTAGAGCTGTGTCCCTAGGAACTTGGGATGACTCTTCTTTCAAGTCATTTCTAAAACAGCATTCATACAATATTCTTTTTTCATAGAAATTAACCCATATTTTGGTTTCTGTACATCCTTGAAGTAAACATATGTTCACATTTAATGAACGATTTAATGGCATCACTTGACTTCAAAAGAAATCAGACATTCATAACATATCAAAAGTACTGTTGTCTAGCTAATTTTTCAATTACAAATATATACTTGTTGCTACATTTGTAAAATGTAAACAGCAGAGGCACTAAATTGCCCATGATAAATTGCATTTAACAACATTCATTTTTTTCTATTTTTAAAATCTATTTTCAGCATGTGATGGAAAAATAGAAAATATCAAAAAGAACATAAATACTTAACCTTATTAGAATGCATTTTTTCTGATGAAAGTATCCTGGATTTTAGTTAAGAATGTAGACCAAGTTTCAGATCTTTCCTGTGATTAACAGCTTGATAGTCTTTGAAACAAAATGCTGAGAAACACTTTTGATTTATAGTGAAATAAACAGAGCAGTAACAGATATTTTTCCAGGTTAGAAATTCTCTACTCAACAACATGGCTCCATAAAAAAAGAGCCTCATAAGTTATCGGGATAATTTCATTCAGAGTTCAGGTTTATTGCAGTGAGGCCAACTTACTGGATATAATCCTTAGGAAAACAATAGCAATCTGGCCTGTCTTATGAATAGATGAGAAAGCAGGTCAGAAGCAATTTACCAATTCACTCAGCAGTAAAGATAATTACTGTTTTTAATGATAATGTACTACAGGCCAATCTAATTGGTTCATGCCTCATGTTTAAACTGTTCTAGCTTAATAAGTGCCAGAACATTATATTTACTTTTCTTGGTCTAAAAGCATATAATATTGAAAATTGACCTTTAAGTGATCCCCAGAGCAGCTCTGTACTCTTTGTTTTGGATTATTAGAAGTCTTGAGTATTTTTAGCTAAAATGTGTGCTTGTATTCTGTGTTTTCATAGATCCTCATTTCCTCTCTGTTGTGCCCATTAGGACACACAGAATACATTAAGAAAAGTGTGGTCTTGAAAAGCACACACCAGAAAATTAAAAGAAGAGGACTGTTTATGTGAATTAGAGAAACAGGGCCAGAAAGAACTTGAAGCTTCTTCAGTTAAATCTTTTTCTGTAGAACAAATGGATTTCGTTTATTTTTTTCTTCAATCATCTGAAATGAGTGCTGTGTGGCATAAACTATTGTATTTATGGTACCAAAAGTGTCATGTTTGGAACAAGTTTATTCTCAATTTAAAACAGATAATCTTTTGAGTTTCTTCATTGTCCTTGTTGAACAACTGATTTTTTTTTCAGCAATAATTTTGTGCTGTTATCTCATTAATGCTTGAGTGCCAGAGGGTCCTAAGAGCAATACTGAGATCCTTTCTTCCACCATCCATTTAATTTCTGGACTGAAAGTCATTTTCCCAGCCATTCAGCATATTGTCAGATAATAGCTTACATTTTGGTCCCCTTCATAAAGAATGTCATCAGCTGAAGGTAGTTACTTCACCCAAGGTTACATAGCCTTTCTGATGCAACTTGTGTCCAATAAATGATCGATATGCCTAATATTGAATGAGCAGACTATTTGCCTCAATTCAGATCAGTTGTTCAGGGGCATCTTCACTTCAGGATTCCCTTGTGACTCTGCTTTGCTGCTGTTTATCAGTGATTCTGGTATCCCACATTTCCCTTCTCAACCTTGCTGCTTTTACTTACAGTTATGGGCAACAAGAACACTCCTGAATTAACTTTTTGTGTGTCTCTCTCTTCCACGTAAATATCTCAAAGGCTGCTTCCCCTAATCTGTGAAATTACTTTATTTTAACCTCTTTTTTAGATCACTTTTCTAGTTTTGTTTGCATTTGTGTGTTTTATTTTTGATTAATTGATTCTCCTTAACCAAACTAGTGCTTTTCAATACATATTCCTTTTTTTTTTGGCCTGGAAAATCCCATGGATGGTGGAACCCGGTAGGCTACAGTCCATGGGGTCACAGAGAGTTGGACATGACTGAGTGAATAATACACATATGTATATCTATACATTGTCTTTCAGATTTCTCATACAGGTTATCACAAAATGTTGAGTATAGTTCCCTGTTAGTATTTTTCTGACTTCTAGTAGTTTTATTATACATTTAGTATTTAAGATCCACACAATCCACACAATTCAGATCCACTGAATCCACACAATAGGAAATTTTGTTTCCATACACCAAGCAACAAGCAATTGAAAATTAAAACAAAATACCAAAATCAATATCAAAAAAGTGAAATACTTAGGGACAAATCTGAACAAAGATGCAAAACCCCTGCATCGTGGAGATTACTAAGTACTGACAGACATGAAAACAGGTCAGTAAATGAAGAGATATACTCTGTGTATAGACTTCCCTGGTGGTTCAGCAGTGAAGAATCTGCCTGTAATGCAGGAGACCCAGGCTTGATGACTGGGTGAGGAAGATCCCCTGGTGAAGGAAGTGGCTACCCACTCCAGTATTCTTGGCACTCCACAGGGTTGCAAAGAGTTGAACACAACTGAGCATGCACACACCCGCACACTGTGCATGGGTGAGAAGCCTCGATTTTTGTTAAGATGTTAGTTCCTGCCAGATTGATTTACAGATTCAACACAATACCAAAGTCTCAAAAAAAATTGATAAGCTGATTCTAACATTCATATGGGAATCCCAAAGATTAGAATAACTAAAATAACTTAAAAATAATTAGAAAGGCAGGGGCTATATCACTTGATGTTAAATACTGTTATTAAACCACATTAATAAAAAATGGTATTGGCATGAAGAAAGACAATTACATCTAAAGAACAGAAGTGAAGGTTTTGAATAGACTCACACGTATATAAACAATTGATTTTCAATACATTTCTTATTAAGCAATTTATTTATAACTGGTCTGGACAAATATTATGAACAAATTGTCATAATCATTTATGTCAACAGCTAACAAATACATTAGTAAAATCTGAAACATTAAAATTAATACTATAGATTTTATTTTTTATGCATTTTTCTTTCATTTACCTCAATTCTACCACCAAAGAATACCTTGGAAACATCCTGTCTCTTATACACATCTCCTGGCAAGCTACAGTCTATGGGGTCGCAAAGAGCCAGACATGACTGAGGCAACTGAGCATGCATAGAACACTTCAGTTCAGTCCAGTTCAGTTCAGTTCAGTCGCTCAGTCGTGTCCTGCTCTTTGCAACCCCATGAATCGTAGCACGCCAGGCCTCCCTGTCCATCACCAACTCCCGGAGTTCACTCAGACTCATGTCCATCGAGTCAGTGATACCATTCAACCATCTCATCCTCGGTCGTCCCCTTCTCCTCCTGAACTATTTATTTGCAACCAGAACTTTATTTTTCCAAGAAAAGAAAAAGACTCAAGAAATTAATTTTGAAGACCAAAGGATAGAATGAAACTCTTATTAAAATTTGAGCTTTGAGTATATAATCTTGGTGATTCTTCTAATGACATTATATTATTATCATGATATTTGTGCTAAAACACATGTGGAGAACATTTGTTTTCTTAAGTTTAATAAATAATCTTTCAGTAACTGCCCTCCAAAAGAATCTTAACACTTTTCTTCATTTCAGCCTCTAAATTTTACATAGAAATAGTCCTCCCTCATTAAGTCGGTGTAATTTAGGTAAAATGGTCTCCACCTGCTCAAGAGGTAGAGCCTGTGGCTAGAGCTTCTCCTAGTTTATCAGAGCACAACATTCCTCAAACCTCGGGGAGGGTGTAGGGATGGACATGTGATCCAGACCAACCAAAACCAATCTGAATATTGTTTCCATGACTGAGAAGAGGTATTCTCTTTCTATGCTATTAACCTCAGGGCATTTAAGACTGATTGGCTCCAAGATATCTTGCCACAAGAGTGAAAAGTATTCTAAGAATGGAGCCAAATTCATAATATAGAGTAAAGAACTGGGCCAAGATTTGGGGGAAAAAATGTTATGATATAATCATCTAAATCCCTGTTTTCATCCAAGCCTGAAATTATAATAATCCCTGAACTGTTCTACTATACTTATTTTTTCTCTTTCTTGAAATGGTATGGGTTTCTTCATTTATCTTTTCAGAATAATATCCCATCAACAGACATTTCCTGAAAGTTACTGGAAATAATGCATTTTTATTATTTGAACATTTATCACCTCTATAATATGTATGTTAAATATAAATTTTCAAGATTGTTGTGCTTGAAATACATGGTATAGTAAGCACTCAGGGGATTGTATATATTATATAAATCTGCCTCTCTTGCATGCAAGTCAGTGCTATCTTTGAGTCCTTCTTTCTCCATCTGAGTTTGGAATGAAGGGGTGGAGGACAGGGTTGAAGTATTAAGAATAAACAAACTTTAGGTTGACAACAGTGAAAAATGAAGAGGAAAAAAAGAAACACAGTGTTAATGCTATTTTGTTTTTATCTTTTCTCCCAATTTACCTACCAAGTTAAGCAGAACATGGTTTATTAGTCTTTTCAGAACATAGTTCACAATTACCTCTTCCCAACACTGAATTTTATCAGTTTTCCAAATGTTATTTGGAATTCCATTGCTGCTTAAGAATAAAAAATGCTGACTGACTTCTGGCTTTGCATGTAGTAAGTTTAGAAGCCACCACTCACTCCCACTAATAAGTAAAAGGTTTAACAAAATGAAAAGAAAAAAAGAAAAAACAACTCTTAAGAGAACTTTAAGAACACTCCCAAGACTGGAGAAGCCAAGAGCAAAATATAAAAACTAAAAACTTAACACAGATTCAGCAGAAAACCGATGGGAACCAGTGACAGGTAGGAAAATAAGAACCATAAGTGATGAATTGCTAAGAGTTAGGATAAGTAAATCTAAAAGTTTTGAATTCCAGAAGGACCCAGTCATAGTGCAGGGCCCACAGTTCGTGAGATTTACATGCAGGAGCTCTACCAGAAGAACTATGGACAGAGGTTCATATCATTGCACAGGAGGCAGTGATCAAGACCGTCTCCAAGAAAAAGAAAAAAGTAAAAAGGCAAAATGGTTTTCTGAGGAGGGCTTATAAATAACTAGGAAAAGAAGAGAAGCTAAAGGCAAAGGAGAAAAGGAAAGATATACCCATTTGAATGCAAAGTTCCAAAGAATAACAAGGACAGATAAGAAAGACTTACTCAGTGATCAGTGCAAAGAAATTAAGGAAAACAATAGAATGGGAAAGACTAGAGATCTCTTCAAAATAATTAGAGATACAAAGGGAACATTTCATACAAAGATGGGCACAATAAAGGGCAGAAATCGTATGGACCTAACAGAATCAGAACATATTTAGAAGAGGTGGCAAGAATACACAGAAGAACTATACAAGAATTATCTTCATGACCCAAGAAACCAAGATGGTGTGATCACTCAATTTAAGCCAGACACCCTGAAAGGCAAAATCAATTGGGCCTTAGGAAGCATCACTATGAACAAAGCTAGTGGAGGTGATGGAATTCTAGCTGAGCTATTTCAAATCCTAAAAGATGATGGCATGAAAGTGCTGCACTCAATATGACAGAAAACTTGGAAAACTTAGCAGTGGCCACAGGACTGAAAAAGGTCAGTTTTCATTCCAATCCCCAAAAAAGACAATGAAAAAGAATATTCAAAGTACTGCACAATTGCACTTATCTCACATGCTAGCAAAGTAATGCTCAAAATTCTCCAAGCCAAGCTTTAACAATAAGTGAACCATAAACTTCCAGATGTTCAAGCTGGATTTAGAGAAAGCAGAGGAACCAGAGATCAAATTGCCAACATCTGCTGGATCATGGAAAAAGCAAGAGAGTTCCATAATAACATCTACTTCTGCTTTAATGACTATGCCAAAGCCTTTGAATGTGTTATCACAACAAACTGGAAAATTCTGAAAGAGATGGGAATACCAGATCACCTGACCTGTCTTCTGAGAAATCTGTATGCAGGTCAAGAAGTAACAGTTAGAACTGGACATGGAACTACAGACTGGTTACAAATTGGGAAAGAAGTATGTCAAGGCTGCATATTGTCACTCTGTTTATTTAACTTCTATGCAGAGTACATCATGAGAAACAACGGGCTGGAAGAAGCATAAGCTGGAATCAAGATTGCTGGGAGAAATATCAATAACCTCAGATATGCAGATGACACCACCCTTATGGCAGAAAGAGAGAAAAACTAAAGAGCCTCTTGATGAAAGTGAAAGAAGAGTGAAAAAGTTAGCTTAAAACTCAACATTCAGAAAACTAAGATCATGGCATCTGGTCCCATCACTTCACAGCAAATAGATGGGGAAACAGTGGAAACAATGTCAGACTTTATTTTGGGGGGCTCCACAATCACTGCAGATTGTGATTGCAGACATGAAATTAAAAAACGCTTGCTCCTTGGAAGAAAAGCTATGATCAACCTAGACAGCATATTAAAAAGCAGACACATTACTTTGCCAACAAAGGTCTGTCTAGTCAAAGCTATGGTTTTTCCAGTAATCTCATGTTTGGATGTGAGAGTTTAACTATAAAGAAAGCTGAGTGCCAAAGAATTGATGTTTTTAAACTGTGGTGTTGGAAAAGACTCTTGAGAGTCCCTTGGACAGTAAGAAGATCCAGCCAGTTCATCTTAAAATAAATCAGTCCTGAATATTCATTGGAAGGACTGATGCTGAAGCTGAAACTCCAATACTTTGGCCACCTGATGCAAAGAACTGACTCACTAGAAAATACCCTGATGCTGGGAAAGATTGAAGGTGGGAGGAGAAGGGGACGATGGAGGATGAGATGGTTGGATGGCATCATTGACTCGAAGGACATGAGTTTGAGCAAGCTCTGGGAGTTGGTGATGGACAGAGAAGCCTGGCATGCAGTCCATGGGATCACAAAGAGTTGGAGTTGACTGAGCACCTGAACTGAGCTGAGCATAAATTAATCTAAATGTTATGATTTCCAGGAGGACCCAGTCATAGTGCATGTGTGCGTGCTTAGTCACTGAAGTCGTGTCTGACTCTCTGTGATCCCATGAACCATGGCCTGCCAGGCTTCTCCATCCATAGGACTCTCCAGGCAAGAACACTGGAGTGGGTTGTCATTTCTTTCTCCAATGATAAAGTATGAAGTGAATGAAATGAGTGAAGTGAAGTCGCTCAGTTGTGTCTGTCTCTTTGCAACCCCATGGACTATAGCCTACCAGGCTCCTCCATCCACGGGATTTTCCAGGCAAGAGTACTAGACTGGGTTGCCATTTCCTTTTCCAAGTCATAGTGCAAGGCCCACAGTTTGTGAAACTTACATGCAGGAGCTCAACCTGGTTAATATCAGGGAAAAATCTTCTCCTGCTTCCCACATGAGCTACAAAACAGGAACCCTTTTGAAATGCACCTGGGCAGTCTCTCTTTTTTAGGAAGCCTGGCTTTCAGGAGAAACTAACTAAGCAGAGCTTAATAGCTGGGTATTATCAGAATTTAATTCACCTGGGGAAAAAAAGTCAACTTGACTCAGCTCTAGTTTTCTATCTGGCAGACAGGAAATGCTCAAATATAGCCCTAGTCATCCTCTTCCAATTAATGGAGGAGAAAAAAACCCACAAACAAAAACAGTTCTGAGGTGCACAGACTAGAGTCACAGCCTTACCAAAAACAATTACAGGACTATGGAACATCCTGTCCCCTAATACTTATTATCACATAACTAAAAGCCTATTTAAGGAGGTTCCTTTTAGCCAGTATATCATGTCAAGAAAAAATTATGAAACATTCTGAAAGGCAAAAAAATAAAACTAGAAGAGACAGAGTAAACATCAGAACCAGACATTGCAGGGATGTTAGAAGTATGAGACTGGGAATTAAAAATAGGAATGATTAGGGGCTCTATGTGATAAAATAGAAAATATGCAAGCATTGTTGAAGAATGTCAGTAGAAAGATGGAAATCATAAGACTGAACCAAAAAGAAATGTTAGATATAAAAAACAATGTAACAATAATGAAGAATGCCTCTTATGGGATCAGTAGTAGATTAGATATGCCAGCAAATTTGGAAAACTCAGCAGTGGCACAGAACTGGAAAAGGTCAGTTTTCATTCCAATCCCAAAGAAAGGCAATGCCAAAGAATGCTCAAACTACCGCACAATTGCACTCATCTCACACGCTAGTAAAGTAATGCTCAAAATTCTCCAAGCCAGGCTTCAGCAATACGTGAACCGTAAACTTCCTGATGTTCAAGCTGGTTTTAGAAAGGGCAGAGGAACCAGAGATCAAATTGCCAGCATCTGCTGGATCATGGAAAAAGCAAGAAAGTTTCAGAAAAACATCTATTTCTGCTTTATTGACTATGCCAAAGCCTTTGACTGTGTGGATCAATACACTGTGGAAAATTCTGAAAGAGATGGGAATACCAGACCACTTAACCTGCCTCTTGAGAAATCTGTATGCAAGCCAGGAAGCAACAATTAGAACTAGACATGGAATAACAGACTGGTTCCAAATAGGAAAAGGAGTACGTCAAGGCTGTATATTGTCACCCTGCTTATTTAACTTCTATGCAGAGTACATCATGAGAAATGCTGGAAGTGATTGCAGCCATGAAATTAAAAGACACTTAATCCTTGGAAGAAAAGTTATGACCAACCTAGATAGCATTTTCAAAAGCAGAGACATTACTTTGCCGACTAAGGTCCGTCTAGTCAAGGCTATGGTTTTTCCTGTGGTCATGTATGGATGTGAGAGTTGGACTGTGAAGAAGGCTGATCGCCGAAGAATTGATGCTTTTGAAGTGTGGTGTTGGAGAAGACTCTCGAGAGTCCCTTGGACTGCAAGGAGATCCAACCAGTCCATTCTGAAGGAGATCAGCCCTGGGATTTCTTTGGAAGGAATGATGCTGAAGCGGAAACTCCAGTACTTTGGCCACCTCATGAGAAGAGTTGACTCGTTGGAAAAGACTTTGATTCTGGGAGGGATTGGGGGCAGGAGGAAAAGGGGACGACAGAGGATGAGATGGCTGGATGGCATTACTGACTCGAAGGGCGTGAGTGTGAGTGAACTCCGGGAGTTGGTGATGGACAGGGAGGCCTGGCGTGCTGCGATTCATGGGGTCGCAAATAGTTGGACATGACTGAGCAACTGAACTGAACTGAACTGAGGAAAGACTCAGCTTGCTGCTACTGCTGCTGCTAAGTCGCTTCAGTTGTGTCCGACTCTGTGTGACCCCATAGACGGCAGCCCACTAGGCTCTCCCGTCCCTGGGATTCTCCAGGCAAGAATATTGGAGTGAGTTGCCATTTCCTTCTCCAATGCATGAAAGTCAAAAGTGGAAGTGAAGTCGCTCAGTCATGTCTGACTCTTAGCGACCCCATGGACTGCAGCCTACCAGGCTCCTCTGTCCATGGGACTTTCCAGGCAAGAGTACTGGAGCTGGGTGCCATTGCCTTCTCCGGACTCAGCTTGAGGAGATTAAAATTTAAGCTTCTAAAACTGGAAAGCAAAGAGAACAGAGACTTGAAAAAAAAAGGGGGACAAAATATGCAAGAATTGTGAAACAATTACAAAATGTGTAACATATGTACACATGAAATACCAAAAGAAAAAGAACAAAAGATTTTTTAAAAGTGACTAAGATTTCTCCAAATTAATGTCAGATACCATACCACAGATCCAGAAATTTCAGTTAATACCAACAAAATAAATTCCAAAAACCTACACCTATGCACATCACTTTCAACGCGAGTCTGAGTGAACTCTGGGAGTTGGTGATGGACAGGGAGGCCTGGCATGCTGTGATTCATGGGGTCACAAAGAGTAGGACACAACTGAGTGACTGAACTGAACTGAACTGAATCATAAAAAATTCTGAAAGAGGCAAATGGAAAAAAACAACTTACCAATGGGGGAACAATTACATTTGACTTCTCTTAAATAATCAAGTAAACAGAGAGCGGTGTGAAAATTTTAGTGTTGAGAGAAAAACTCACCAACTGATAAATTTGTACCCTGAAAAATTCTGCTGCAAAAGTGAAGGAGAAATAAAGACTTTCCACAAAGAAAATCTGAGAGAATTTGTTGCTAGTAGACCTGCCTTGCAAGGTATAAATTATTTAGAAAATTTAGAAAAGGAAATATATACATATATACTAGAAACTGGGATATACATAAACAAAGAGCATCAAAATTGCTACTAGAAGGATTAAGTGAAGGTTATTATAAACTTCAGTTTTCTTATTATTTCTTTTCTTGAGGTGTAGTTAACATGTAACATTGTATTAGTTTCAGCTAATGATGATTCTATGTTTGTGATATTGTAAAACAGTCCATCACCATACATTGTTAAAAATTATTTTTTCTTGTGATGAAAACTTCTAATATTTAATCTTAGCAACTTAAAATTATGCAATGCAGTATTATTAACTATAGTCACCAACCTATACATTACAAACCCATGGCTTATTGATTTTATAACTGAAATGTACTGTTGGACTGCCTTCTTCAGTATTACCCACACCCCCATGCTTTACCTTTGGCAGTTGCCAATCTGTTCTCTTCTTTTGCTTGCTTATTTCTAGATTTATTTTTGTTTAGATTAGATGTTTTATTTTATAATAGATGTTTTGTTTGGTTTTAACTTTCACATATAAGTGAGATCATGTGGTATTTGTCTTTCACTGACTGACTTATTTCACCTAACATAATGCTTTCAAGGGCCATATGCTGTCAAAATGGGAGTATTTCCTTTTAATGGCTGAGTAATACTACATTGTGAGTGTCTGTATGCATACATACTACCTTTTCTTTATATATTAACCTGTCAGTGGACATTTAAATTGTTTCCATTAATAATGCTTCATTGAATATGGGGTGCATATATCTTTTAATAAAAGTTATTTTTCCTCCTAGGAAAAATACACAGAAATTTAATTGCTGCATCATATGTTAGTTAAATTTTTAGTTTTTTGAGGACTTTCCATATTGTTCCCATAGTGGCAGCCCCTATGTGCATTCCCACCAGCAGTGCACAAATGTTCCCTTTATTAATCATCTTCAAAACTTATCTGGTATTTTTGATATAGCCATTCTGATACATGAGGATATATCTCATTGTGGTTTTGATTTCATTTCAGCAATGGATGAAGTAAGTCAATCAGTTTCAACAAGTGTAACAAAGAGAATCACGATTCTGATGAGTGATATCATTGATAACACGGAGGCTATGTATTAGGGGGAACCAGAATTAAGTGAGAAATACCTGTACCTTCCTCAAAATTTTTCTGTGAACCTAAAACTACTCTGAAAATAAAATTAAATAGTTTTTTTAAAAATTCTGATTAAGTCATCTTCTCTGCAGCATCATATACCAATAACAATGGACATATTATTATATTTTGAGAAAAATATCCCAAGTCTTCCATATATAAAGCAGTGCATCATAAAATATATCACTGACATAAACTCTTGAACAAAAGTCTTAAGGATAAAGTCTAGATTTGAAAGATAAATCAAATGGTTTAATTAATGGAATGATAGTGGATTATTTTAGCACCAAGCCCAGTTAAATATAATATTATCCAAATAATTGGGGTAATGATTATCTTGATATAAAAAATATGATGATATAGTAAAATGAAGATGTGAATTATTAAAAAAAACTTAGTTATAGTAGCCTAGGACAATAAACTGAGACTACCTCATCAAAAACTAGAAAGTGTGAGTTGGGGGAAGGTAAAAGAAGTATAAATATGTTAGTTAATTGGGGTTGTTTTTAATAAGAAGTCACCCAAAGATATAGAAATATATTGGGTAGGCCAAAAAATTTGTTCAACATTTTCTGTCAGATTGTGTGAAAACCCAAATAAACTCTTTGGCCACCCCAGTACATAAGAATTCAGTTCAGTTCAGTTCAATTCAGTCACTCAGTCCTTTCCAGCTCTTTGCAACCTCATGGAATGTAGCACAACAGGCTTCCCTGTCCGTCACCAACCCCCGGAGCTTACTCAAACTCATGTGCTTTGAGTCAGGGATGCCATCCAACCATCTCATCCTCTGTCGTCCCCTTCTCCTCCTGCCTTCAATCTTTCCCAGCATCAGGGTCTTTTCAAAGGAGTCAGTTCTTCACATCAGGTAGCCAAAGTATTGGAGTTTCGGCTTCAGCACCAGTCCCGCCAGTGAATATTCAGGACTGATTTTCTTTAGGATGGACTGCTTGGATCTTCTTACTGTCCAAGGGACTCTCAAGAGTCTTCACCAACACCACAGTTCAAAAGCATCAATTCTTAGGTGCTCAGCTTTCTTTACAGTCCAACTCTTACATCCATACATGACTATTGGAAAAACCATAGCTTTACCTAGACAGACCTTTGTTGGCAAAGTAATGTCTCTGTTTTTTAATATGCTATCTAGGTTGGTCATAACTTTTCTTCCAAGGAGCAAGTGTCTTTTAATTTCAAGTCTGCAATCACCATCTGCAGTCCTTTTGGAGCCCCCCAAAATAAGGTCTCTCACAATTTCCATTGTTTCCCCATCTATTTGCTGTGAAGTGATGGGACCAGATGCCATGATCTTAGTTTTCTGAATGTTGAGCTTTAAGCCAACTTTTTCACTCTCCTCTTTCACTTTCATCAAGAGGCTTTTTAGTTCCTCTTCACTTTCTGCCCTAAGGGTGGTGTCATCTGCATATCTGAGGTTATTGATATTTCTCCCAGCAATCTTGATTCCAGCTTGTGTTTCATCCAGCCTGGCATTTTGCATGATGTACTCTGCATAGAAGTTAAATAAGCAGAGTGACAATATGCAGCCTTGACATACTCCTTTCCGGATTTGTAACCAGTCTGTAGTTCCATGTCCAGTTCTAACTGTTACTTCTTGGCCTGCATACAGATTTCTCAGAAGACAGGTCAGGTGGTCTGGTATTCCCATCACTTTAAGAATTTTCTACAGTTTGTTGTGATCAACACAGTCAAAGGCTTTGGCATAGTCATTAAAGCAGAAGTAGATGTTTTTCTGGAACTCTTTTGCTTTTTTGATGATCAGTTGGATTTCTGTTGTTTTCAAAACAGCCATTTGACTAATTTATATGTATGCATGTATATATATATATATATATATATATATATACACACACACATATATACACAAACATAATAAAATAGTAAGATGACAAAAATAATACTGAGTTATGCTGTCCTTAGTAGCTCAGTCATTCCAACTCTTTGTGGCCCAATGGACTGTAGCCCGACAGGCTCCTCTGTCCATGGGGATTCTCCAGGCAAGAATACTGGAGTAGATTGCCATGCCTTCCTCCAGGGGATCTTCCCAATCCAGGGATCAAACCCACGTCTCCCACATTGCAGGCAGATTCTTTACCAGCTGAGCCTCTAGGGAACCCAAGACTGAGTGTATATGCTAATAAATATTTAGGGTAATTGAAAGTGAAAGAATGTTATATTTTCAAGGATTGAAAAAAATTGTTAAAGTCAGCCATTTGCTATGTGTATTGAAAATACCATAGAAATAATGAAAATAAAGATATTAAAATATTGTATACACAAAAATATAGACAGCTTTCCAATATTTATATACTATAAGATCAATAATAATTAAAATATTTTACTCCAAATATGCACAAAAATACCATCGTTTAATGTTTCTATATCACATCAAAATACAGCCATACCACACCTATGTAACTAGAGCCAAATAAGGTATCAGCACCATATGTAAAGTACTACAAGCTGAAAAATAAGAAGTATTCAAAAAGAAAACCAAAGTAGCAGGAAATTTAAACCTATATCTGCAGGAAGAGGAAAGG
>SJYT01024779.1:222094-244156 GCA_006410635.1 Cephalophus harveyi
CTTTTAGAACTAACACCCAAAAAAGATGTCCTTTTCATTATAGGGGACTGGAATGCTAAAGTAGGAAGTCAAGAAACACCTGGAGTAACAGGCAAATTTGGCCTTGGAATGCGGAATGAAGCAGGGCAAAGACTAATAGAGTTTTGCCAAGAAAATGCACTGGTCATAGCAAACACCCTCTTCCAACCACACAAGAGAAGACTCTACACATGGACATCACCAGATAGTCAATACCAAAATCAGATTGATTATATTCTATGCAGCCAAAGATGGAGAAGCTCTATACAGTCAACAAAAACAAGATCGAGAGCTGACTGTGGCTCAGATCATGAACTCCTTATTACCAAATTCAGACTCAAATTGAAGAAAGTAGGGAAAACCGCTAGACCATTCAGATATGACCTAAATAAAATACCATATGATTATACAGTGGAAGTGAGGAATAGATTTAAGGGCCTAGATCTGATAGATAGAGTGCCTGATGAACTATGGAATGAGATTTGTGACATTGTAAACTAATATAATTATAAGCAAAAAGAGAAAAAAAATAAAAATATCATACATCACCTCAGTGACAGTGGCAGAGAGGAGCTATGTAAGAATTTTATAGGAGATTTAAGATTCTCAAGCCAGATGCTATACCTTATTCACTGTGGATCCCTACCTACATTTAGTAATCCTCACACAAATAGGCATATGTTGCTAATAAACAAACATCATTACTTTTCAATCCAATTAATCATGTCTTTTTACATGGAATCATTCACCAGTCATCTTTCACCTTTGTACCTGTTTCCTTAAGTCTCTCTCATCTTTTCCATCTTCCCTCTATGAGTCTCCAGGCCCAAGTACCACTCTGCTGTTCTCCATCCCTTCTGCCTTTCCTATATTCTAATATAATTTTCTTTGTGCCTAAAGACCTTATCTTTACTTAGCTTAACTAGTGGCCTACCAGAAATGAATTCTCTTGTGTTTGTTGGTATGGAACTGTATTTATTTTGCCATTGCTTGTGAAAAATAATTTTTTTCGGTGTAGAGAATTCTAGATTGCTGGGGAGATAATTCCAGGTTAACAATTACTTTAACTTAGTGACGAATTCTTGAAATTATTGTTTAGCATTTGAAAAGTACAATTCCAATGTCTTGTATTTTTACTTACCCTGTTGAAATGTTAGTTGTCAGCTGAAAAGTCAGCTCGTTTAAATCTTATATGTTTTCTATTTTCTTCCTCTTCCTCTCCCTTCCTCTTCCTTCTTTCTCTCCTCTTTCTCCTTTCTTTTCGCCTAGTTTGCAGCAATTTAAGGGTGGTGTTGTTAGCTATAGTTTTCCTGTTATTTATTCAAATATGTAATCAGATGTCTTATCAGTTTTGAAGATATCTCTGATATATAGACAATATTTTTGCCCATTGGGTCTCTCTCTCTCTCTCTGAGACTCCAGTGACAAGTTTTTAGGCCTCTGTCATTTATTCCATGTCTAACACATTCTTTTTTTTCCCCTTTGACTCCACACTGTGGTTGATATACATTCTAATGACCTCTGTTTCAATTTTTTAAGTGATTTTTTGCTGAGTCCTGCCTATTATTAAACCTGTTTATTACCTTTATCACTTCAGATATTTATTTACTTTTTTCCATTCCTTTTTAAATTGAAGGATATTTGCTTTACAGAAATTTGTTTTTTTTCTGTCAAACTTTAACATGTATCAGCCATAGGTATACATATATCTCCTCCCATTTAAACCTCCCTCCCATCTCCCTTCCCCCCATGCCACCATTCTAGGTTGATACAGAGCCCCTCTTTGAATTTCCTGAACCATACAGCAAATTCCTGTTGGCTATCTATTTTACATATGGTAATGTAAGTTTCCACATTACTCTTTCCATACATCTCACCCTCTCCTTCCATCTCCCCATGCCCATAAGTCTATTCTTTATCTCTGTTTCTCCACTGCTGCCCTAGAATTATGTTCTTCAGTACCATTCTTGTAGATTCAGGATATGTGTTAGAATAAGATATGTATCTCTTTCTGACTCACTTGACTCTGCATAATAGGTTCTAGGTTCATCCGGCTCATCAGAGCTGACTCATGGCTGAGTAATATTCCATTGTGCATATGTACCACAACATCTTTATCCAGTCATCTGTCAATGGACATCAAGGTTGCTTCCATTTTCTAGCTATTGTAAATAGTATTGCAATGAACAATGGGATAGTATAATATATTATAGTATAGTGAAGTCGCTCAGTCATGTCTGACTCCTTGCAATCCCATGGACTGTAGCCTACCAGGCTTCTCTGTCCATGGGATTCTCCAGGCAAGAACACTGAAGTGGGTTACCATTTCCTTCTTCAGGGGACCTTCCTGACCCAGGGATCGAACCCCAGTCTCCCATATTGGAGGCAGATGCTTTAACCTCTGTGCCACCAGGGAAGCCATGAACAATGGGATACATGTGTCTTTTTCAATTTTGGTTTCCTCAGGGTATATGCCTAGGAGTGGGATTGCTGGGTCATATGGTGGTTTTATTCCTAGGGTTTTAAGGAATCGCCATACCGTCTTCCATAGTGCCTGTATCAATTTACATTCCCATCAACAGTACAAGAGTGTTTCCTTTTCTCCACACCCTGTCCACAATTTAGTGTTTGTAGACTTTTTGATGATGGCCATTCTGACTGGTATGAGGTGATATCTCATTGTAGTTTTGATTTGCATTTCTCTAATAATGAACAATGTTGAGCATCTTTTCATGTGTTTGTTACCGATCTGTATTTCTTTTTTGGAGAACCATCTGTTTAGGTCTTTTTCCGACTTTTTGATTGGATTCTTTGCTTTTCTGCATTGAGTTATATGAGCTGCCTGTATATTTTGGAAATAAATCCTTCGTCAGTTGTTTAATTTGCTATTATTTTCTCCCATTCTGAGGATTGTGTTTTCACCTTACTTATAGATTCCTTTGCTGTGCAAAAACTTTTAAATTTAATCAGGTCCCACTTGTTTACCTTTGTTTTTATTTCTGTTACTCTAGGAGGTGGGTCATAGAGGATCTTTATGTAATCCAGTGTTCTGCTTATGTTTTCCTCTAAGAGTTTATAGTTTCTGGTCTTACATTTAGGCCTTTAATCCATTTTGAGTTCATCTTTGTGTATGGTGTTAGGAAGTGTTCTAATTTCATTCTTTTACATGTTGCTGTCCAGTTTTTCCAGCACCATTTGTTGAAGAGGCTATCTTTGACCAATTGTATATTCTTGTCTCCTTTGTCAAAAAAAAAAAAAGGTACCCATAGGTGCATGTGTTTATTTCTCGGCTTTCTATTTTATTCCATTACTCTATATTTCTGTTTTTCTGCTACTACCATACTATCTTGATGACTGTAGCTTCGTAGGATAATCTGAAGTTAGGAAGGTTGATTCCTCCAGCTCCATTCTTCTTTCTCAAAACTGCTTTGGCTATTCAGAGTCTTTTATGTTTCCATATGAATTGTGAAATTTTTTTGTCTAGTTCTGTGAAAAATGCCATTGGTAATTTGATAGGGATCACATTGAATCTATAGATTGTGTTTAGTAGTATAGTCATTTTCACAATATTGATTCTTCCTACCCAGGAACTGAAATACCTCTCCATCTCTTTATGTTTTCTTTGATTTCTTTTATCTGTAATCATATAATTTTTTGTGTACAGTTCTTTTGTTTCCTTATGTAAATTTATTCCTAGATATTTAATTCTTTTGTGGCAATGGTAAATGGGATTAATTCCTTAATTTTCCTTTCTGATTTTTCAGCTAGTATATAGAAATACAAGTGATTTCTGTATATTGATTTTGTATCCTGCAACTTTGCTAAGTTCACTGATTACCTCTAGTAATTTTCTGATACTATCTTTAGGGTTTTCTATGTACAGTATCAGAGAAGGCAATGGCATCCCACTCCAGTACTCTTGCCTGGAAAATCCCATGGATGGAAGAACCTGGTAGACTGCAGTCCATGGGGTCACTGAGTCAGACATGACTGAGCGACTTCACTTTCACTTTTCACTTTCATGCATTGGAGCAGGAAATGACAACCCACTCCAGTGTTCTTGCCTGGAGAATCCCAGGGATGGTGGAGCCCAGTGGGCTGCCATCTGTGGGGTCGCACAGAGTCGAACATGACTGAAGCAACTTAGCAGCAGCAGCAGCAGCAGCATGTACAGTATCATGTCATCTGCAAACAGTGAGAATTTTACTTCTTCTTTTCCAATCTGTATTCCTTTTCTTGTTTTTTCTTCTCTGATTGCCATAGCTAGGACTTCCAGAACTATGTTGAATAACACTGGTGAACATGGACACCCTTGCCTTGTTCCTGATCTTAGGGGGAATGCTTTCAGTTTTTCACTATTGAGATTAACATTTGCTGTAGGCTTATCATATGTGGCCTTTACTAAATTGAGGTGCATGCCTTCTATGCACTTTTTTTGAAGAGTTTTAATCATAAATGGGTACTGAATATTATCAGAGGCTTTTTCTGCATCTGTTAGATTATCAAATGAATTTTATCTTTTAATTGGTTAATAGGGTGTATCACATTGATTGATTTGTGTATATGGAAGAATCCTTGCATTCCTGGAAAAAAAACCAACTTGATAATGGTGTATGAGCTTTTTGATGTGTTGTTGAATTTTGTTTGCTAAAATTTTTTTGAGAATTTTGGCATCTATGTTCATCAGTGATGTTGCCCTGTGGTTTTCTTTTTTTGTGTGTTGTCTTTGTCTGGTTTTGGTGTCAGGGTGATTGTGGCCTTGTAGAATGAGTTTGAAAGTGTCCCTTCCTCTCAAATTTTATGAAAGAGTTTTAGAAGGACAGGTATTAACTCTTCTCTAAATGTTTGATAGAATTCTCCTGTGAAGCCATCTGATCCTGGGCTTTTGTTTTTTGGGAGATTTTTGATCACAGCTTCAATTTTGGTGCTTGTAATTGGGTTGTTCATAATTTCTATTTCTTCCTGGTTCAGTCTTGGAAGATTGAACTTTTCTTAGAATCTGTCCATTTTTTCCAGGTTATCCATTTTATGAACCAATCTTAACTGTGCATTTAGCAAAGCCTTCAGGCATATCTTCCTCTTCAGTTTACACTGCAAAATTATCTCAGGGATATTTAAACAAAAGTGGAGACATGGAAGAGAAAATAGAGAGAAGTGCAAACACAGCTTTCAGATTTCCATGATGAGCCTGTAGCAATTTGTCGTCCCTTAGTTTATCTCAGGTAAGAGGAGTGTTGTTGCAGAGATCAGAGGACCTCGTTTCTTTTATTTATGCTGTATATACATGCACTACTGTCCATTGTCAATAGAGTTAAACAGCTGAGGGTGCGTCTGAAAAGATTTACTGAAAGCCACCTTTTCTTCCACAGTAGCTCAGATGTAGTAGCTTCTGCCTGAAATGCAGGAGACCTGGGTTCAATCCCTGGGTCAGGAAGATCCTCTGGAGCAGGAACTGGCAACCCACTCCAGTATTCTTGCCTGGAGAATTTCATGGACAGAAGAGCCTGGTGGGCTACAGTCCATGGGGACACAAAGAGTTGGACATAACTGAATGATTAACACACACACACATCCATTTTATTGCTATATAGTTGTTCATAATAGTCTATTACAATCTTTTGTATCTCTGCACTGTCTGTTGTAACCTCACCTTTTTCATTTCTAATTTTGTTGGTTTGATTCTTCTCTCTTCTTTTCTTGATGAGTCTAGCTAAAGGTTTGTCAATTTTGTTTATTGTGTCATGGAACCAGCTTTTAGTTTTATTTAGCTTTACTATTGTTTCTTTCATTTCTTTTTCATTTATTTCTGCTCTGACATTTATGATTTCTTTCCTTCTACTAATTTTGGAGTATTTTTTGTTTTTATTCTTCCAGTTGTTTTAGGTGTAAAGTTATGTTGTCAATTCAATGTTTTTCTTGTTTCTTGAGGTAGTATTGTATTGCTATAAACTTCCCTCTTAGAACTGCTTTTTCTGCATCCCATAGGTTGTGAGTTGTTATGTTTTCGTTGTCATTTATTTCTAAATTTTTTTTTAATTTCTTCAATAACCTGTTGGTTATCTAGAAACGTGTTGTTTAATCTTCATGTGTTTGTGTTTCTTACATTTTTTTTCCTTGTAATTGATATCTAGTAACAGCATTGTGTTCAGAGAAGAGGCTTGATACAGTTTCAACTTTCTTTAACTTACTGAGGTTTGATTTGTGACCCAAGATGTGGTCTACCCTGGAGAATGTTCCATGTGTACCTGAGAAGAAGGTGTATTCTTCTGCATTTGGATGGAATGTCCTGAAGATATCAGTGAGATGCATCTCATCTAATGTATCAAGTAAGACTTGTGTTTCCTTATTAATTTTGTTTTGATGATCTGTCCATTGGTGTGAATGGGGTGTTAAAATCTCCTACTATTATTGTGTTACTGTCAATTTCTCCTTTTATGCCTGCTACTGTTTATCTTATGTATTTAGGTGCTCCTATGTTGGTTCCATAGATATTTACAATTGTTATGTCTTCCTCTTGGATTGATCCCTTGATCATTATGTAGTGTCCTTCCTTGTCTTTTGCAATATTTTTTTGTTTTAATGTCTACTTTGTCTGATATGAGGATTGATACTTCAGTTTTCTTTTGTTTCCCATTTGCATGGAATATATTTTTCTATCCTCTCACTTTCAGTCTTTTTGTGTCTTTAGGTCTGAAGTGGGTTTCTTGTAGACAGCATATATATGGGTCTTGTTTTTGTATCCATTCATCCAGTCTGTGTCTTTTGTTTGGAGCATTTAATTCATTTAAATTTAAAATAATTATTGATATATATGTTACTACTGGCATTTTCTTCATTGTTTGAGGTTGGTTTTGCAGATCTTTTTTCTTCTCTTGTATTTCTTGACAATGTAAGTCCCTTTAACATTTGTTGTAAAGCTGGTTTGGTACTAAATTCTTTCTACTTTTGCTTGTCTGAAAAGTTTTTTATTTCTCCATCAATTTTGAATGAGATCTTTGCTGTATACAGTAATATTCGTTGTAAATTTTTCCCTTTCAGTACATCAAATATATCCTGCCATTCCCTTCTGGCCTGCAGAGTTTCTGCTAAAAGATCAGCTGTTAAGTGTATGGAGTTTCCCTTGTATGTTACTTGTTGCTTCTCCCTTGCTGCTTTTAATATTCTTTGTTAGTTTGATTAGTATGTGTCTTGGCATGTTTCCCCTTGGGTTTATCCTGTATGGCACTTTTAGTACCTCTTGAACTTGACTATTTCCTTTCCATGTTGGGGAAATTTTCAACTATAATCTCTTCATATTTTCTTGTACACTTTTCCTCTTTTTCTTCTGGGACCCTTATAATTCAAATGTTGGTGCATTAGATATGGTTACAGAGGTTTTTGAGACTATCCTCAGTTCTTTTCATTCTTTTTACTTTATTCTGCTCTTCAGAAGTTATTTCCACCATTTTATCTTCCAGCTCACTGATTTGTTCGTCTCCTTCAGATATGCTGCTATTGATTTCTTCCAGAGTATTTTTAATTTCAGTAATTGTGTTGTCTCTGAATGTTCGTTCTTTAATTCTTCTAGGTCTTCATTAATTGATTCTTGCATTTTCTCCATTTGGTTTTCAAGGTTTTTGATCATTTTTACTATCATTATTCTGAATTCCTTTTTAGGTAATTTGCCTATTTCCTCTTCATTTATTTGGACTTCTGTGTTTCTAGTTTGTTCCTTCATTTGTGCAGTATTTCTCTGCCTTTTCATTATTTTTTTAAACTTATTGTGTTTTAGGTCTTCTTTTCCCAGGCTTGAATTCTTTCTTCCCTTTGGTTTCTTCCCTCCTAAGGTTGGTCCAGTGGTTTGTGTAAACTTCATTTAGGGTGAGATTTGTGCTGACTTTTTTGCTTGCTTTTCCTCTGATGGGCAAGGCTGAGTGAGGTGGTAATCCTGTCTGCTGATGATTGGGTTTGTATTTTACTTTTGTTTGTTGTTTAGATGAGGCTTCCTGCACAGGGTGCTACTGATGGTTAGGTGATGCTGGACTTGTATTCAAGTGGTTTCCTTTGTGTGAGTTCTCACTATTTGATACTCCCTCGGGTTAGTTCTCTGATAGTCCTGGCTCTTGTACTCAGTGCTCCAAATCCAAAGGCTCAGGGCTTTATCTCTGATCAGGAACAAAATTTCCACAAGTGGTTTGTTATGACATTGCTGCTGCTGCTGCTAAATTGCTTCAGTCGTGTCTGACTCTGTGTGACCCCATAGACGGCAGCCCACCAGGCTCCCCATCCCTGGGATTCTCCAGGTAAGAACATTGGAGTGGGTTGCCATTTCCTTCTCCAATACATGAAAGTGAAAAGTGAAAGTGAAGTCGCTCAGTCATGTCCAACTCTTCACGACCACATGGACTGCAGCCTACCAGGCTCCTCCATCTATGGGATTTTCCAGGCAAGAGTACTGGAGTGGGGTGCCCTTGCAAGTGAGATTAAAACAAATATCCAAAAGCAAGAAACCAAAGATGAACCCCAGACAAATGGCAGTTACAAATGAGGAAAATAATAATTAAAATAATTACACATATAAATATACACGTATACATATACACATACACATATACATATACAACCATCAATTCAGTTCAGTTGCTCAGTCGTGTGCGACTCTCTGCTACCCCATAAATCGCAGCATGCCAGGCCTCCCTGTCCATTACCAACTCCCGGAGTTCACTCAGACTCACGTCTATTGAGTCAGTGATGCCATCCAGCCACCTCATCCTCTGTCGTCCCCTTTTCCTCCTGCCCCCAATCCCTCCTAGCATCAGAGTCTTTTCCAATGAGTCAACTCTTCGTATGAGGTGGCCAAAGTACTGGAGTTTCAGCTTTAGCATCATCCCTTCCAAAGAAATCCCAGGGCCAATCTCCTTTAGAATGGACAGGCTGGATCTCCTTGCAGTCCAAGGGACTCTCAAGAGTCTTCTCCAATGCCACAATTCAAAAGAATCAATTCTTTGGCGCTCAGCTTTCTTCACAATCCAACTCTCACATCCATACATGACCACTGGGAAAACCATAGCCTTGACTAGACAGAATTTTGTTGACAAAGTAATATCTCTGCTTCTCAATATGCTATCTAGGTTGGTCATAACTTTTCTTCCAAGGAGTAAGTGTCTTTTAATTTCATGGCTGCAGTCACCATCTTCAGTGATTTTGGAGCCCCCAAAAGTAAAGTCTGTCACTGTTTCCACTGTTTCCCCATCTATTTCTCATGAAGTGATGGAGCTAGATGCCATGATCTTAGTTTTCTGAATGTTGAGCTTTAAGCCAACTTTTTCACTCTCCTCTTTCACTTTCATCAAGAGGCTTTTGAGTTCCTCTTCACTTTCTGCCAAAGTAAAGTCTGTCACTGTTTCCACTGTTTCCCCATCTATTTCTCATGAAGTGATGGAGCTAGATGCCATGATCTTAGTTTTCTGAATGTTGAGCTTTAAGCCAACTTTTTCACTCTCCTCTTTCACTTTCATCAAGAGGCTTTTGAGTTCCTCTTCACTTTCTGCCATAAGGGTGGTGTCATCTGCATATCTGAGGTTATTGATATTTCTCCCGGCAATCTTGATTCCAGCTTTTGTTTCTTCCAGTCCAGTGTTTCTCATGATGTACTCTGCATAGAAGTTAAATAAGCAGGGTGACAATATACAGCCTTGACGTACTCCTTTTCCTATTTGGAACCAATCTGCTGTTCCATATCCAGTTTTAATTCTTGCTTCCTGACCTGCATACAGATTTCTTAAGAGGCAGGTTAGGTGGTCTGGTATTCCCATCTCTTTCAGAATTTTCCATAGTTTCTTGTGATCCACATAGTCAAAGGCTTTGGCTTAGTCAATAAAGCAGAAATAGATGTTTTTCTGGAGCTCTCTTGCTTTTTCCATGAGCCAGCAGATGTTGGCAATTTGATCTCTGGTTCCTCTTCCTTTTCTGAAACCAGCTTGAACATCTGGAATTCATGGTTTACATATTGCTGAAGCCTGGCTTGGAGAATTTTGAGCATTACTTTACTAGCGTGAGATGAGTGCAATTGTGCAGTAGTTTGAGCATTCTTTGGCATTGCCTTTCTTTGGGATTGGAATGAAAACTGACTTTTCCAGTCCTCTGGCCACTGCTGAATTTTCCAAATTTGCTGGCATAGTGAGTGCAGCACTTTCACAGCATCATCTTTCAGGATTTGAAACAGCTCAGCTGGAATGCCATCACCTCCACTAGCTTTCACATTCCAAGATGTCTGGCTCTAGGTGAGTGATCACACCATCATGCATCTCTGGTCATGAAGATCTTTTTTGTACAGTTCTTCTGTGTATTCTTGCCCCCATAAACAAAGTCAAAACAGTGCAACAAAAATAAAGTACAGTAGTTTGACCTGGTGAACAAAGGAAATCAAAAATTGTATTTACCAGTTAAGAACAAAACTAACTAAAGCACAAAGCAGAAAACAAAACTGAAGCATGGTGCCAGATGGGGAATAAAGCAGTGAAGACAAATCTAACACATATGTTGAGAGGAAAGGAAAGAAAGAAATGAAAGAAAGGATATGCAAAGTTAAATAGAGGTAGATGAAGATTTCTATACATTAAAGATTAACTGTAAGGAGAAAATAACAGTAGACAAGACAAACAAATAAATAAATGTAGAAAAAAAATAATAGGTTTAAAAAATAAAATTATAAAAAAGGGAAAAGAAAAAAAATGGAAGAAGGAAGGGAAAAGGTAGGGGCTGGGGAGGAAAACTCCATGGAACTGCAAATGCCCCATGTAGAGGCAGATCTTTATAATCACAATAAAAACTGTGACAATATACACATATACATATACACCCATAAGCAAAATCAAAACAGTCCAACAAAAATAAAGTAAAATATATTGTCCTGGCAATCAAGGGAAACCAATAATTATAGCTACCAGAACAAAACTAACTAAAGCACAAACTGGAAAACAAACTAAAGTAAGGTGCCAGTTGGGGGATAAAGCAATGAAAATAAAACTAACAAATATGTTAAGAGGAAAGAAAAGAAAGAAAAAATAGATATGCAAAGTTAAATAGAGGTAAATGAAGATGATTTATATACATTAAAATTAACTTCAAGGGGAAAAGAACAGTAGGAAAAGCAAACAAAGGAATATATGTAGAAAAAATAGTAATATGTTTATGCAGTTAAAAATTAAAATTAAAAAAAGAGAGAAAAGAGAAGTTAAGCTCCACAAAACTGCAAAAGCCCAATATAGAGGCAGAGGTTTATAACAACAGTAAAAAATGTGACTGAGAGAAAAAAAAGAAAAAAAAAGCTCAAAAGCTTAAATAGTTTTCACAGTGCTAATAAATTGACAACTACTACGGGGGTGGGGGGAGGCAAAAGAATCTACAGAACAAGTCAAAAAATAAGAAAAATAAATGTTTTTCTTGAGTCACTTCTGTTAGAGTCCTTTCCCTTGCTGGGAGTCACAGTCCACCTCACCTCCCTAGGATGCCTCCAACACTGTGCTGATCTCTTGACCTGCTGTGGGGGCAGCTCAGATGCTAATCTGGTCCTACTCCTTTGTGTTCTTACCTTCAATGTCCACAGCTATCAGAACTAGTGAGTTTTTTTGTGTGTGGGGGGGGAGCTCTCAATGACGTTTTATATATCCCATGGACACAGAGTCTGCCTAGTTAATCATGTGGATTTAATCTTCAGCTTGTACACCTGGTGGGAAGGTTTTGGGTCTTCTTCCTTAACCACACTGCCCCTGGTTCAATTGTTTTATTTCTACTTCTGCATGTGGGTCATCCACTGGGGTTTGCTCCTGAGGTTGCCCCACAGGACTTGGGTTTGCCCCTGTCAAACTCATGTCAGGTTTGGAGGGCCAGGTGTGGAGGTGGTGCAGCTGCTTGGGTCACAGGGTTTCTTGCAGCATCAGATACTCAGGGGAGTTGCTGGCTAGGGCAGCAGGAAATATAGTGCTCTAGAAGGGTATGGCAAACAGTATTGGCCAATACGCTCCAGTATTCTTGCCTGGAGAACCTCCACCACCACCCCACCCTCCTGCCCCTTGCCTCCCTGACAGAGAAGACTGGCAGATCACAATCTACAGGGTCGCAGAGGCTTGGACACTACCAAAGTGACCCTGTGGTGATAGATGCAAGACTTTTTTGCCTGTGGCAGCTCTGCCCCAGTGAGAGTTGAGTGTGAAGGTGGTACAGCTGCTTGGCTTGCAGGGACCCTGGCAATGCCAAGTGTGCAGGGACATGGACTGCCTCGACCATAGGAGTTATGGCCCTATCAGTCTTTTTATTGAGTCTCTTGTAGCTGGTGATCAGAAGTCTTTCTCCATAACTCTGCCCATTCAGGCACTTAGAGGGCTCCCTTGTCCAGAGTCCTTCTCTATTGATTGGTGCATCAGGCACATAAAGGGGCACCCCTGGCTGGGGTCCTAATCTGTAGTTCAATGCATCAGGCATTTGATGGGCCAGCCTCTCTATTGTCCAGTTGCTGATGTTAGCATGTGGGGACAGAGAGGCTATGGGGATGGCTTCACCCCCTACATGTGACTCAGCAGTATCACCTTACTTTCATGCCTTCCTTCCATTTCCTCCACAGGCATTTCCCACCACAATCTCCTCCCTCATATCTTCTCAATCTAGCTCTCCAGTCAACAGCAGCCCTTGCCCTGAGATTACTCCACAATCCCTAAACTCCAGCTCCCAGCTGCTGCACCTTCCAGGGGACCTGTGTCCCTGACTGGGGTATGTGCGACTGCAGCAAGGACTGTCTGATTCTCATTCCATTTAGGCTGCCACAAATGAGCTGTTCACTCTTAAATGTTTCTCTTCTAACTCAGACAATTGCCCCAGTGTGGGGATAGGACCCCTGTTTCAGTTCTCCCCACCAGCTGAGGGCAGGTCCAGACCTACTAACACTCCTGTTTCCCCCCCTAGTTCCTTTGTACTACTAAGTTTTGCATGGTTCTATATGTTCTTTGCTGGTGACCAGGTGCTCCTGTCTGCTCTCAGCTTGTGTTATGCATGAACTTCTGTGTATGAAGGTGTATTACTGATCTATCCATAGGGAGAGATGTAGTCTACATCCTCTTACTCCTCTGCCATCTTGACAGATATTTATTATTTTTACTTGAGGGATCCTAAGTTTGGAAATCAGTAATCCCTCCATAAACTGAAGCTCTCATTGCAAATTTGATAATGGTAATAGTATATTCGTGTACATTTTATAAGGATTTCTTATTATAAGCACTTACTAGAAGTCTGCTTAAATTCTCATTGATCAAAATTTTATAAACAATATCAATAGAAGTCCATCTATTCTTCCCTATTTATGCTAGTCTTATTTATTCCCAAGGTAGCTGCAAATTTCTGTTACTAAATATGATAATTCCAGCTTCACTCCTGTATGTCATCCTCCACTGAATCTGTGCAATTATTGGGCTCTTCGTTTGCCTCTGACCTTGTCTTGTATCTGGATTATTGCTTCCTAACTTTTGCTTTGCACTCTTCACATTATTTCTCTGGCATCATTCCTGCCACTCCAGGTACTCTCCTCATTCATTTCACGATCACTTACACAAAACAGATGGAAGTTTCCCTGTCTTCTACACAAGGATGACTACCTTCATGAAAGAAATATTCACAATCAATGTGCCAAGTTGATTTTCTGATTGCTTTAATATTCTCTACAGTTTTTTCTTCTAAAGCATTCCAGACAGAGCCAAGAAAAACACCCTGCATTTTCTTCCATGAACCTTGACAATAAATTAAGCACTACTGTCTATCAGTATAACATTTTATTGATTGAAACATCTTATCCTTCAAAAGTGAGTTGGGGAAATAAATTTTCCTATAATAAACAATTCTTAATGATCTGTACAATGAAGTACATACATGAAGACTATTCTATATCCCCACCCATTTTCCCCTTCTATTAACATCTTAATGTAGTGTATCATATTTGTTAAATAATGAACTTGTATAGATACATTATTAATAACCAATGCTCATATTTTACTGAGTTTTACTTCACATTTATCAAAAGTCCTTTTTCTGTTTCATGATCTGAAGAAGTGAAAGTGTTAGTCAGTCAGTCTGTCTGACACTTTGTGTAAGTCCTCATGGACTTTATGTAACCCACCAGGATCCTCTGTCCATGAAATTCTACAGGCAAGAATACTGGAATGGATGGCCATTCTCTTCTCCAGGGGATCTTCCCGACCCAGGGATTGAACCTGGGTATCCTACATTGCAGGCAGATTCTTTATCACCTGAGCCACCAGGGAATCCCATTTCATGATCTAATCCATAACATTTAGCCACCCTATCTCCCTAGGCTTTTCTTGACTATCGCAGTTTCTCAGATTTTCCTTGTTTTTGATGACCTTGACAGATTTGACTAGTCTTGTCCTTTGTACAATGCCCCTCAGTAGGTATTTTCCAGTTGGTTTCTCAGTATTGAGTTGGGATTAATTGTTTTAAGAGAGATATTGTATTTTTGAATTCTAAAATATTATTTAACAAATTTCATTTTCTGGTGAAATTCAGCAACTTGTAGTCCATTTTTTGGTCATGTTAATAAAATCTACTTTAAGTAAATGGATGATATCATCATCATCTAGAAAGTTCACCATGTCCTTTGGAAGATGCATAGGCTGAAAGTAGATAAGCTTAATCCAGTCAGACACTGGACTGACTTGAATTTGACTGCTGTCTTTTTTTTTTTTTGCATTTGCCTTTGTTCTTTTTTTTTTTTTTTTAATTTTATTTTTACTTTATTTTACTTTACAATACCGTATTGGTTTTGCTATACATTGACTGCTGTCTTTATAATTAATGTCCAGTCCACCTCTGGTTCATCCTGAATTTGGTATATTCCTTAAAAGTTCTCAATTGAAATACTGGAGAGATTATAAACGTTCACCTCTTTGACAATTTCTGAACTATGCTTTTTTCTTCTTTGCTTTGCAAGACTGTGGAACAGTTAGCTCTGCCCTCCAGCAGCTTTCTGTCTAGTTTCTTATTGCCCTACTCTTTGAAATTCAAATTCAGTAAGCACCTCAGGGGAAACTGACAGAGTTTTTGGATCAGTTCCCTGTCTTTCCAATCTCATTGGCTCCCTCCAATTGGCTCCCTCCAATTCTTGGCTGCTTTGGCATCCCTAAACTCCACTTTTGTCCCCAACCTTGTGATATTGCCAAAAACGCCACTGATTTCTCTCCTATTAGCAGAACCATCATTCTTGGTGTTGGCTAGGATTTGTGCCAAGAATATGCAAATGCCCCAAGATAGAATCAGCCACAAATTTCCCTCTTTGGGGGATCCCAGCACCTAGAGTCTTGTTTATTTCAGCAGTTTTCTAATATCTGAAAAACTATATTTTTGGCATTTAATCCATTTTTTCCCTTTTTTTCTAGTTATTATAGTAAGCAGTACTGGACTGCGGCAAGATATATAAGTTCAAGATTTCTACCTTCTTTACCCTGTTTTATATAAATAAAACACATTTTTTAATTTTTAAGATAATAAATGTGAATTTAGCAACATAGCAATAGAAACATGCTAGTAAAGTAGATAAGCTTAATCCAGTCAGACACTGGACTGACTTGAATTTGACTACTGTCTTTTTTTTTTTTTGCATTTGCCTTTGTTCTTTTTTTTTTTTTTAATTTTATTTTTACTTTGTAAAAATGTAATGCTCAAAAGTAATGCTCAAAATCCTCCAAGCCAGGCTTCAGCAATACGTGAACCGTGAACTCCCTGATGTTCAAACTGGTTTTAATAGATAGTATTTTCAAAAGCAGAGACATTACTTTGCCAACTAAGGTCCGTCTAGTCAAGGCTATGGTTTTTCCTGTGGTCATGTATGGATGTGAGAGTTGGACTGTGAAGAAGGCTGAGCGCTGAAGAATTGATGCTTTTGAAGTGTGGTGTTGGAGAAGACTCTTGAGAGCCCCTTGGACTACAAGGAGATCCAACCAGTCCATTCTGAAAGAGATCAATCCTGGGATTTCTTTGGAAGGAATGATGCTAAAACTGAAACTCCAGTACTTTGGCCACCTCATGCGAAGGGTTGACTCATTGGAAAAGACTCTGGTGCTGGGAGGGATTGTGGGCAGGAGGAGAAGGGGACGACCGAGGATGAGATGGCTGGATGGCATCACTGACTCGATGGACGTGAGTCTGAGTGAACTCTGAGAGATGGTAATGAACAGGGAGGCCTGGTGTGCTGTGATTCATGGGGTCGCAAAGAGTCGGACACGACTGAGCGACTGAACTAAATAGAAACAAATACTTTCAGTTTGAGTTTAAAAACAAGAAAAAGTCTATAGATTTCTGAGCTCTTTTCACCTGAAATAAATCACACTCCAAATAAATAACACAAATAAATTGAAAAAACTAATGATGAATAAAGGCATATGCCGGGGTCCAGGCCTGGTGGATCCAGGGTAATTCGAAGCTGGGACAGAGTCAGCGTCCTAGGAATTAATTGCTTAATTAAAGATATAGAGGGACATTAGAAAGAAACAGTGTAGTAGGAAAATTAGTGGAGAAAAAGAGGATGAATAGCTTGGTTTACGTGGAATGCTTCTTTGAGACAAGAAGCTTGCACCACCTACGTAGGCCACTGGCGCCCACTTGAATATCGGAGGGTCCCCTGCCTTGGGCTCCCTCTCACGTGGAACTTAAAAGCCAGGGCAAAATTAGCAGGCTTGGTGAGCACCCACGCTCCAGATGGGAATTCAGCCAGAAAAACGGAGAACAAGAAAGAAAGACATGGGGGAATCAGTCTTTCCAGAAACTGATCCGTTTTCTTATTTTCAGGTTTGTTTATATACCTTTGTTACACATAGAGACAAATGGAAATTTTAAAGTCACGCAGGGGTCAGCAGTCCTGACCTTTATCAAAATCAGGTGTTTCATATAAATGTATACAAAGAGGTCTTAGGGGTTTTACATCATCTTCTGGCCATGAGGCCTGCTGGCATTTTATGGCCCTTTCTGTTAATGGTCAGTCAACCAGAAAACTTATTCTCCAGGGGTGATTTTTCTTAAACCAGACACCACCCTCCGAAGGTACCAGATAAAGTTGCATTCCTAGGGTGAGGGTGTAGTGGGTTATAATTAAGAAAGGAATTTACTTAGCCTAAGGTTTAACATGATCAATCTTAATGGTTAATACTTATTTCTCCTATATGCTAGTTATATTCATTATAAGCACAGGGAATATGGAGATTTAGCAGCAAATATTGGCTCAACAAATGAAAGCTTTCACCAATATACTTCTTAATCAACCCACTATACTAATAATTTCTAACTTCCTAAAAGAATCTGCCTTTAGTAAGTCTAAAACATCTCATGCCTCTCATGGTTGGGAGGCTGTAAACAATCACATGTGGCTGGACAAACCTGTACAGGCAGGCTAGATAACCTTCAGAGGAGTTCGTTAGTTGAAACACTCTTGTCACGCCCAGGAATTTTATTAACTGGAGCTGTAGGTTAACTCCTTCTCCAAAAGAGGTGATGGGGGAGAGTCCCCCGTAAAGTCAGAGGTGTAGGTGTAAAGTGGGCAGACTATGGTTTTGGGAGTATATTCTCGGGAATAGGGGGTTTCCTGAGGCTCGATCCCGCCTTTGCGTATGCTGAAGCCTCCTTCCTCATGACCTTTGCCATGGGCAGAGTTCCTCGTGCTGGCTCCCGGCAGGCATACAAGAAAATGAATTATAGGAATATGATTTTCGGAAGGAATAGACATCAATATAAAATTTCATTTAGGAAAACGGAAGAATGTTTATCTCACTAAATTTATTCTTCAACATTGACTGAGAGACCCTAAATGGAGAAATAAGAGAATTTAAAATAAATACTAAACTTTTAGTTTAATATTAATATTTACATTGTATAGCCCTTTATTGAAGTAAATTCAAGATATTTTCCTGGAAACCTTATAACAGGAAATGTGTGTTGTTACACACATTGATTATATGTGTATAGTGTAAGTAAGGAAATTATAGAGATAGATAAATAGCTAATTTCACGTTTAAACCCATACATGTGTAAATTTGGGGGGGGGGGACAGACATGGATTTGTGTACTAGTTGTTACTAAAATTTTAAAAGTCATAGCTTTATTTATTTATTACTTTGATTAAAATCATGAAAGCATTTATTGCTGAAAGCTCAGCTTTTCTGTACATCATGCCAAATAAAATCTCAGAGACAGAGTTTTAAATAAAGTAGAACAGAATAATTTTATTGTTTTGCCAAGTAAAGGTGGACGCAGTGGCTCATGCCCTCAAAACTATGTGGTCAGACTTGCGGAAGATAGTAAGAAGTTTTATGTTAATTGTCCAAAGAAGGAGTGATCAGTTCCTCGACATTCTGATGGATAATGATGGATGGATTGATGAGAGCTAAGCAGGAGCAAGCATCAGTAACCTTCACATCCAAATAGTCAAGGGTCTCCATGCTTGTATGTGGCATACCTTTCAGTTCACTTCAGTTCAGTCACTCTGTCATGTCGAACACTTTGCAGCCCCATGGACTGCAGCATTCCAGACTTCTTTGTCCATCACTAAAGCCCGAGGTTTGCTCAAACCCTGTCTATTGAGTAGGTGATGCTATCCAACCATCTCATCCTCTATTGTCCCCTAATCCTGCTGCCTTCAATCTTTCCAAGCATCAGGGGCTTTTCCAGGGAGTCAGGTCTTCACATCAGTGGCCAAAGTATTGGAGTTTCAGCTTTAACATCAGACCTTCCAATGAATATTCAGGATTGCTTTTCTTTAGGATTGATTGGCTAGATCTCCTTACAGTCCAAAGTAGTATCAAGAGTCTTCCCCAACACCACAGTTCAAAAGCATCAATTCTTTAGTACTCAACTTTCTTTATAGCCCGACTCTCATATCCATACATGACTATTGGAAAAACTATAGCTTTGAAGATGGACCTTCAAAGGTAAAGTAAAGTAATGTCTCTGCTTTTTAATATGCTGTCTAGGTTGGTCATAGCTGTTCTTCTAAGGAGTAAGCATCTTTTAATACCATAGCTGCAGTCATAATCTGCAGTGATTTTGAAGCTCAAGAAAATAAAGTTTTCCACTGTTTACATTGTTTTCCCACCTATTTTCCATGAAATGATGGGGACAGTCACCATGATATGAATGTAAGTTTTGGGCCAACATTTTCACTCTCCTCTTTCACTTTCATCAAGAGGCTCTTTAGTTCTTCTCTGCTTTCTGCCATAAGGGTGGTGTCATCTGCATATCTGAGGTTATTGATATTTATCCTGGAAATCTTGATTCCAGCTTATGCTTCATCCATCCTGGCATTTTGCATGATGTTCTCTGCATATAAGCTAAATAATCAGGGCGACAATATGCAGCCTTGACGTACGCCTTTCCCAATTTGGAACCAGTCTGTTGTTCCATGTCCAGTTCTAACTGTTGCTTCTTGATATGCATACAGGTTTCTTATGAGGCAGGTAAGGTGGCCTGGTATTCACATCTCTAATAATTTACCACAGTTTGCAGTGATCCACACAGTCAAAAGTTTTGGCACAATAAATAAAGCAGAAATAAATGTTTTCTGGAACACTCTTGCTTTTACCATGATCCAATGGATGTTGAAAAATTTGACTCTGCCTAGATCCCTGGGTTGGGAAGATCCCCTGGAGAAGGAAATGGCAATCCACTCCAGTACTATTGCCTGGAAAATCCCCTGGACAACACAATAAATAAAGCAGAAATAAATGTTTTCTGGAACACTCTTGCTTTTACCATGATCCAATGGATGTTGAAAAATTTGACTCTGCCTAGATCCCTGGGTTGGGAAGATCCCCTGGAGAAGGAAATGGCAATCCACTCCAGTACTATTGCCTGGAAAATCCCCTGGACAGAGGAGCTTGGCAGGCTATAGTCCATGGGGTCACAAAGAGTTGGACATGACTGAGCGACTTCACTTTTCTAAATCCAGCTTGAAGATCTGGAAGTTCATGGTTTGTGTACTGTTTGTGAACTGAAGCCTGACTCAGAGAATTTTGAGCACTACTTTGCTGGTGTGTGATATGAGTGCAATTGTGCAGTGTTTGAACTTTCTTTCTCATTGCCTTTCTTGGGATTGGGATGAAAACTGACCTTTTCCAGTCTTGTGGCCACTGCTGAGTTTTCCAAATTTGCCGGCATATTGAGGGCAGCACTTTCAGAGCATCATCTTTTAGGATTTGAAGTAGCTCAACTGGAATTCCATCACCTTCACTGGCCTCGTTCATAGTGATGCTTCCTAAGGCCTAATTGACTTTGCATTCCAGGATGTTTGGCTCTACGTGAGTGATCACATCATCATTATCTGAGACATGAATATCTTTTTTGTTCTGTGTATTCTTGCCATCTTTTCTTAATATGCTCTGCTTCTGTCAGGTCCATACTATTTCTGTCCTTTATTGTGCCCATCTTTGCATAAAATGTTCCCTTGGTATCACTAAATTTTCTTGAAGTTATCTCTAGTCTTTCCCATTCTATTGTTTTCATCTATTTCTTTGCATTGATCACTGAGGAAGTCTTTCTTTTCAATCTGTGCTATTATTTGGAACTCTGCATTCAAACGGATATATCTTTCCTTTTCTTTTAGCTTCTCTTCTTTTCTCAGGCAATGCCAAAGAATGCTCAAACTACCACACAATTGCACTCATCTCACATGCTAGTAAAGTAATGCTCAAAATTCTCCAAGCCAGGCTTCAGCAATACGTGAACCATGAACTTTTAGAAGTTCAAGCTGGTTTTAGAAAAAGCAGAGGACCCAGAGATCAAATTGCCAACATCTGCTGGATCACTGAAAAAGCAAGAGAGTTCCAGAAAAACACCTATTTCTGCTTTATTGAGTACACCAAAGCTTTTGACTGTGTGGATCACAATAAACTGTGGAAAATTCTGAAAGAGATGGGAATACCAGACCACTTGACCTGCCTCTTGAAAAACCTGTATGCAGGCCAGGAAGCAAGAGTTAGAACTGGACATGGAACAGCAGATTGGTTCCAAATAGGAAAAGGAGTACGTCAAGGCTGTATATTGTCACCCTGCTTATTTGACTTCTATGCAGAGTACATCATGAGAAATGCTGGGCTGGAAGAAGCACAAGCTGGAATCAAGACTGTCGGAAGAAATGGCAATAAACTCAGATATGCAGATGACACCACCCTTATGGCAGTAAGTGAAGAAGAATTAAAGAACCTCTTGATGAAAGTGAAAGAGGAGAGTGAAAAAGTTGGCTTAAAGCTCAACATTCAACAAATGAAGATCATGGCATCTGGTCCCATCACTTCATGGGAAATAGATGGGGAAACTGGAAACAGTGACAGACTTTACTTTTGGGGCCTCCAAAATCACAGTAGATGGTGATATCAGCCATGAAATTAAAATATGCTTATGCTTTGGAAGGAAAGTTATGACCATTCTAGACAGCATATTAAAAAGCAGAGACATTATTTTGCCAAAAAAGGTCCATCTAGTCAAGGTTATGGTTTTTCCAGCAGTCATGTATGGATGTGAGATTTGGACTATAAAGAAAGCTGAATGCTGAAGAATTGATGCTTTTGAACTGTGGTGTGGAGAAAACTCTTGAGAGTCCCTTGGACTGCAAGAAGGTCCAATCAGTCCTTCCTAAGAAGATCAGTCCTGGGTGTTCATTGGAAGGACAGATGTTGACTGCCTTCTCCTCCAATACTTTGGGCACCTGATGCAAAAAGCTGACTCATTTGAAAAGACCCTGATGTTGGGAAAGATTGAAGGCAGGAGGAGAAGGGGATAAGAGATGAGGTGGTTGGATGACATCATGATCTCAGCCACAGTCAACCCCCAGTCCTGTTTTTGCTGACTGTATAGAGCTTTTCCATCTTTGCTGCAAAGAATATAATTAGTCTGATTTTGGTACTGACCATCTGTTGACGTCCATGTGTACAGTCTTCTCTTGTGTTGTTGGAAGTGGGTGTTTGCTATGGTCAGTGTGTTCTCTTGACAAAACTCTGTTAGCCTTTGCCCTGCTTCATT
>SJYT01024782.1:0-27991 GCA_006410635.1 Cephalophus harveyi
TGGCCCAACGTAGATGGTGCAAGTTTCCTTGTCTGGAACTTTATTTGTTTTCCACGTAAACCAAGTTAATCACCCTCTTTTCTCCACTCATTTTCCTACTATACTATTTTTTCCTAATCTAATCTTATATTTCTAATTAAATAAATCTCTCCTCGCTGACTCCGTCCACCCTCGAATTACCCTGGATCCACTGGAGCTGGACCCTGGCAGGTCCAATTTCCAGAAACATTTCCTGCACGTTTATTTCTAGGAGTTTTATACATTTGGGACTTAGGTTTAGGTCTTTGAACCATTTTGAGTTCGTTTTTGTCTTCAGTGTAAGATAATGTTCCAAGTAAATTCTTTTGCTGGTGGGTGTTCAGTTTTGTCAACATGTCTTGTTTCATAGACTGCTTCCCCCATTTAGTAGTTTTTACACCCTTGTGAAACATCTTTTGAACATCTCTGCAAGAGGTGTTTTTGTTTTTGTTTTAACCATTCTTTTTAGGTATGCGGCTGCTGCTGCTAAGTCGCATCAATTGTGTCTGACTCTGTGCGACCCCACAGACGGCTGCCCACCAGGCTCCTCTGTCCCTGGGATTCACCAGGCAAAACACTGGCGTGGGTTGCCACTTCCTTCTCCAGTGCATGCATGCCAAGTCGCTTCAGCCGTGTCCAACTCTGTGCGACCCCATAGACTGCAGCCCACCAGGCTCCTCTATCCATGGGATTCTCCAGGCAAGAATACTGGAGTGGGTTGCCATTTCCTTCTCCACTTTTTAAGTATAGTTAATTTACAATTTTGTGTTTCAGGTATACAGCAGTTTACAAGATACTCAATATAGTTCCCTGAGCTATATTGTAGGTTCTTGTTGTTTATCTATTTTGTATATACATTAGTTTGTAAATATTCAGACTCCTAATTTATCTCTCCCTTTCGTGCCCCCATCACCATCCTGTACTATCCCTTTTGGTCACCATAAGTTTGTTTTTCATTCTGGTGAGTTTATTTTGTGAATAAGTTCATTTGTATCATTTATTTTAGTTCAACATATAATATCCTATGATATTTGTCTTTCTCTGATTTCACTTAGAATAATCCCTAAGTGTCTGTATTGCTGCAAAAGGCGTTACTTCATTGTGTTTTATGCTGTGGAGGTGGCAAGCCACTCCAGTGTTCTTGCCTGGAGAATTTCATGGACAGGGGAATCTGGCAGCTGCAGGTCATAGGGTCTTAAAGAGTTGGACATGGCTGAGCTACTTTCACTTCACAATATTCCCTTGTATATATGTACCACATATTCTTTATCCCTTTGTCTGTCAGTGAACATTTAGATTGCTGCTGTGTTTTGGCTGGTATAAATAGTGCTGCTAAAAACATTGGGGTGCATGTATCATTTTGAATTAGTTTTCATCCTTTCTGGATATATGCCCAGGATTGGAATTGCTGGTTCATGTGATAGCTGTATTTTTAGTTCTTTATGGAACCTCCATGCTATTCTCCAAAGTGGCAGCACCAATTTATGTTCCTTCCAACAGTGTAGGAGGGTTCTCTTTTCTCCGCACCCTCTCAAGCATTTATTGTTTGTAGACTTTTTGATGGTGGTCATTCTGACCAGTGTGAGGTGATACATTTTTGTGGTTTTGATTTGCATTTCTTTCATAAGTAGAGACGTCAAACATCTTTTCAGGTGACTGTTGGCCATCTGTCTCCTTTGGAGAAGTATCTGTTTTGATCTTCTGCCCAGTTTTGATTGGGTGGGTTGTTTGTTTGTTTTTTTTGATATTATGCTGTATGAACTGTTTGTATATTTTGGAAATAAATCCCTTATAGGTAGCATCATTTGCATATATAGTCTCCTAGTCCAAACGTTGAATTTTTGTTCTTTTTTTGGTTTCCTTTGCTTTGCAAAAAGGTTTTAAATTTAATTAGGTCTCATTTGTTTGATTTTGCTGTTATTACCATGATTCTAAGAGATAGATTCAAAAAAATTTTGCTGATATTTATGTCAGTGTTTTGCATTTGTTTTCCATTATGAATTTTATAGTATCTGGTCTTGCATTTAGATGTTTAACACATTGTGAGTTATTTTTGTATGTGATGTTAGAGAATGTTGTAATTTCATTCCTTTTCATGTAGCTATCCATTTATCCCAGCATCACTTATTAAAGAGACTTCTTCATTCTATATTCTTTCCTCCTTTGTTATAGAATAATTGACTCTAAGTAAATTGGTTTATTTCTGGGTTTTCTATCCTGTTCTACTGATCTGTGTTTCTGTTTTGTGCCATCATCATACCACTTCCCTGCTCGCTCAGAAGGTAAAGCCATCTGCCTACAGTGCAGGAGACCCAGGTTCAGTCCCTGGGTCAGGAAGATCTGCTGGAGAAGGAAATGGCAACCCATTTCAGTATTCTTGCCTGGAAAATCCCATGGACAGAGGAACCTGGTAGTCTATAGTCGATGGGGTCACAAAGAGTTGAACACGACCAGGTGACTTCACTTTCACTTTGTTGACTGTCAGTTGGTAGTATAGTCTGAACTCAGGGAACGTGATTCCTCCAGCTCTGTTCTTCTTTCTCAAGATCATTTTAGATACCAGAGTCTTTTTATTTTGGTACAAATTAAGTTTTTCTTTGTTTTATCAAATATGTCATTGTTAATTTGATAAGGGTTACATTGCATATATAGATTGCCTTGGATAGTATGGTCATTTTGACAGTGTTACTTCTTTCAATCCAAGAACATGGTATATGTTTGTGCCATCTGTTTGTGTCATCTTTGGTATCAGTCATCAGCATCTTATAGTTTTATGAGTACGGTTCTTTTGACTTTTTAGGTAAGTTTATTCCTTAGAATTGTATTCTTTTCTGAGATGGTGAATGGGATTGTTTCATTAATTTCACTTTCTGACATATCATTATTAGTGTATAGACATGCAGCAGTTTTCTATATATTTTGTATCCAGCAAGTTTACTCTGTCATTGATGACGTCTAGTAGTCATCTGGTGGCATCTTCAGGATTTTCTGTGTGTAGCATCATAGTGACAGTTGTACTTCTTTATTTTTTTTTACCTTGAATTCCTTTTATTTCTTTTTCTTTTCTGATTGTTGTGGCTAGGACTTCCAAACAGTTGTTCAATAAAAGTGGCAATAGTGAACATTCTTTTCTTATCCATGTTGTTAAGAGGAGTGCTTTCATTTTTTCCCTGTTGAGTATGATGTTAGCTGTGTGTTTGACATATGCAGTCTTAATTTTGTTGAGGTAGGGTCCATCTGTGCTGACTTTTTATCATAAATGGCACTTGAATTTTGTCAGAACCTTTTCTGCGTCTATTGATGATCATATGGTTTTAGTCTTCAACTGTTACTGTGGTGTATCATAGTGATTAACTTGTGGATATTGAGAAATCTTGCAACCCTAAAATAAATCCCACTTGATCATGGTATGATCCTTTAATGTCCTTTAATGTATTAGTAACTGTTTGAATCTGCTCTTTTGAACTCAGGGAAGGTCTAGGAAAATAAAGCCTTTTTCTACAAAAAAGAGTTGGATGCCTCAGAAAGGCTTTTGTAACTGGGAAGGTCTTCCAGAGTCAGTGTCAATCCCTCCTTTTCTTTGATACTCCTCCATCTTGAGATGACCATGTGTGGAAGAAGAAACGAAGTAAATGTCCAATAGAGAGGTTAATTGTACTTGGCAGGGGAACCCAGGTTCCCCTGGGTTTTCTTTCTGATTTCTGCTAATAAGATTCTTCCACAATATCCTGGAATATTGTATATGTTTTTCTTGAATATAAGATTTACATTGTAAGTTACAAAATCAGAGTTGGATACATTGCATTATAAATAGTGTAACAGGTATTATCCTGCTTTCTCCATATATCACAGTCACTTTTAAAATCTCTCTTGTTTCTGCCCCATACCCATAGTAAATGCCCATAAACTTGCTGAACCAGCTCTTTTCTTTTAAGGTTAGTATACTAGTTTGCGCTCTCAGTTATTTTCAGAGAGACATGCAGTCACAAGCTGATATGTGACATAAACCTGTGTATCCTATGCTCCATGCAGGCCCTTTCTTAGTCCTGACAAGTCCTCACATAGTACCTTGATATGGATGGAAACATTGTTCTTACCTATCATGTCCCTCCACCTTCTACACACTCTTACTGTAAAGATAATCTCTGATCATTTATTGAACAGGTTTCTCTGTACATGACCTAAATCACTCTGTGCATCCATGATGACTCACAACCCATTTTGAGATGGGAAGGTTGAATAATAGTTAAACAGACTACTTCTGTCTTGTATCTTCCTTGATATTTTCCTTCTAAGTTTCTTTCTTTTTTTTTTTTTTTTTTAATATTTTCTAGTCTGTTCATTCGGTGGCTGTTCATGTTTACAAGTAAGTTTTTTCAGTCATCCCAGTAGGTTCAGATTCATATCCTGGTTCTCTTACCACTTTGTGGGCCAATTGGGTGTGTCTTCTGCTCTGATTAGAGAAAAACATGTTAATTTACCTCAAGCCTTTTAAAACAAATTAGTGCTGTCAGTAGTACATGTTTTATAGTAATTACTCAAAATTTTTTGTTTAAAAAAGGTAATGTCTATATTCTGTCATGTTCTTTATGATATGACTTTATCTACATTATATCTTTTTTAAAATATAAATTTACTTATTTTCACTGGAGGTTAATTACTTTACAATATTGTATTGGTTTTGCCATACATCAACATGAGTCCACCACAGGTATACACGTGTTTCCCATCCTGAACCCCGCTCCCTCCTCCCTCCCCGTACCATCCCTCTGGGTCATCCCAGTGCACCAGCCCCAAGCATCCAGTATCATGCATCGAACCTGGACTGGTGATTCGTTTCATATATGATATTATACATGTTTCAATGCCATTCTCCCAAATCATCCCAGCGTTTCCCTCTCCCACAGAGTCCAAAAGCCTGTTCTATACATCTCTGTCTCTTTTGCTGTCTCGCATACAGGGTCATCATTGCCATCTTTCTAAATTCCATATATATGTGTCAGTATACTGTATTGGTGTTTTTCTTTCTGGCTTACTTCACTCTGTATAATAGGTTCCAGTTTCATCCATCTCATTAGAACTGATTCAAATGAATTCTTTTTGATTGCTGAGTAATACTCCATTGTGTATATGTACCACAGCTTTCTTATCCATTCATCTGCTGATGGACATCTAGGTTGTTTCCATGTCCTGGCTATTATAAACAGTGCTGCAATGAACATTGGGGTACATGTGTCTCTTTCAATTCTGGTTTCCTCGGTGTGTATGCCCAGCAGTGGGATTGCTGGGTCATAAGGCAGTTCTATTTGCAGTTTTTTAAGGAATCTCCACACTGTTCTCCATAGTGGCTGTACTAGTTTGCATTCCCACCAGCAGTGTAAGAGGGTTCCCTTTTCTCCACACCCTCTCCAGCATTTATTGCTTGTAGACTTTTGGATCGCAGCCATTCTGACTGGTGTGAAATGGTACCTCATTGTGGTCTTGATTTGCATTTCTCTGATAATGAGTGATGTTGAGCATCTTTTCATGTGTTTGTTAGCCATCCGTATGTCTTCTTTGGAGAAATGTCTGTTTAGTTCTTTGGCCCATTTTTTGATTGGGTCGTTTATTTTTCTGGAATTGAGCTGCATGAGTTGCTTGTATATTTTTGAGATTAGTTGTTTGTCAGTTGCTTCATTTGCTATTGTTTTCTCCCATTCAGAAGGCTGTCTTTTTACCTTGCTTATAGTTTCCTTTGTTGTGCAGAAGCTTTTAATTTTAATTAGATCCCATTTGTTTATTTTTGCTTTTATTTCGAGTATTCTGGGAGGTGGATCATAGAGGATCCTGCTGTGATTTATGTCGGAAAGTGTTTTGCCTATATTCTCCTCTAGGAGTTTTATAGTTTCTGGTCTTCTGTTTAGATCTTTAATCCATTGTGAGTTTATTTTTGTGTATGGTGTTAGAAAGTGATCTAGTTTCTTTGTTTCAGAGGTGGTGACCAGTTTTCCCAGCACCACTTGTTAAAGAGATTGTCTTTAAGCCATTGTATATTCTTGCCTCCTTTATCAAAGATAAGGTGTCCATAGGTGCATGGATTTATCTCTGGGCTTTCTATTTTGTTCCATTGATCTATATTTCTGTCTTTGTGCCAGTACCATACTGTCTTGATGACTGTGGCTTTGTAGTAGAGCCTGAAGTCAGGCAGGTTGATTCCTCCAGTTCCATTCTTCTTTCTCAAGATTGCTTTGGCTATTTGAGGTTTTTTGTATTTCCATACAAATTGTGAAATTATTTGTTCTAGGTCTACATTATATCTTCTTAAAATTTTATTTATTTTTTAATTGAAGGATAATGGCTTTACCAAATTTTGTTTTCTGTCAAACCTCAACTACATTATATCTTGTATGCATTTCACTTGCAACATTTTTCAGCAATATTGTGTCTGACCCTGGTCAATAAATACACAAAGCACTCACTTTTTATTTATTATATTTTGGTGCCATTAAACTAGGTAATTAAGAATAGTGCATGGCTAGAGATTAGCCTTCCTTGGTGGCTCATGGTAGAGAATTCCCCTGCTAATGCAGAAGATGCAGGTTTGATCCCTGAATCAGGAAGATCCCATAGAGAAGGAAATGGCAACCCACTCCACTATTTTTGCCTGAGAAATCCCGCCTGGAAAATCCCATGGATAGAGGAGCCTGGTAGGCTGCAGTCCATGAGGTTGCTAAGAGACTGAGCAACTTCACTTTTACTTTTCACTTTCATGCATTGGAGAAGGAAATGGCAACCCACTCCAGTATTCTTGCCTGGAGAATCCCAGGGATAGAGGAGCCTGGTGGGCTGCCGTCTATGGAGTCGCACAGAGTCNGAGCCTGGTAGGCTGCAGTCCATGAGGTTGCTAAGAGACTGAGCAACTTCACTTTTACTTTTCACTTTCATGCATTGGAGAAGGAAATGGCAACCCACTCCAGTATTCTTGCCTGGAGAATCCCAGGGACAGAGGAGCCTAGTGGGCTGCTGTCTGTGGGGTCGCACAGAGTCGGACATGACTGAAGCAATGCAGCAGCAGCAGCACCAGAGATTATCCTTCCTTGGTGGCTCAGTGGTAAAAACATTCACCTGCTAATGCAGAAGATGCAGGTTTGATCCCTGAGCCAGGAAGATCCCTTGGAGAAAGAAGTGGCAACCCACTCCACTACTCTTGCCTGGGAAATCCCGTGGACAGAGGAGTCTGGTGTGCTACAGTCCACACTGTCACAAAGAGGCAAACACGACTGAGCGACTGAACAACAACAACTTAGGTGGGGGTTGCATTGTTTATTGGCGGTTAGAAAACCGGTGAATATTTTACGTCTTAATTTAGGTGTCATTTACAGATGGTGGTCTTTTAGCTTGTATTCTGCAATACAGCCTAGTTGTTAACATTGTAAAATGCCTTTTCTTTTTGGGTACGTAGTTCTATAGCAGGTTTAGAAATCTATGTTGCTTCAAAAAATTGTTTTTGTCATCTTCTTCATTTTCTCATTTGTTTTCAATTGTAAACAACCAATTATGAATAGTTAATTATTAATTGGGTAAGCTTGGTTTTGGATTATTTACTGTTACAGTGTATAATATATTGTTTAGAATTTATTTATGTACAGTAAGTTTGCAGAATAAATGATAGTGTACTATTTTCCTTTCAATTTGAGACAACCGTTGATTGATACATTCCTAAGGGTCCTGGTAAAAATCCACTCTGTTTTCGAGAGTTGGCATAAGATTGTCCAATATGAGTGTGTTTGGCATATGGTTTTTAAAACTAGGCTACCTTAACGGTGAATTTATGTTATGCTTTCTTAAGTTAAGAATTCTTTTCCTTTAGTGTTTCTAAACACTTAAGGTCATCATTGTGGTGTTTCAAAACTTGATGTAAGTATTACTTTTGGTGTAATATGTATTCAACATGAAACATTTATTTTTGAATTATTGTGAGCAGGATACCTATGATTCTTTTTATCTTGTAGATATCTCTCCTGCACATGTGATCAAGCATTTACAGCCCAAAGCCAACAGTGATAAACGAGAAACATTCCACACATTGATGCTGAGAATCCCTGAAAGCTGTGAAAACAAACATTTTCATCTTTGGGAAAGTCAGGAAAATATGTGTGACTTTGAGTGTCAGGGGAGAGATGACAAAAGAAATTACAAATGGACACCTGTAAGCCTTAATGGAAATGTGCCTGAAGGAAGAGATTCGCATGATAGAAAGGATGCAGACATCAAGCCCTTTGGAAGGAGGTTTGGGTTTAACTTTCAGGATAAACTGCAGATATTTCAAACTGGTGGAATAATTTCTGAATATAATGAAGTTAAGAGTTCTGTCGACAACAGTTTCTCATTTTTACCACTTCAAAGAATTCCTCCTTGTGTCCAAACCAGTGATTCTAATATATATGGGAATGATTTTATGAATCCTTCAGGAATAACACAAGAACTCAAAGCACACAGGGAAAAACCTTACAAATGTGATGAGTGTGGCAAGGCCTTTACTCACAGCTCAGACCTCAAGAGACATAAGAAAATTCATACAGGAAAGAAATTATTTAAATGTGATATATGTGACAAAGTCTTCAGCCAAAATTCAAACCTTGCTCATCATCAGAGGGTTCATACTGGAGAGAAACATTACAAAGGTGATGAGTGTGGCAAGGCCTTTCATCTAAAGTTAACCCTTTTAAGGCATCAGACAGTTCATACTGGTGAGAAACCTTACAAATATGATGAGTGTGGCAAGGGAATGATTTTATGAATCCTTCAGGAATAACACAAGAACTCAAAGCACACAGGGAAAAACCTTACAAATGTGATGTGTGTGGCAAGGCCTTTACTCACAGCTCAGACCTCAAGAGACATAAGAAAATTCATACAGGAAAGAAATTATTTAAATGTGATATATGTGACAAAGTCTTCAGCCAAAATTCAAACCTTGCTCATCATCAGAGGGTTCATACTGGAGAGAAACATTACAAAGGTGATGAGTGTGGCAAGGCCTTTCATCTAAAGTTAACCCTTTTAAGGCATCAGACAGTTCATACTGGTGAGAAACCTTACAAATATGATGAGTGTGGCAAGGCCTTTCGTGTAAAGTCAACCCTTTTAAGTCATCAGAGAGTTCATACTGGAGAGAAACCTTACAAATGCGATGAGTGTGACAAGGCCTTTTATCTAAAGTCAAGCCTTTTAAGGCATCAGAGAGTTCATACTGGAATGAAACCTTACAAATGTGGTGAGTGTGGCAAGGCCTTTCAACTAAAGTCAACTTTTTTAAGGCATCAGAGAGTTCATACTGGAGAGAAACCTTACAAATGTGATGAGTGTGGCAAGGCCTTTCGTGTAAAGTCAATGTGGCAAGGCCTTTCATGTAAAGTCAGTCCTTTTAAGGCATCAGACAGTTCATACTGGAGAGAAACCTTGTGATGAGTGTGGCAAGGCCTTTACTGACAGCTCATACCTCAGGAGACATAAGAAAATTCATACAGGAAAGGAATTATTTAAATGTGATATATGTGACAAAGTCTTCAGCCGAAATTCAATGCTTACTTGTCATCAGATGATTCATACTGGAGAGAAACCTTACAAATGTGATAAGTTTGGCAAGGCAGTTCGTATAAAGTCAACTCTTTTAAGGCATCAGACAGTTCATACTGGTGAGAAACGTTACAGATGTGATGAGTGTGACAAGGCCTCTTGTGTAAAGTCAAGCCTTTTAAGGCATCAGACAGTTCATTCTGGAGAGAAACTTTACAAATGTGATAAGTGTGGCAAGGCCTTTTATCTGAAGTCAAGACTTTTAAGGCATCAGAGAGTTCATACTGCAGAGAAAGCTTACAAATGTGATGAGTGTGGCAAGGCCTTTCATGTAAAGTCAAACCTTTTAAGGCATCAGACAGTTCATACTGGAGAGAAACCTTACAAATGTGATGAGTGTGGCAAGGCCTTTCGTGTGAAGTCAAACCTTTTAAGTCATCAGATAGTTCATACTGGAGAGAAACCTTACAAATGTGATGACTGTGACAAGGCCTTTCGTGTAAAGTCAAGCCTTTTAAGTCATCAGACGGTTCATACTGGAGAGAAACCTTACATATGTAATGAGTGTGGCAAGGCCTTTCGTCTAAAGTCAACCCATTTAAGGCATCAGACAGTTCATACTGGAGAGAAACCTTGTGATGAGTGTGGCAAGGCCTTTCCTGACAGCTCATACCTCAGGAGACATTGAAAATTCATACAGGAAAGAAATTATTTAAATGTGATATATGTGACAAAGTGGAGAAGGCAATGGCACCCCACTCCAGTACGCTTGCCTGGCAAATCCCATGGACGGAGGAGCCTGGTAGGCTGCAGTCCATAGGGTCTCGAAGAGTCGGACACGACTGAGCGACTTCACTTTCACTTTTCACTTTCATGTATTGGAGAAGGAAATGGCAACCCATTCCAGTGTTCTTGCCTGGAGAATCCCAGGGATGGGGGAGCCTGGTGGGCTGCTGTCTATGAGGTCACACAGAGTCGGACACGACTGAAGTGACTTAGCAGTAGCAGCAGCATGTGACAAAGTCTTTGGCCGAAATTCAAAGCTTGCTCGTCATCAGACGATTCATACCGGAGAGAAGCCTTACAAATGTGATGAGTTTGGCAAGGCAGTTCATATAAAGTCAACCCTTTTAAGGCATCAGACAGTTCATACTGGAGAGAAACCTTGTGATGAGTGTGGCAAGGCCTTTCCTGACAGCTCATACCTCAGGAGACATTGAAAATTCATACAGGAAAGAAATTATTTAAATGTGATATATGTGACAAAGTGGAGAAGGCAATGGCACCCCACTCCAGTACGCTTGCCTGGCAAATCCCATGGACGGAGGAGCCTGGTAGGCTGCAGTCCATAGGGTCTCGAAGAGTCGGACACGACTGAGCGACTTCACTTTCACTTTTCACTTTCATGTATTGGAGAAGGAAATGGCAACCCATTCCAGTGTTCTTGCCTGGAGAATCCCAGGGATGGGGGAGCCTGGTGGGCTGCTGTCTATGAGGTCACACAGAGTCGGACACGACTGAAGTGACTTAGCAGTAGCAGCAGCATGTGATAAAGTCTTTGGCCGAAATTCAAAGCTTGCTCGTCATCAGACGATTCATACCGGAGAGAAGCCTTACAAATGTGATGAGTTTGGCAAGGCAGTTCATATAAAGTCAACCCTTTTAAGGCATCAGACAGTTCATACTGGTGAGAAACCTTACAGATGTGATAACTGTGGCAAGGCCTTTCGTGAAAAGTCAACCCTTTTAAGTCATCAGACAGTTCATACTGGAGAGAAACCTTACAAATGTGGTGAGTGTGGCAAGGCCTTTCATCTAAAATCAACCCTTTTAAGGCATCAGACAGTTCATACTGGAGAGAAACCTCACAAATGTGATGAGTGTGGCACGGCCTTTCGTCTAAAGTTAACCCTTTAAGGCATCAGACAGTTCATACTGGAGAGAAACCTTACAAATGTGATGAGTGTGGAAAAGTCTTCGGTCAAAAACCACATCTTCAACTTCACTGGAGAATTCATACTGGAGAGAGACCTTTCAGATGTAATGAGTGTGGCAAGTTCTTCAGTCAAAATTCACTCCTTAAAAAACATTGGAGAATACATACAGAGAAACGTTTCAAATGTTTCGAGTGTGAAAAATCCTTTACTCAGGTCTCAGCACTCACTAAACATCAGAAAATCCATACATGAGAGAAACTTATGTGAATGTGGTATTTGGTAGAAGTCTTCAAAGTTCAAAATTCACACCCTACTGTTGCTCAGAGAATTCATCCTACTGAGAAACTATACAAATATAATGAGTATGGCAACATCTTAGACTTCATGAAAAAATTCATACTGGATAGAAGCCAGATATATAGGTCTTTAGAACATGAATTCATTCTAGAAAGATTCCTCACCAATTTCACAAATGTTAAAAATAAATAACCCTATCCTCACATCTCACCAGTAGTATCAGAGTATCCTGGAGAAAACACACAGCAATGTAATGTGTGTGGCAAGGATCTTACCCAAAAGTCACAAGATAGGAACGTAGTGGAGCCGTACTTCCCAGATTCAGTGGTTGTGGCAAATCCTTTACCTTTTTCACTATATGTATTCTCTGATGACTTTAGTTCAGGTACTCAGCAACTGCAGTAAGTCCATATTTGAAGAGAAGCTATAGAGATCTTTTTGTATAAAAGAAACCCGAATTCTACCTCAGCAAAGATGATTCTTTGGGACAGTAATCTGCCATCATTTTGGTCTCCTGGCTTTCTGAATAAAGTCACTATTCCTTGCCCAACCAGTAGTCTCTCAGTTTATTGGCCTGTTGTGTGGTGAGCTCTAAGAGCTTGGCTTTGGTAATACATTGATCAAATGCATATGCTACATGCGTTTCACGATGGTCTCTGGGAAGGAATCAATGAGATGAAGGGACCGACTTCATTAGATACAATTCATTCATATCCATGTTCCCTAGAAAAATACACAGCCTGAATTACAAAATTCAATAGTGTGTGTGAATTAGCAACAGGGAGGGGAGAAAATAATGTAAAACTAGGACATGACTCATCACGGTCAGTAGGATCAGGAAGCCCTTCTGTACATAGTCCAGCCTGTTATAAAACATAATGTTCTACCAACTGACCTTGAACAGAGTAGGCAAGATGTTAAAAGGCTTGGGCTTTTCGTAGGAGGAGAGGGAGAGTTACCAGGCACCGATGGTGTGCTAGGAACAATGCATAGGAATAGGGTCATGTTCTCTATTGGATAGAAATAACTGTTATATATATGATTAAAGAAGAGTTACTCTTATTTGTGGAAATTGAAGACAGAGCCGTCATGGTCTTTGTAGACTGGGACCTGAGGAATGGAGTCGACGAGAAGAAGGAAGCAGGGGACCCAAGTCTCGAGTGAACAAGGGTGCTTTATTTGCAAAATCGCATGTTTATATATCTTTATAGAAGGCAGCTTTAGGCAGGAAAAACATTGAGGAAAAACAAAGTGAAGCAAATAACAATCTTGAAAGGGCCAGAAAGCATTCCATATCCTGAGGAAGAGGGGCATAAGTGAACAGATGACCTTCAAGTAAAAGGTCACTAAATGGATTCCAAGCAGATGCTCTTTCTCATGACCTCAGTCCTGAGAACTGTGTGCAGCTCTGCTCGTTCCTGTTTTTCAGGAACTGATAAAAAAGAGAGTCCTTGCCTGAAGGGAAGTCGCTCAGTCGTGTCCGACTCTTTGCGACCCCATAGACTGCAGCCTGCCAGGCTCCTCTGTCCATGGGATTTTCCAGGCATTAGTACTGTAGTGGATTGCCATTTCCTTCTCCAGGGAATCTTCCCAACCCAGGGCTCGAACCCGGGTCTTCCGCATTGTAGACAGAGGCTTTACCCTCTGAGCCACCCAGGGGATCTTGCCTATCAGCACACAAAAGAAGAAAATATCATGTTGGATCCTTTAAAGTTGAATGTGCCCTGACAGTTCCCCCTTTTTTACTTTTTCATAATTGGGGATGACTGTAGATACTTGTATGAAAAAGGCCCTGAGCAAGTGAGTTTGTTTAGCTTGAACAATTTTAGTTGAAAGGCATCGGTATGTTACAATTATAATCACCAGGATAATTATCACCGTTATAGTTCCAGATCCAATACTATGTGTAATGCCTTGAAACCATCTTTGAGGGTCTAGTCCAGGTATTTGATCAGTTAGCTGTTCAGCTAAGGTTCCAAATTGTTGGAAGAGGGTAGAGTCTTAGAGAAGGTTTCAATTTGCAACAATTGTTTCCTTTTGCAACAATTGTACGTTTAAGGAAGCATTATTATGCATATCTTGCAAATGAAATTTGATTTTTTCCCAATTGTAAGCACTATGGTTGAACCGAAGAGGAGTGATACAAAATTGAGTAGAATTCCAATCACAATTTAATAATACTTGTTTTTGTAAATCTGTTAATAGATCTCTAACCCATTGGATGGCTGTTTTTTAATTCCTGAATTTTATCTTGAACTTTTTCATCTTTCTGAACCTGAGTGACCCGTATAGTATGAGCATCTTTAGTCCAATTTTGAATTAAGTTTTGTAATTAAAGTTTGTGAAGCAGGGTCTGTGACAGCAGCAGTGGTACAAATGGCTATTAACCCCAAAATGCCAAGAATCAAGCATCTAATTAATCGCTTACATCATCAGAGTAATTTAGTGAGTAACTGGGAGGTAAGTCTTGCCATGGGATCCTCTTTCCAGGGTCGTTGGAGATGTGATGGCAACCACAGACTACGTTTAGATCAAAGAATCAAAAGGGATTTGTGTTTTTAGAGAAATAGAGGAATTAAGACAAGTATACAATTTGCAATCTATACAAGTCACAGAATGTAAAGTCTTACTAAGTTGTAAGTTTCCTATGGCGATAACAAAAGGAAGGGGAACGCAAGCTTGTATAAAATATGAATGATTATAATGGAAGGAGTAGTTAGTATGACTATGACTGGTCCCTGTGAAATATCCAGTCCAGGTTCCAAGTTTTCAGTATTTGTAGCAAGTTTCCAGCTGTCCCATTGCTCAGGCCCAATTTGTTTATTGAGGACAATTTGAGGGCGAGGAGGTGCCATTCCACCATCAAGCCAGCCAAGGAGTCCTTTGTCATGGAAGTGTTCCATTGAACTGTTGGTAATCTTCCATGTTACTTGAGTAACATAATCACACATAGTACTGTTAATATTATCTGAGCAGTCAAAAACCACATACCATAGGGTCCCCAATCAACAATGCTGTAATTGGCCACAAACATGAATTTCCATGATTTAGCTTGACATCTATCTCAATAAACAGGAGTATATTTAAAATCCTTATAAGTAAACCCCTTACATTCCAACTTTTGTCCTTGTCCTAGAGTTTTGGTAGTATTGACATGGTTCTCATAAAAGGACAGGGCAGTAAACATTCTAAACAATGTGTGGAAGTTCTTTTTTGGAGGCAGGATGAAAGCCTATGTTTGTCGACTAACAATACATAATTCTGCTGGGCCCATGCATAAAGGAAGGATTTTATAGCCTAGAGGGATGTTAATTAATCTTCCTTAAGTAAGTAAGTAAGTAAAGTCACTCGGTCGTGTCCGACTCTTTGTGACCCCGTGGACTGCAGCCCACCAGGCTCCTCTGTCCATGGGATTCTCCAGGTAAGAATATTGGAGTGGGTTGCCATTTCCTTCTCCAGGGGATCTTCCCGACCCAGGGATCAAACCCAGGTCTCCTGCATTGGAGGCAGACGCTTTAACCTCTGAGCCACCAGGGAAGCCTATTAATCTTAGTCCTCAGGATAAGAGGGCCCTCCAAGCTCCAAGGAGGAGGCATATGTACTGAGTCATTAGTGGATACAACCAGTCCTATATCTGTCCATTCTACAACCTGCAATAAAGGGGGGTTAGGTATTTAAGCCCAATAAGTGTGATTAATCAAGTCAGCCTGAGCAGGGGAAGCAAAAGCAAGCATAGCGACAAAAATATTTTTAGGATTCCGAGGCATTCCCTGTTGAGAAGCCAGATTTTCAGCTTGATTAGTAAGGGTTTTTATCTGTCCCCAAGTGGGGAAATCATAAGGTCGATGACCTCAAGTGCAATGTTTCTTGGAAATTTTCAAGTTGCCATGGCTTGTACTGGAAACTCCTCCTGGGGATTTCGCCATTTCTTCTCTATCTTGAATGCCGGTGGCTCCCCTGGGGCGGATCTTCCAAAGAGGGAACCAACTGATTTCGTTGAGTCCATCTGGAGAAATACAAGCATACCCCTTTCCCTGTAATATTAATTTTTCAGATTTCCATTGTTTAGTCAACCCGTCTTGATACCAAATGGGCAGAGGAAGGGAGGTATCCTTCAATGTCTCAAAATGTTTCTCTGCTTTGTCAAAGTATCCCCTTGCGGCAAGTTTAAAACTTTTAAGCAAATAAAGCTGTATTAACAATAGTTATAGGATTAAAGAGTATATTGTGTTGGAATCTGTTGGAGTCCTTTAATGGACCGGAACCTGGCAGTCGGGAGTCAATGAAAAGAAAGTGAAAGAGAGAGAGAGAAAGAAAGACACGGGCACCCAAGCTCTGATGGAGCAAAGGTGCTTTAACAATCTTTCTGTGAGTGTATATAGGCTGTTGTACAAGAAATTTCTTTTGATAAAACCAGACGTACAGCAACTATTACCAAGGGAACAAGGGATTAATAATGGTCACAAGGTCAGGAGACAATCCATATCTCAAGAAAGAGGATCGAGACTAAGCAGTTTTGTCTTAAGGAGAATGTTTACTGAAGGCGTTTCAAGCCTGTCTCATCCTATGATCTCAGTCCTGGGAGCGGTGCGCTGTTCCACTGGTTTCTGACAACAGAAACTGATAAAGAACAGAGGATTTATGAGAAACAGCACATTGGAATCCTCCTGTTAAACATTCCCTGACAATTCCCACTTATTTATAATATTTGTAAAAGCATTCTGACCATTTGAGTTTGGTTAGTTCCAACAATTTTGCATGAAGGCAACGGTGAACGACAAATATAATTGTCAAGACAATCACCAAAGTTACAGTTCCAGACCCAGTGTTGTGAGTAATGCTTTGAAACCATCCGCGTGGGTCTAACCCAGATAATTGATCAGCTAGTTGTTCAGCTAAAGTTTGCAAATTAGTGGAAGAGGGCAGATTTTTAGAAAAGATTTCAAATATTTTTTTTTTGTAATGTACATTCAGAGAGGCATTGTCAAGTATGTTTTGTAAATGAAATTTGATTTGTTCCCAGTTCTAGGTACTATGATTGAATTGAACAGGTTTAACACAAAATTGAGTAGAATTCCAATCACATTTTAGCATCACTTGTTTTTGTACATCTATTAATTGATCTCCAACCCAGTTGATGACTGTTTTTAGTTCCTGTATTTCATCTTGAATATCCTCATCTATCTGAGCCTGAGTGGCCCACATAGTATGAGCATCTTTAGTCCAATTTTGGATAAAATTATGTGTTTGAATTGAGGTTTGTAAAGCAATGCCAGTGACGGCAGCAGTGGTGCAAATAGCTATTAATCCCCAAATGCCAAGAATCAGCCATCCAATGAATCGTCTAGATCACTGGAGCAGTTTAGTAAGTAACCGGGAAGCAAGTCCAGCCATGGGGCCTTCTTCCCAGGGCCGCTGGAGATTTATTGGAAACCACAGACTACGTCGAGATTGAAGAATCAAAAGGGATTCATTTCTTAAGGAAACAGAAGAGTTAAGTATATAATTTGCAATTTATACAAGTTACAGAACGTAAAGTCTTATTGAATTGTAAACTTCCTATATCTAGAACAAAAGGAAGGGGAACACAAGCTTGTATGAAATATGTTTGATTATAACGAAAGAAATAGTTTCTGTGACTACGATTAGTCCCTTTGAAATGTCCCGTCCAAGTCTGAAGTTCTTTGGTGCTCGCAGCAAGTTTCCAGGTGTCCCATTGTTCAGGCCCAATCTGGTTATCGAGGACTATTCAAGGATGAGGTGGGTGTCATTTCACAGTCAAGCCACCCAAGAAGTCCTTTGTCATGGTAATGTTGCATTATAGTGTTACTAACCTTCTATGCGGGGCTTCCCTGGTGGCTCAGAGGTTAAAGCGTCTGCCTGTAATGCAGGAGACCTGGGTTCGATCCCTGGGTTGGGAAGATCCCCTGGATAAAGGAAATGGCAACCCACTCCAGTATTCTTGCCTGGAGAATCCCATAGATGGAAGAGCCTGGTGGGCTACAGTCCACGGGGTCGCAAAGAGTCGAACATGACTGAGTGACTTCACTCACTCACTCACTCAACCTTCTATACTACTTGAGTAGCATAACCACATGCAGTGCTATTAATATCATCTGAGCAGTTAGATAACCACATACCATGGGGTCCCCAATTGACAATTGTATGATTAACCACAAACATTAATTTTCCTTATTTGGCTTGACACTTGTCCCAACAACCGGAGTATATTTAAAGTTCTTATTAGTAAACGCTTTGCATAGTGTTCTTTGTTCTTTCCTTAACTCTTTCCCTAAAGTTTCAGTAGTATAAACATGGTTCACGGACAAAGAAAGGGCAGTAAATAATCTAAGCAACATCTGAAAGTCCTCTTTTGGAGGCAGGGCAAAAGCCCAAGTTTGTCTGCTAACATGCATAATTTTTCTGGGCCCATACACAAAGGAAAGACTTCATAACCTAGAGAGAGATTAGTTTCCCTTCTTCTTCAGGGTGTGAGGGCCCTTTAAGGCTTCAGGGAGAAGGCATATGTATGGAGTCATTGGTTAATACGATTGGTCCTTTCTCTGTCCATTCTACAACCTGAAGTAAAGGGGGGTTGGGTATGTAAGCCCAGTGTGATTGATTAGTTCAGCTTGAGTTGCGGGGGGAGGCACCAGCAAGCAAAGCAAGCAGGGCACCTAAAATATTTTCAGGACTCCGAGGCATTCTCTATTGAGAAACTGGATTTTCAGCTTGATTAGTAAGGGTTTTTATTTGTTCCCCAAAACGGGAGATCCTAAGGTTGATGCCGCTGAAGGTGGTGCTTTCTGGAGATCTTTAGAGCCACCATGGCCTGTATTGGAATTTCTTTCTCCTGGGGTTTTTGTTGTCTCATTTCTATGTTGAAGGCCAGGGGCCCCCTTAGGTCGGATCTTCCAAAAGGAAGCCATGTGAGTTCATTGGATCCATCTGGGGAAATACAAGCATACCCTTTATATAAGCTTAATTTCCAAGATTTCCATTGTTTATTCAACCTGTCTTGGTACCAAATGGGCAGAGGAAGAGAAGAGTCCTTCAATTCCTCAAAATATTTTTTCTTCTCGTGTCAAGATATCTCCTTGCAGTAAGTTTAAATTTAAAACAAAGCTATATTAACAATAGTTATAGGCTTAAAGAATATATTGTGTTGGAATTTAGTAAAGTCTGCTCTGGATAAGGCATATAAAAGTGTTCCTGTGTATTCCTCCGTATTTAATTTTTTATTTGTAGTTTCATTGTGTAATGTGTTTGTTTAACTGTGTCTTGTGTTTGTGGATTATAAGAAGTGTCTGTAACCTGTTTAATAGAGAATGAATGTAAAAATTGTTTGAAATGCTTAGAAATACAGGCAGGGTCATTGTCTGTTTTTATAGAATTAGGTGTTCTCATTATTGCAAAGTAAGCTAACAGGTGGGTTATAACATGTCGTGTAGTTTCATCTTGGAGAAGTGTGGCCCATGTAAAAGAAGAATTTGTATCGATCGAGACATGTAAGAAGGAAGAGGAAGAAAGTTCAGAGCAATGAGTTCTATCCATTTGCCATAAAATTCTCTTTCATTTGTCAGAAACCTTTTTTATATGTTTGTATTAATCATGGCAAATAAAATATATATAATAGAATTATTGCAAAGTAAGCTAACAGGTGGGTTATAACATGTCGTGTAGTTTCATCTTGGAGAAGTGTGGCCCATGTAAAAGAAGAATTTGTATCGATCGAGACATGTAAGAAGGAAGAGGAAGAAAGTTCAGAGCAATGAGTTCTATCCATTTGCCATAAAATTCTCTTTCATTTGTCAGAAACCTTTTTTATATGTTTGTATTAATCATGGCAAATAAAATATATATAATAGCCTAAAATCTCTTTAGTTTTTCTGTAAGAAAAACTTTTTGTAAGAGGAATTAGTGTTCAGTAATGTTCTAAAATCTTACTTTATTTGGAAATGACCTAGCTATTTAATAAACTTTTTCATCTCTTATATATATATATATGCTGTCTCTTATACACATCTAGATGATTCACATGAACGTGAATTTAAATAGAGCTCATTAATTTCATATTATCCAAAAACAAAGACATATATTGAGACAGATAATTTGAGATAGACGGATATAGTTTTCCACTGGACATTTAAAATATCTTTTTGATATATATATCTATATATATAGATATATATATCTGTATATCTATAGATCTATATATATATTTTTTTTTCCTGAGTTACACCAATTTGTTTATGGCTGGAGTCCAAGATAGAGTGGGCTGTGTATCCCAAGGACATGATAAGAGTTAACTTTAGGTTTTTTCTTAGACCTGTTTTTGTTTCCCAGGCAGAATTGGAGCTCCAAAAAAGTATTTTAGCAAGTTAACCTTCTCCTAACTGCACATGTAAGAAGAACCAGTTTTGCAATTTCAAAAAAGATTTTAATCAATTTTTTCTGGAGTCTTAAAGAATGAATATCATGGCCATTCAGTGTCAAAAATATCACTTCTCCTTTTTGTAGTTACAGTATATTATTAATGATATATGCATGGGGGAATTGCTGTCACATTGGATGTAAAGCCTTGGCTACAAAATTTTGACAAATAGGACTGTTCAGTATACCTTGAGGTAACACAGTCTATTGAAATCTTATGAGGCCCGATGTGATTAGGAAAAGGGAGAGAGAAAGTGAATCTCTCTCGGTCTAAAGGGTGTAAAGTTATATTTAAAAAGCAATCTTGTAAATCAGTAACAATAATGTGCCAGTTTTGAGGAATAGTAGTAGGAGATGGGATCCCTGGTTGTAGTGCACCCATGGGATTCATAGATGCATTAACTTTTCTAAGGTTTGTTAAGATGTCATTTGTTAGATTTCTTTTTTATAACAAAAATAGGAGAGTTCCAAGGAGAGTAAGATTCCTCAATATGTTTTAATTCTAATTGTGTGTCTATAAGTTCTTTAGTAGCCTGTAATTTTTCTTTCATGAGGGGCCATTGTTCTGTGCAAATAGGCTCATCATTCTTCCAAGTTATCTTAATAATTGGTTTGTTTGTTAAATGAGCAATGGCCCCTAGGGAAAATGTGGAATGTATATCTGAGTTTGCCATTGCATAAGTAAGTCCTTTCCTATTAGATTAAGGGGTACATGTATCACATAAGGTCTTAATGTTGCAGGCTGGCCTTTTGGTTCTTCATGTGGGTAGATTTGAATATTTTGATAAATTTCTTGTACTTTGAGATATTCCTGCAATTTGGCAAGAGATTTTTTGTATAGGCCAGGTTTTGGGCCATAAGTGTTGGGAAATAATAGTAATATCATATCCAGTGTCGAGGAGACCAGAAAATCTTGAACCATTAATTTTGATATTTATATTTGATTGGGGATATTCAGCAGAGAAGGCAGTGGCATCCCACACCAGTACTCTTGCCTGGAAACTCCCATGGACGGAGGAGCCTGGTAGGCTGCAGTCCATGGGGTCGCTGAGTCAGACACGACTGAGCGATTTCATTTTCACTTTTCTCTTTCGTTCATTGGAGAAGGAAATGGCAACCCACTCCAGTGTTCTTCCCTGGAGAATCCCAGGGATGGCGGAGCCCAATGGGCTGACATCTGTGGGGTCACAAAGAGTCGGACACGACTGAAGCGACTTAGCAGCAGAGCAGCAGCAGGGCATATTGAGATACCAGTGATGTCCATAAGGATTGTTTTTGATCTGCCGAATCTGCTTGTGTGTACATTATTAGAGAAGTTAATAGAAATGTAAGGCAAAAGAAGTAATTGAGCAATTTTGTCCCCCTTTTTGAATTGCCATAGAATCTGACATGACATCATCATTTAAATCTCTCCTTTATAATCTGAATCAATTACTCCAGGGTGAACAGTAATTCCTTTAGAAGTCAAACTAGATTGGCCAAGCAAGAGACCGAAGGTTTGTCGGGGCAGGGGTCCAAAAAGTCCAGTAGGTACTCTAGAAGGGACTGCTTGAGGGTAAAGGGAAAAATCATTTAGGGCTGGTATACCGACGGCAACACTGCCGGATGTTGAGGGTTTGAGGGAAAAGATAGAAGTTGCCCCTGGTTTTTGTTGTAGGGGACCTGGGTGGGGGAGAGGGGGGTCCCCTGTTTGGAGTTTCCTGGAATAGGTTTTCCTTCAATATCAAATTTAGATGTACAGTCTTTGGCCCAATGCATTCCTCTCTGGCAGCAAAGGCAGATTCTTCGAAGTTTTTTATTAGCCTTCTTAGGGCAGTCCCTTTCTAAATGGTTTTTATCTCCACATTTAAAGTATCCTTCATTTCCCTTTCTAGAAGGCAGCAGCCATTGTCTTAGCTAGCATTTGCATCTTTTGAGTTTCTGATTATAGATTGCGACAAGCCTTCAAATAATCAATAATAGTCCCAGTCTCACGAATTGGAACGATAGCCCTGACATTCCAGATTTGCATTTTCATAAGCAAGTAATTTCTCTAGCTGTGTTTTGGCTTCTTCTCCGATTACAGCACGGGAAATAGCATTTTCTAATCGAGCTAAAAAACCAGCATAACGTTGATTAGGTCCTAGTAATGTTTTAGTGTAGCCACCTGTAGGCTCTCTTTGAGTAGTAATTCGATCCCAAGCTTCAAGGACAACTGTTTTCCATTGTTCATGCAATAAGGGAGGGCATTGTATTTGAGCTTCTATCACATTGTCTGGCGCCAGTTAACATTTCAAAAGTAATTTGGTTTGGGAGAGTACCAGCTCGAGCATTCTTGTTAGCATGATCTCTGGCTATATCATGAAACCACATTGTCCATTGAAGATATTCTCCTGGTTTAAGGAGAGCTTTTATTAAAGTTCGCCAATCATAGGGAATAAAATTTCCGATAGAAGATGCCACAACATTTAGAAGCTCTTTAGTAACAGGCGAATGTGGACCATACATAGTTACAGCCTTTTTCATTTGTTGCATGTAAAAAAAGATTAATACCATCATATTGAGGTATTATGTGCCCTTGAGCGTCAGGATTTCTTAAAACTGGAAAGATGGAGAAAGCATCGGCGTCAGAAACTTGTCATAGCAAAGCCTGTAATTCAGAGAGCCTGTGTTGCGGAGGAGAGTGAATAAATGCTGATTTTTTGCAAATATGGGTCTGTGCCAAGGACTTTTTGTTCAGAAGAGCATGAAAGGTCGTTGCTGAACCACGCAAAGATCCATCCAGTAAAAGTATCCACACAACTTTGTAAGCAAGAATACCCATTAGTTTTTGGCATATGAATAAAATCATTTTCCCAGTCCTCTCCAGGATACTTTTCACCTCGTTGTAATCCAGATTTTGCTAGCTTTTCAGTCTTTGGGTCATTTTTCTGACAAACCTCACACCTTTTGATAATGTTCTTTAAAGTTTTCATTACATTTTTACCTTCAAACGAGATGCCATCTGGTAAGTACTCTCTGCACCCAAATGAAAACTCTGGTGTAAACCCTTAAGAATTTTCCATTGAGCATTTTCAGGAATTATTAATCGCCATCCTCGGACTGTAACCATCCTTTGTCCATACTCTTAGTTCCTCTTACGTCTTTCTAATTCTTGCTCAGTATATTGTGGTTTTTTCCTGTTCTACTGCTGCTGCTGCTGCTAAGTCGCTCCAGTCGTGTCCGACTCTGTGCGACCCCATAGACGGCAGCCCACCAGGCTCCCCCGTCCCTGGGATTCTCCAGGCAAGAACACTGGAGTGGGTTGCCATTTCCTTCTCCAGTGCATGAAGGAGAAAAGTGAAAGTGAAGTCGCTCAGTCGTGTCCGACTCTTAGTGACCCCATGGACTGCAGCCTACCAGGCTCCTCCGTCCATGGATTTTCCAGGCAAAAGTACTGGAGTGGAGTGCCATTGCCTTCTCCGTCCTGTTCTACAGGACCTGCCAAATCAAGGGTGTCTGTAGTGAAGGGGTTTCTTAAAGTGCTGCTTTTCTGGCTTGACAGCCAACCAGCTGATTACCTTCAGCTGCTTTACTCCCATCCCTGCTGTGCCCTTTGCAATGCATAACAGCTACTTCTTTAGGACAATACATAGCAGTTAAAAGTCCCTCAATCTCTCTGAAATGGTTAATAGGTTCTCCTGTTGCTGTTTTAAACTGTCTTTCTTTCCATATTGCAGCATGAACATGTAAAGTCAAAAAGGCATGGATAGATATTTGTAAAGTCAAATATCTATCCATGTAGATATTTACTCGCTGCCCTTTGCTTAACTCTAGAGCTCGGGTCAGAGCCACAAGCTCCGCTAACTGAGCACTGGTTCCCTGGGGGAGAGATTTTGCTTCTACAACCTGTTCAGCAGTCACCACGGTGTAACCTGCTTTATGCTTTCCATCCCAAACAAAGGAACTGCCATCTGTAAATATTTGCATGTCAGGATTGTCTAATGGGGTATCCATTAGATCCTCCCAAGCTGCATAGTTTAAAGTTAGAAATTGGGAACAATCGTGATCAGGTGTTTCATTTTCCTTCTCAGGAAGGAAAGTGGCAGGATTTAAATGTCCACAAACTTTAAGCTTAGTTACTGCTCCTTCTAACAACAATGACTGATATTTAAGAAGCCTACTGTCTGTCATCGAAATATTAACCTTAGAATTTAAGATTCCACTCACATCATGAGAAGTCAGGACAGTAAGATTTCGTCGATTAATTATTTTTAAAGCTTTAGGTGCTAATAAAGCCGCTGCCCCAATTACTCTTAGGCAGTGGGGCCACCCACGTGAAGTTACATCCAATTCTCTACTTAGATAAGCAACAGGTTGCTGGTGAGGCCCTCCAGGTTGTGTCAAAACTCCCAAGGCCACACCTTTTCTTTCAGCGCCAAACAAATTCTGACCCTGTGGGCAAGCTCAAAGCAGGAGCTTGCAGGAGGGCAGTCTGAATGAACCTTTAAAAAACATCATAGGAGAGCTGTTGTCAGAATCATTAGGTTCTAACAAAGGAGAGACTTCTGGATTTGTGCCTGCTGGCAGAGGAGGAGCATTTGAAGCAGCCGGGCAGGGCTAGTAGGAACATTTTGAAATATTTTATGTTCTACTTGGGCCTTTTGTAAAGTTTTATCATCTAGTTGATATTCATGAAATAAGTGTTCTGTCTGTTGTCGAGTATTGGGAGGGCTAGAATTGGGTATTCTTGTTTGGTAAGAAGTCCTGTGGGAGAATGGAGAGAGGGGAGTATAAATAATTCTAGAGGTAAACCAAGAAATTGTTTTTGCAGTTTATTTTGTATTAAACAGTTTTTCTCATGCCTCTTGTGAAAGTGAATGAGGGCTATTTAAATTGGGATCTCTTTTTAAAGTGTTAAATAAATTAGTTGGTAATTTGTAATGTCTAAAGAGGGTCTAATCCAATTTATATCACCTAAAAGTTTTTGAAAATCACTCAAGGTTGATAATTTATTATTATGAATCTGTGTTCGTTGGGGAGTAATATGTTGTCTATTAAAAACAATTCTTAAGTAATAGGTGTAGATGTTTGAATCTTTTCAGGGGCAATGATTGATATAGAAGGTTTTAAGCATTCTTGAGCTATGTCAAACATCTGTTGAGTTTCTAAAATAGATGGAGCTGAAGACAATATATAATCCATATAATGAATAACAAGAAAGTCAGGAAATTGTTTTCTCACAGGTTCAAGGGGTTTGGCTACATAATATTGACACATGGTGGGGGAATTCATCATTCCTTGAGGCAACACAGTCCATTGGTACCGTTTATGATGCCCGATGTGATTATGAGAAGGAAGAGGGTGTCAGTTCAGTTCAGTTCAGTCACTCAGTTGTGTCTGACTCTTTGCGACTCCATGAATCGCAGCACGCCAGGCCTCCCTGTCCATCACCAACTCCCAGAGTTCACTCAGATTCACGTCCATCGAGTCAGTGATTCCATCCAGCCATGTCATCCTCTGTCGTCCCCTTCTCCTCCTGCCCCCAATCCCCTCCCAGCATCAGAGTCTTTTCCAGTGAGTCAACTCTTCGCATGAGGTGGCCAAATTACTGGAGTTTCAGCTTTAGCATCATTCCTTCCAAAGAAATCCCAGGGCTGATCCCCTTCAGAATGGACTGGTTGGATCTCCTTGCAGTCCAAGGGACTCTCAAGAGTCGTCTCCAACACCATAGTTCAAAAGCATCAGTTCTTCAGCACTCAGCCTTCTTCAGAGTCCAACTCTCACATCCATGGATATACTGAAAAAGCAATCCTGTAAATCTATAATACCAATATGCCAGTTTTGAGGAATAATGGTAGGTGATGGAATTCCCGGTTGGAATGCACCCATAGGTTTCCTAAATGTATTAACTTTTCAAAGATCTGTTAAAAGACGCCATTTGCCAGATTACTTTTTTATTCCAAAAATGGGAGAATTCCAAGGGGAACAAGATTCCTCAAAATGTTTTAATTTCAATTGTGTATCTATAAGTTCCTTCAGTTCAGTTCAGTCGCTCAGTTGTGTTCGACTCTGCAACACCATGAATTGCAGCACGCCAGGCCTCTCTGTCCATCACCAACTCCCGGACTTCACTCAAACTCATGTCCATCAAGTCGGTGATGCCATCCAGCCATCTCATCCTCTGTCATCCCCTTCTCCTCCTGCCCCCAATCCCTCCCAGCATCAGAGTCTTTTCCAGTGAGTCAACTCTTCACATGAGGTGGCCAAAGTACTGGGGTTTCAGCTTTAGCATCATTCCTTCCAAAGAACTCCCAGGGCTGATCCCCTTCAGAATGGACTGGTTGGATCTCCTTGCAGTCCAAGGGACTCTCAAGAGTCGTCTCCAACACCATAGTTCAAAAGCATCAGTTCTTCAGCACTCAGCCTTCTTCAGAGTCCAACTCTCACATCCATGGATATACTGAAAAAGCAATCCTGTAAATCTATAATACCAATATGCCAGTTTTGAGGAATAATGGTAGGTGATGGAATTCCCGGTTGGAATGCACCCATAGGTTTCCTAAATGTATTAACTTTTCAAAGATCTGTTAAAAGACGCCATTTGCCAGATTACTTTTTTATTCCAAAAATGGGAGAATTCCAAGGAGAACAAGATTCCTCAAAATGTTTTAATTTCAATTGTGTATCTATAAGTTCCTTCAGTTCAGTTCAGTCGCTCAGTTGTGTTCGACTCTGCAACACCATGAATTGCAGCACGCCAGGCCTCTCTGTCCATCACCAACTCCCGGACTTCACTCAAACTCATGTCCATCAAGTCGGTGATGCCATCCAGCCATCTCATCCTCTGTCATCCCCTTCTCCTCCTGCCCCCAATCCCTCCCAGCATCAGAGTCTTTTCCAGTGAGTCAACTCTTCACATGAGGTGGCCAAAGTACTGGGGTTTCAGCTTTAGCATCATTCCTTCCAAAGAACACCCAGGGTTGATCTCCTTCAGAATGGACTGGTTGGATCTCCTTGCAGTCCAAGGGACTCTCAAGAGTCTTCTCCAACACCACAGTTCAAAAACATCAATTCTTCAGTGCTCAGCTTTCTTCACAGTCCAACTCTCACATCCATACATTACTACTGAAAAAACCATAGCCTTAACTAGATGGACCTTAGCAGCCTCTAATTTCTATTTTGTAAGGGGCCACTCTATTAGTCTCCAAGGCAAACCATTCAATATCACAGTTATCCAAGTCTATACCTCAACCAATAATGCTGAAGAAGCTGAAGTTGTATGGTTTTATGAAGACCTACAAGACCTTTTGGAACACCCAAAAAAGATATCCTTTTCATTACAGGGGACTGGAATGCAAAAGTAGGAAGTCAAGAAACACCTGGAGTAACAGGCAAATTGGCTTTGGAATGCGGAATGAAGCAGGGCAAAGACTAACAGAGTTTTGCCAAGAAAATGCACTGGTCATAGCAAACACCCTCTTCCAACAACACAAGAGAAGACTCTACACATGGACATCACCAGATGGTCAACACCAAAATCAGATTGATTATATTCTTTGCAGCCAAAGATGGAGAAGCTCTATACAATCAACAAAAACAAGACCAGGAGCTGACTGTGGCTCAGATCATAACTCCTTATTGCCAAATTCAGACTCAAATTGAAGAGAGTAGGGAAAACCACTAGACCATTCAGGCATGACCTCAATCAAATCCCTTATGATTATACAGTGGAAGTGAGAAATAGATTTAAGGGCCTAGATCTGATAGATAGAGTGCCTGATGAACTA
>SJYT01024787.1:0-18067 GCA_006410635.1 Cephalophus harveyi
GCTTGCTCCTTGGAAGAAAAGTTATGACCAACCTAGATAGCATATTCAAAAGCAGAGACATTACTTTGCTGACTAAGGTCCGTCTAGTCAAGGCTATGGTTTTTCTAATAGTCATGTATGGATGTGAGTGTTGGACCGTGAAGAAGGCTGAGCACCGAATAATTGATGCTTTTGAACTGTGGTGTTGGAGAAGACTCTTGAGAGTCCCTTGGACTGCAAAGAGATCCAACCAGTCCATGCCGAAGGAGATCAGCCCTGGGATTTCTTTGGAGGGAGTGATGCTAAAGATGAAACTCCAGTACTTTGGCCACATCATGCAAAGTGCTGACTCATTGGAAAAGACTCTGATGCTGGGAGGGATTGGGGGCAGGAGGAGAAGGGGATGACCGAGGATGAGATGGCTGGATGGCATCACTGACTCGATGGACGTGAGTTTGAGTGAACTCTGGGAGTTGGTGATGGACAGGGAGGCCTGGTGTGCTGCGATTCATGGTGTCACAAAGAGTCAGACACGACTGAGCAACTGAACTGAACTGAAAGAGTAGAAGAATATAAACATTTTATTTCAAAAGTTCATCATTTAAGTGTATAAAATTTCTGTGATTTGAATTATAATGCGGTCAATAGAGAATGCTGATTTTTTTTTTAAAGAAAACCCTTGAGGTATGTTTGACTCATAAAAATGGTATTTATTTTATATTCTCAGGGCTTCCCTGGTGGCCTAGACGTCTGATAAAGAATCCACCTGCAATGTGGGAGACCTGGGTTCAATCCCTGGGTTGGGAAGATCCCCTGGAGGAGGGCATGGCAACCCACTCCAGTATTCTTGCCTGGAGAATCCCCATGGACAGTAGAGCCTGGGGCTCCAGTCCATGGGGTCGCAAAGTGTCAGACATGGTTGAGCGACTAAGCACACATTCTCAGTGACAGCTTGTATTTTAATTTTATGAGTATTGCTCAAGATTTTGAAAACCTGAGTTGAGGCTAGTATTAAAAGTATTTAGATATGAGCTTTACAATTGGAATTATCTTTAATCGACTCCTCTAAACAGCTTAACATGTAAAGAGATTGATATAACATGAATTTCATAATCTTGTATCAACTATGCTTTTCTATTGATAGCCATGTTAATTTGCCTGAAAGCATTTCAGTGACTTTTATTTTGGACGTTTATTATCCCTTTTTCCTTTTTATATTTTTACGATTTTCTTTGAATAGGAAACATAAATCTGCTAAAGTCATGATTCATGATTGATTGTATTAGTTCATAATTTTAGAATTGAGTTCCAACATTTATTGTGCAACTATTTTATGTAAAGCCCTGTGCTAAAACCTAGGATAAACATAAAAAATGATGTTTAATGATCCTCATGTTTCCAAGTATTTACACTTAGCTTCCTAGGAAGAATAAATATATGCACAAATAGGCCAGCATGTCCATCCTTAATAATGAACATATAAAAATCCAACCAGTCCATTCTGAAGGAGATCACCCCTGGTATTTCTTTGGAGGGAATGATGCTGAAGCTGAAACTCCAGTACTTTGGCCACCTCATGCGAAGAGTTGACTCATTGGAAAAGACTGTGATGCTGGGAGGGATTGGGGGCAGGAGGAAAAGGGGACAACAGAGGATGAGATGGCTGGATGGCATCACTGACTCGATGGACGTGAGTCAGAGTGAACTCCAGGAGTTGGTGGTGGACAGGGAGGCCAGGCGTGCTGCAATTCATGGGGTTGCAAACAGTTGGACACGACTGAGTGACTGAACTGAACTGAAAAATGTATTCATATACATTTTGGGATTCAGGAGGGAGAGAGGCAGAATGAACTGGTTGAAATACTAAATAAAAGATGAACCACTGGAATTTAGCCATATAGGGAGCTACATGACCTAGTGTGTGAAGTGGCAGGGTCATTACAGGAAGAGAGAGAGATATGAACATAGCCACTGAAATGTGCAAATATGTGAGGTGTTTTTGGTATGGCAAATAGACTGGTATTGATGGATCATGGGATTTCTGAGGGAACTTGGCAGAAAATGGGATAAAGAGATAATTTAAATTTCATATAAAAATATGGAGATCTGCAAAATTCTTAAATAAAAAGTGATAGAATCAACACAATTTTAGAAAAACAACGGGACTGTCTGTATGAAGCATATGTGGCTGGACCAGCATTTTGAAGGAAGGGAGACACATTTAGATGTAGCTGAAATAATTTTTGGTGGAAGATTAACTTTCCAGATGCAATATTTACAAAGAAGAAAACAACTGAAAAAAATATACAGTTCCTAGTGCCATGACTGGGTGACTGATGATATGAGAAGAAAAGAAGAAGATAAAAGATTAAGGATGAATGAAGTCAAGATTTCAAGCTTTGGTGGCTTCAGGGAGGGTGATGACTTCCATAGGTAAGGGACAGGGAAAGGTGATCCATTTTAGGGGGAGAATACTCTTTTAGGCATGGGAAATTAATATACTTTTGGAGGTTGTGTGTGTGTGTGTGTGTGTGTGTGTGTGTGCGCGCGCGCACGCTCAGTTGCTCAATTGTGTCCGACTTGTTGGACTGTAGCCCGCCGGGCTTCTCTGTCCATGGAATTTTCCATGCAAGAATACTGGAGTCCATTGCCATTTCCTACTCCAGGGGATGTTCCCAACCCAGGGGTCTAACTGGTGTCTCCTGAGTCACCTGCATTGGCAGGCACATTCTTCACCACTGAGCCACCTGGGAAGACCACTTTGAGGCTTTTCCATTTATCTAATATTGAAGCTCCATGGTAGATTTTATCAGGATTATGATGTCAAGTATAAGAGAATGGGACATATGGTCTAATAAAACACAGTGAGAAAGAATGAAAGGAGTTCACTGAAAGCCATGAATAAATCTTATTTTAATTATTTTGGAAAAAATAGAATTTCAAGAAGGGCAGTGGCAATCAACAATTTTGAAGGTTACATAGAGTCTTAGAAGGATGAAGATTGAGTAGAAGATCTGGATTTGAGAAGCAGATTACCTGTGATCTTTGTTTAAGACCAGGTTCCCTGGAAGTTGAGATTCTAGTGTGAGTAATTTATTGAGAGAATGCTCTCTGAGGAAACTTCTGAAGTTATCAGAGAATCAGGATAGGGAAAGGAGTAAGGATAGGGAAAAATGTACATACAATCTAGCTTCAGCCTCATTCCGGGGAGAGGTCTAGAGAATGGATTGCACTAGAGTCTTGAGACAATGCCCTGGGCCTTTTTAGCCCTACATCAATCAGCCACTGGCACAGTCCAGTCCTGGAGAGGCCAGTGTTTACAAGCAGGAGGGTTCTTTCAACCAAGGGCACTCTTCCAGAAAAGTGTGTCTTCATGACACCCAGCAGCTGCAGTAGGACCCTGACCTAGGATTTGGTGCACAATGCACACAATATCTTCCATAATCTTAAAGGGAGCAGTCTCATTTGAACTGTGGATACAGCCTCTAGACTGCAGTAATTTGAGAAATGAAACCAAAGGGGCACAACAACTAAAAGGGAAAATACATCTGTTTGTGTTTTTAAGATTTAAGAAGACTTGGTTATTTTTGAGGAAAGGACTATGGTTCCTATCAGGGCAAATATAAATTGTAGTCAAAATTGCCATGAATGTAGAGCCTTGAAAAGTTGAGTTTCTTTTAATTGACCACTAACTTTTTGTCAACAGAGTAACTGGTAATAGAGTGACATGAAAATTTTGCTGTGGTAGTTATTATTTGTTTCATTTTCTTTTTATTTTAATAGATAGGATAGGTTTAGAACTGCAGTGTGTTGGTAAATTTTTAACTGTCTCTCTGGAGAGAATTAAAAAGCCCTGATTTGTAGCATTTGTCAATTTCTGTAGTATAAAGGTGTAAATACTCTTACTATGGCCAATTTTAAGCCACTAATGTGACCTCAAGTGGATTACAAAAGTCCTGAAAATGTAGCAATCACTTTTGCTTTGGAATAACCTTTGATTACTGTGTTAACTTTGAAATTAACCTTAGTGAGAAAAAAGTTAAGGATTCTTTTATTGAAACTCTTGCCTTTAATTTTGAAAAACATTGCAGTAGTTCATCTCTGAGAAAAATGGAGAACATAGGATTTATTCATAAAGCCAAACATGATATAACCTTATTTTCTGGTGACTCTGACAATTAGTATACAGTGATCTTCCACACAAAAGAATGCTAGTGATAAATTCATGGATTCTATTTCTGTGATGCTATAATTGATGTCTTTAATGTTTTAACTTTGAGAATTTTTTTGTGTGTTTCTTTGTTTTAAATCAGTGAAGCTTGTTTGTTGGTTTCTAATATCAGCCCTGGGTGTTCTTTGGAAGGACTGATGCTAAAGCTGAAACTCCAGTACTTTTGCCACCTCATGCGAAGAGTTGATTCATTGGAAAAGACTCTGATGCTGGGAGGGATTGGGGGCAGGAGGAAAAGGGGATGACAGAGGATGAGATGGCTGGATGGCATCACTGACTCGATAGACGTGAGTTTGAGTGAACTCTGGGAGATGGTGATGGACAGGGAGGCCTGGCATGCTCCGATTCATGGGGTCACAAAGAGTCGGACACGACTGAGCAGCTGAACTGAACTGAACTGAATATCGCATCTCAGCGCAGAATTTTTAGGTATTTTTAAACTGTGAAAATTATTAAGATTTTGTGGGGTTTTTTTGTCACTTAATCTTAAAGAGTAAATTCAATTTTGCCTCAAATAAGAAGACACCGATAAAAGTCGTTTGCTTTTCTTCTGAAATTCTATACTACCTGCAAGTGTTTAATAAGAAATGAACTATTCCATCAGCAGACTACAAAGTATTAATAAAAATAATAAACATTATTAACGTGTTTGAGTGCTTTTCCTATATTTTCTAACTTGATGTTATAACAGCCCTGTAAGGGGATATTGTAATTATTCTCCTTTAAGGAATAAAACTTGGTTAAAATTCATGATTTTTCACTTGTAAGATGAATGATTTTAAAGAATATTTAAATTCTCTAAGCTTCTGTTTTTTTCATCAGTAAAATGGAGACAATAGTGGATACCCCACGGCAGTTTGTCAGATGGTAGCTAAATTAGATCATGTTTATTAAGACTTTTACTGGAGCATTCATCACCATCATTACATCAGTCTGCATTATCTGTCCCTGTTGACTGAGAGAGGCATGGTGGACAGTTAAATCTATGCACAATTAAATGAGCATGTAGAAAACTGTCTTCCTTCTACACAGAAGGATTTGTGGGGCTCCCTGTACATTCCATGAAAAGTACACATGTGGTTGTGTGTATTAATACTTTAACATTACATAATTCCCAGTCTTGCCCTGACATGCACATGCAATTAATTAAATCATGTAAACAAACCAAATTCTAATATCATTAGATTTATTTCATAACCTCTTAAGTTATAGCCACATGTTTCATGTTTTATTTTGATGAATAAATCATCATCAATTGGACCATATTTGTAATGCACAAAATACGAAGGTAGGAGCTTCCCAGGTGGTTAGTGCTCAGATGCACAGTCCTTGTCAACTTTTTGTAACCACATGGACTGTGGTTCTCCAGGCTTCTCTGTCCAGAAGATTCTCCCAGAAGAATACTGGAGCGAATTTCCAAACCGTCCTCCAGGGGATCTTCCCAACTGGGGATCGAAGTCACATCTCATGTTTCCAGCATTGGCAGGCGGGTGCTTTACCACTAACACCCACATTCAGTCCGCATCGGAAGACCCCCGGGAGGAGGAAATGGCACCACATTTCAGTATTCTTGCTTGGAGAATCCCACAGACAGAAGAGTCTTGTGGGGCTACGGTCCATGGGGTCACACACAGTTGAACACTGAGTGACTGAATCTACACAAATGCTAAGTTGTTGGGCTTTATTGAAAGTTTCACTCTCATTAGTCATGGGTTTAATAAATTAGTTGTTTAGTTGCTCAGTTGTGTCTGACTCTTTGCAACCCCATGAACTGTAGTCTGCCAGCTCCTCTGTCCCTGGGGATTTACCGGGCAAGAACACTGGAGTGGGTTGCCGTGCTCTTGTCCAGGGTATCTTCCCAACCCAGGGATTGAACTCACATCTGCACTGGCAGGTGGGTTCTTTACCACTGAGCCACCAGGGAAGTCCGTAGTAAATTAGTACTTAGAATAGATGTAAACTTGTAAAAACACTGAATATGATGTTCAAGTAATAACTTTTAGAATAAGTAAAACAGCTTTTGGACCCTTGTATCTTTTATGAAGTGTAAGTTCACAGAATGAAGTACCTGGATGTTTAGGTTTCCCCATTCATTGACTTTTGAATGGCTCTTTACTGAGGACAAAATGGAGAGCCAAGCATAATGTCTAAGCCCTTGAACACTTCTGCAAGTGTGGTCAACTGTTTGTTTTTTTCCTCCTCTAAAATTAAAAAAAAAAAGAAAAAAAACGATTATGGGAATCGAAGAGGTTTTTGAGGAAATGGAGAATATTAATGGAAAAATGTATTTGTTGTTGTTCAGTCACTAAGTTGTGTCCAACTCTTTGTGACCCTATGAATTATAGCCTGCCAGGCTCCTCTGTCCATGGGATTCTTAGGCAAGGATAGTGGAGTGGGTTGCTCTGCCCTCCTCCAGGGGATCTTCCCAACCCAGGGATCTAACTCACCTCTCTTATATCTTTTGCATTGGCTAGGCTTTCCTGGGCTTCCCTGATGGCTCAGAGGGTAAAGCTTCTGCCCACAATGTGGGAAACCCGGGTTCGATCCCTGGGTTGGGAAGTTCCCCTGGAGAAGCAAATGGCAACCCACTCTGGTACTCTCGCCTGGAAAATCCCATGGACGGAGAAGCCTGATAGGTTACAGTTCATAGAGTCACAAAGAGTCAGACACTACTGAGTGACTTCACTTTCACTTTCTTTCAAGCTTCCCTAAATTAGAGAAAACATTAAAGAGTTGACTGAGTTCAAAGAAAGGATATATGCTTTATTATAATTTTGTGCAGTTGAAATTGGTATGAAAGTATGATTGATAATTAGAAGTATAATTGCTATAAGTATTAATAACAACTCTTTAAAAACATTTCTGGTGGCAGTTAAATAGGTTTCTGCATGACATTTTTATGTGCATGCATATACATAAACACTTAGAATAGATTATTGCCTTTACAGTAAGTAAGTCATAGATTAATGGAGAAAAATGCTCTATTCAAGGAGAAACTATATACCATTAGACAGGATCTCTGTGGTTTTGACTGTTGCGAACTAGTAAGTTGGTACAAACATAATTGCAGTTTGGGACTGTGAATTTTAAATCAATATAACCAGGCTCAAACACATCTTTATTAATCAAAATAGGAACCATTACAGTTAAAAAAAGTTACAATTTTGCCAACGAGAAATAAATTTGTTTATTCCTGTAGTGTAAAAATCCATGTCTTGGGATTCTATGAACTATTGGAAAGCATTTTCTCCCTCTTGATGGTTGTGGAAGCAGTTTCCCTGCAAAATGTTGCGGAGATGCTTGAAGAAGTAGTTGTCAGTTGGTGAGAGGTCAGGTGAATATGGTGGATGAGGCAAAACTTCATAGCCCAATTTGCTAAACTTTTGAAGAGGCAGTTGTGTGATGTGCTGTAGGGCATTATCAAGAAGAAGAACTGAGCCCTTCCTGTTGCCCAGTGCTGCTGCAGGTGTTGCAGTTTTGGGTGCATCTCATTGATTTGCTGAGCAGACTTAGGTGTAATGGTTTCTCTGGGGTTCAAAAAGCTGTAGTGGATCTGACCGGCAGGAGACCACCAAACAGTGACCACGACCTTTCTTTTGGTGCAAGTTTGGCTTTGGGAAGTGCTTTAGAGCTTCTTCTAGGTCCAACCACTGAGCTGATCATCTGCAGTTGTTGTATAAAGCCCACATTTTTGTTGTACATCTTGTTTTTGGGTAGAATAAGAGAAGATGTCACTTCAAAGTCACATTTTTTAAAATTTTTGGTCAGCTCACAAGGCACCCACTTATTGAGCTTTTTCACCTTTCCAATTTGTTTCAAATGCTGAACGACTATAGGATGGTCAATGTTGAGTTCTTTGGCAACTTCTCATGTATTTATAAGAAGATCAGCTTCAATGACTTCTCTCAGTTGGTCATTGTCAAATTTTGATGTCTGGCCACTGCACTACTCATCTTCAAGTCTTTCATCTCCTTTGCAAAACTTCTTAAACCAGCTCTACACTCTACATTCATTAGCAGTTCCTGGGCTAAAGTGTTGTTGATGTTGCAAGTTGTCTCCACAGCTTTACAACCCATTTTAAACTTGAATAAGAATATTGCTTGAATTTGCTTTTGGTCTGATATCAGTTCCAATGCCTGCAATTCATAAAAAGTATACAATGAGTAGTAAGTCATTAGCCAAAAAACCCTAAAAATAAAGTGAGAAATGTGCATTATAATGATAAATAACATAACCACACTTCTTTAAGAATGTATTCCAATATCAATTCACAGAGTTCAACAATACAAAACTGCAATTACTTTTGCACCAACCTAATATGTTCCTAGTTTACTATTCAGAAGGGGAAAATATTCTTTTCCATAAGACTAGATGCAATACTTCTGCTTTGGTTTCAAATTTCAAAGTGAAAAAAAAGTTGGTAACATCAAAAGAATAATGGAAAGTATTTTCCCTCGTTAAAACAAATTTTATAAATATAAAATTAGAAAGATAAAGGAATATTTAGAACTAGTGTTACAATTTTAAAAATTCTCATAATCTTGTTGGTAATATAATTGGAAATTACATCTTTTGGCTTAATTTGCTCTGAGATTTTTCTCTTAAAATAAAGACATGTTGGCAGTAAACTTTATCTCATTTTCAAAATAAATGCCCTTTACTGATCATAGGACTGATTGTTTAATAAAATGTTTATTCTTTATAGACTTGTAGTAGAAAATATAGTTTTGGAGGCTATACTCTTCCTATCACTTTTGAGAACATTATTCTAGTTGAGCAAAATACTTTTTGTATTTAGGTATAGAAGTAGCATTCTAAAGTATTCCTACAGTCAGAGTTACCAGTGTCTTTCTGTCTAACTTTCCAAGCTCTCTATAGAGATACCATCTTCTTTGACAAGACTTCTTTGGAAAGTAGAGTGAGTGAAATTTGCAATTCATTGTCAGTGTACCACACTACAGATTATTAACTTGTAGGATTAATAATCCTACAGACACTTGCAAAATTGTGTATGTGTTTATGTGTATGCATATATATATATGTATATTTATATATAGATATAAAGCCTTCCAGTGTTTTTCATATCTGCCATGTCCTATGTTCAAACAATTATTTTGTTAAACCTTAATAGATAAAATGATGAATGCTTCTGTATTCTGTTTGAATTATTGGAGGAGGTCTGGAGCATTACCTGCTTATCTGCCCTCTAACATATAGCTCTGAGTATCTATAAAGCATACTTTGAAAATTATTGCCTTAAGTCAAAGAAACAAAATACCAGTTTCTAATAGTAGAATTTCAGGCATTTTCAATTAATATCTTTTGATAAAGGGAAAGCTCCAAAAAAAATCACACAGTCTATAAAATTTTTTATGTTTAATGTCAGCTGTGATGCATGTATCGAGAAGAGGTGGTTGTTTTTATTTAATTGCTTCTCAAATATACATGAATTGGTATCATAGAGTTATGGAATATTAGAGCTGAAAGTGATTAGAACATCAAGTCATTCATGCCTTCAATCTAAAGATGAGGAAAATGAGGGGCAAAATTTAAAGAGATTTGCTCAAAGTCTAATGAGGTAGGGACAAAGATGAGTTAAGAATTTAGATTTGTTTGTTCTCTCTTCCAATGTGCCAAGCTGGACATTTAATTATGTATTGTTATTGCTTTCTGTCTGACAACATAGCTGTTTCAGCTCAGAATTTGTTTGAAATATACAATACAAATAATTTGTAGGGATAACATATTCAAAGATTAGCAATGCAATATAAGTATCATACTGACTACAAATCCATCACTTTCTCTTCTATGCTTTTAGTTTTAAATCTGCCTTAATACTGGGCTTCCTAGGTGATGCTAGTGGTAAGGAACCTGACTGCCAATTCAGGAGACACAGGAGGCCCAGGTTCAATTCCTGCGTCAGGAAGATCACCAAGAGGAGGAAATGGCAGCCTCCTCCTTTTGCCTGGGAAATCCCACAGACTGAGAAACCTGCTGGGCTATGGTTCATGGGTCACAGAGTCAGATACCACTTAGCAACTGAGCATGAACACAAGTCTTAATTCTGTAGAACAATCGTGGGCAATATTACCCCTCAGGTGTCAGTCTTCAATGTCTGGAAGCCATTTTTATTTGTCATAACAAAGAATTTTCCAGTTCAAACTGTCAAGTGTGCCAAAGTTGATAAGCTTACTGTAGAGGATTTAATGTGGCCCTCTGCAACATCTAAATGTAATGAATGACATGTTTCCTATACTAGTTAAAAACAAGCCTGATCTTCCCTATCATACTGCATTTCAAAGTTTAAGGGTGTCCCTACCTTACAGTATTTCATGTTTTGGTGAAGAGTTTAAAATGTTCTCATCTTTGTTTTATAGAATTTGATCCTCTTTTCTTTTGTTCTAAGTTTTTTTGTTTGTCTGTTTGTTTTAAGTCTAACTTAAAAATGCCAATGCTTTTCCTTTTTGACTTTTCAAGTTCCATTTGTTTGATATATCTCCAGATAATAGAAAAATCTGACTGTTGTATTTTAGCTGTAGTTCCACTGTAGGTCTGCACTAGAGTAAAGTTGTATTTTCTGTTTTTGTGTCTTCCTGTATTTATTTATTTGCCTTTTAGTTTCTATGCTTATTAATGTTTTACACAACTGAAAAAAATTATTGAGTCCAGGGAATATAAGCTAAATACCAATCTGCCCTTTTGGGGCTTAGTCTTGTGGAGAATATACATAAATAAACTTATACATAAAATGTGATATGATGATAAAGAATGAATGAATTCTAGGAATGCTATGGATGCATGTAATAGTGACGTGTAACCCAGGCTTCAGCCATCAGGCAAATGACATTTGAGCTGAGACCTGATGAATGAAGTGGGAAAAAGTACTGTTTCTGGCAAAGGAAACAGTATGTTTAAACACTTAAGCTATGAGACCCAGATAATGCCCCATAGGATTTAAAATTCATTTATGAAATAATGTAGAGCTTGGAGAACTCATTTCATATGTATTCACTCATTAACAAACATTTATGGAATGTCTCCTCCACGACTGACACTGTTCTTAGCATCAGGAGAATAGCACTGAACGAAGCGACTGAAGGATCTGCCCTCATGTAGCTGACAGTCTAGTGTGGTGGCTTATTAGAGTAATTTTTTTTATATATAGGTTACATTTCATTAACACGGTGCTCCCTTGAATGCTGTATAAATCTGTAGGCTGAGTAATGTATTGCATGGTAAGTTAATGGAATATACTTTAAAAATCATGAAAATAATGCTAAGTTGTTAATTTGAGAAACACTACATATTTATTCAAGAAAGTTCAATATCCAGTTTCTAATTCCTCAAGCTGTCCTTTGGTATTTCTTTTTCTCTTGGAATACAAGGCTTGTTGTAGATGAGATTTTTCCTTATGGAGAGGCTTTATTCTTTTTTTCAGTTTAAGTATTGTAATTAATTTGGCAGATATATTGATCAAAAGTACTTACAGAAGGAACATTTTATAAAGAAGCATAGAATTTAAAGTACCATTTAGAAAAGTGATTCCGTGCTCTTATACTGTGGTCTCCCCCAGTGGCTCAGCGGTAAAGAATCCACCTGCAATGCAGGAATCACAGGAGATGCAGGTTCAATTCCTGGGGCAGAAAGATCCCACAGAAGTGGACATCAGAACCCACTCCCGTATTGTTGCCTGGGGAATCGCATGGGCAGAGGAGCAGGCTACAGCCGATAGGATTGCAAAGAGTTGGACAGGACTGAAGCAACTTAGCATGCACACACACTCTTATACTGCTGAAAGACTACACAGGCATTGCATTAGGAAGAGACTAACAGTGACTTCCACTGGCTAAAGAATTAACAGAGAATAAGTAAGTCGTATCCTGTAACAAACTGCATTCATGGAAAATTTAAGGAATTTCTATAGATATAATCAAGTATTTGTATTATTTTTTACCACACCTCTAAATGGTGAATATTTTACAACAACAACATTCATGAAGTCAACTTTTAAATATAAAAAGATTTTATAATTCTTTGAAACCATATTACAAGTGTCCTGATTTCAGCTTAGTCATGTTAAAATAAAAATGAAGTCGTTCAAGAAAGCTTATACTAGAGATAGCTGTTTCGAGGTCATAACGTTTTATTGGATACAATCAGAAAATGTGGTGTGGTTGGCAAACCCTACATTGGATTTTGAAATTACTGTGCTACCAGTGTGTTCCAATCAATGAGAACCTTTCAGCCATGAACTTTTATTGATTTGTATTCCTCAGAGTAACATAAATAGCTTTCTTTAAGTCTTCCAATTTCACTATCGTCATTTTTTTCCTGAAATCTCTGCTGTTAGAAGGTTTATTTATGCACTTACTTTTATGCTTTCCAATTCCTCCACTGCTTGAGCCAAGAATGGGTGTCAGTGTTCTGTATCAAGTAGGGAAAAAAGTGACAGGATAACCAATTAAATTTTTCCATGAACTAATAATTAAGTTATACTATTAATAGTTTAATGGGAACAATACATTTAGCTTTTGAACTAGAAATAAAATTTACTGAAAATTTCAAACAAGAGCAACAACTGCAAGTATTCTCCATTCAATGTATTCTGAGTTAAATTCATTTTAATAAAGAGCTGGAATATTTCAACTACTTCATTTCACTTCTAAAAATATATGTAAAATTCTAGCCTCAGAATACTATTGAGACTATTGATAGATGTATTTTCGGACTTCATTGAAAAAAATGGGAATTTAGTTTCTAGACTTATCATTTATGATAAAAATAAGAATTCAGTACATGTCAAGGCACACTTGATTTTTCTTTACTCTCTGAAAAGACATGTCCAACCCTTTGAGACCCCATGAACTGTAGCCTACCAGAATCCTCTGTCCATGGAGTTCTCCAGCCAAGAATATTGGAGAGGGTAGCCATTCCCATAACATCTCTAAGATGTTAATATTGTACATTGCCTAGAAATATGAATATATTAAAGAGCAATCACATTGCACAGTGAAAGCATAATTTCATAGAAATTCCATGCTGCTGTGTTAAAAAAAAAAAAAACAAAAAACATACATTTGAATTCTTTTTATCCTGTTTTCAAACGGCAATGGCACCCCACTCCAGTACTCTTGCCTGGAAAATCCCATGGATGGAGGAGCCTGGTAGGCTGCAGTCCATGGGGTTGCTAAGAGTCGGGCACGACTGAATGACTTTACTTTCGCTTTTCACTTTCATGCATTGGAGAAGGAAATGGCAACCCACTCCAGTATTCTTGCCTGGAGAATCGCAGAGACAGAGGAGCCTAGTGGGCTGCCGTCTGGGGTCGCACAGAGTAGGACACAACTGAAGCGACTTAGCAGCAGCAGCAGCAGCAGTCTAGATTTCAGAAAATATGGTAAAATTGACAAGGTAGATAATAAATGCTGACAGATTTTATCTTCTGTAAGGTGAGTTTTAACATGCTTTTCTAACTAGTTTCAAGTAACTATGGAAGAAAGCAAAAAAAAAAAAATGTAGCTTCAAACTTCACTGACTTTTCAGCTCTTAACATTATACTCATATCTAAGCAGTGAAGTCTTGTTTAATCTTCCTTTAAAATATTTGTAAAATGTGTACTTTGCCACTAGCCATTACAACCATGACAGTCTACATTCACATATGCATATAAAATCATTCACTCTTTCCTGATATAATAGAGTTATGGAAAATTAGTTCTGATAGTGTAAAGACTACTCACTTTGTACTAATCATGGTACTTTCTACTGTGAAGTAATAGCAACATTCTCAATTGGATATATGATTGAGAGTCAAAATTGGCAATAATCTCTAATAACTTTAACATACAGAATCAAATCCTTGATTAATGCAACCAAAGCAGTTATTACTAGATGAAAAAAGGAAAACATGATTGTTTTTCTTAATGTAAACCTCAGGTTTTGTGGTATTCTAAAATGGCTTAACTCTGAAGACATAAAATAAATTTCATTGCTTCTATCCCTAATACACTTGAACTACTTTTTTAAATATTATACTTGCTTTAATGATTCAGTTTAAGGTGAAGGTGAAGTCGCTCAGTCGTGTCCGACTCTTTGTGACCCCGTGGACTGTAACCTACTAGGCTTCTCTGTCCATGGGATTCTCCAGGCAAGAATACTGGAGTGGATTGCCATTTCCTTCTCCAGGGGATCTTCCCGACCCAGGGATCAAACCCGGGTCTCCCTCATTGGAGGCAGACGCTTTAACCTCTGAGCCACCAGGGAAGCCCCTGAATTTTCAATCTTGGCTTTTTATTATTTTTTTAACAATATCCTTTTTTTAAACATTATCTTACTAAGAAAACTTGCATGTATTGAAAAGCATAGATTTAATGTTTAATGTTCAAGTCAATGAGTTTTAGGTAATATACGCACCCTTGTCTGTTCGTGCCAAGTTGCTTCAGCCATGTCTGACTCTTTGCGACCCCGTGTATAGTGGAGCCTGCCAGGCTCCTCTGTCCATGGTATTCTCCAGGCAAGAATGCTGGAGTTGTTTGCCATGCCCTCTTGCAGGGGCTCTTCTTGACCCAGGGATGGAATCTGCATCTCTTTTAAGTCCTGCATTGAAAGGTAGGCTCTTTACCACAGCTGTTACATGGGAAGCCCACACACACTTGTAGCCAAGTCTGAATCAAAATACAAAATAGTTCTACATGCAAGAAATTTCCCTTTGGCCCTTTCCACTTGTCTCCTAACTTCCAGAGGGAATGTCCTTTCTGAAGTCTGTCTTCAAGGATTAGTTACTATGTTCTTATACTTTATGTATTTTGCATCTATTTTCATTCCACACATTCTTGATATCCATTCATGTTGCATAAATTGGTAGTTTATTATTTTTCTTAATGAGTAGTATTCCATAACATGGATATACTGAAAGATTTTTTTTAATCAAATTTCATCCATTTTCCTGTGGCTGGACATTAGTTTTTTCCAACAAATCAGTTACTTTTAGTAATGTTGTAAAAAGTGTGTAAAAGCCTTTTTGAGAACATACTTGCATTTCTTATGTGTAGATGCCTGGGAGTAGAATTGCTGAATGATATATTTGTATATTTAACTTCATAAAAAATGTGAACAGTTTTCAAGAATTTATACGTTCTTTTAACCTTCCATCAGCAAATTAAACGAGCTTGAATTACTTCATATATTCATCAATATTTAGTGTCATTTTTTTCATTTCAAGGCAGGAGGTAATATCTTTGTGGGGTCAATTTGCAATTTCCACCTGATGTAAAGATGCTGAGCACATTTTCATATGTATCTTGGTCATTTGTATATCTTCTCTTTTGAAGTATCTAAGTCCTTTGAGTATTTATAAATTTGGTTGTCTTTTTATTATTGATGTGTAGAATTTCTTTACCTATGTAGAATACAAGCTCTTTGTCAGGTATGTACTGAATGTGTCCATGACTTGTCCTTTTAATCTTTTAGCAGAACTTTTTTTTAAAAGAAATTCTGTTGTTAATCATTCTTCTTTAACACTTATTGCTATATATATATTTATCCTTAAAAATAAATAAAAATCTTTCCTTTCCTAAGATGAGGGAGTAGCCTCTCAAGCTTTACAACTTTATTCTAGAATCTCTATAGCCTTAGACTTCATACTCAAATCTCTTAGACACCTGAAAGTTAAGTTGCAATTGAGTACACAGCACATACATCGTGTGATATAGAATTTAAGCTTTTTTATTTTTTCCTCTGTGTTTATGCACTTCTTTTATTCCCTTTTGTTGGAAAGATTTATCCTTTCCAATTTGAATTGTCCTGATGTCTTTGCTTTTAAAAGTGAAAGTGTTAGTCATTCAGTTGTATCTGATTTATTGCGACCCCATAGGCTGCAGTCACAGGCTTCTCTGTCCATGGGATTCTCCAGGCAAGAATACTGTGGTGGGTCGACTTTCTCTTCTCCAGAAGATCTTCCTGATCCAGGGATCAAACCTGGGTCTCCTGCATTGCGTCAATAGAGCCTATTGAGTCTCAAAAGAGTCTTTAATCTTTTAATTCATGAATATGGAGTTCAGTTCAGTTCAGTCACTCAGTCGTGTCCGACTCTTTGCAACCCCATGAATCGCAGCACGCCAGGCCTCCCTGTCCATCACCAACTCCTGGAGTTCACTCAGACTCACGTCCATCGAGTCAGTGATGCCATCCAGCCATCTCATCCTCGGTCGTCCCCTTCTCCTCCTGCCCCAAATCCCTCCCAGCATCAGAGTCTTTTCCAATGAGTCAACTCTTTGCATGAGGTGGCCAAAGTACTGGACTTTCAGCTTTATCAAGAGCTAGATCTTATTTAATTTCTCAAAGAAATGGTTAATGGTTTTTAGAGAACTTTTTATGTATTTTTGGTTAAATTATCTTTTGATGCTAGTAAATAGAAGTGCATCTTGAAATATCACTTTTTTTACATATGGATTGTGTATCCTCTGTTATAAATTTCTTACAGGTTTCTGTGTAAATGATCATCTCTGTTAATAAAACATTTCTTTAGCTTCTTTTCCAAATTTTTTACTTTATTCATTTTTCTTGCTTATTGTACTGGTTCAGACTTCCAGCACAATGTTAAGTAGAAGTTGCAAAGAGAAACATGCTTGCCTCATTTCCAATATTAGGGAGAGTTCATTCAATATATAATCATTAAGTATAATCAGTAGTAGTATGCAGCAGACCCTCTATGAGACTCAGAAAGTTTCCTTCTACATGTAATATGCTCTGAGAGCTTATGATGAATGAATACTTATTTTTCAAANTGCAAAGAGAAACATGCTTGCCTCATTTCCAATATTAGGGAGAGTTCATTCAATATATAATCATTAAGTATAATCAGTAGTAGTATGCAGCAGACCCTCTATGAGACTCAGAAAGTTTCCTTCTACATGTAATATGCTCTGAGAGCTTATGATGAATGAATACTTATTTTTCAAAAGTGTCTCTCCATCTGTTGAGATCATATGGGTGTGTCTTTTTTTTTCTGTTCAGTTCAGTTCAGTTCAGCTGCTCAGTCGTGTCCGACTCTTTGCGACCCCATGAATCACAGCACGCCAGGCCTCCCTGTCCATCACCAACTCCCGGAGTTCACTCAGACTTGTGTCCATCGAGTCAGTGATGCCATCCAGCCATCTCATCCTCTGTCATCCCCTTCTCCTCCTGCCCCCAGTCCCTTCCAGCATCAGAGTCTTTTCCAATGAGTCAACTCTTCGCATGAGGTGGCCAAAGTACTGGAGTTTCAGCTTTAGCATCATTCCCTCCAAAGAAATCCCAGGACTGATCTGTTAGTAAGTTCAAACACATTGACTTATTTTTTTGGATGTTAAAGTGTCCTTTGATTAGTACAGTAAGTTTCACCTACTCAAAATACATTCATTATCCTTCTTATTTGCTGAATTTGATTTTGTAATATTTTAAAATAACTTTTGCATGTAATATCTCTGCCATATTTTGGTATAAAAGAGGTGCTGAAATTGAAAACCAAGTTAGTATATTTAGTATGTAGTAGTTTGTCTACTTTCTGAAAGGGGTTTTATACAATTGCCATTATTTCTTCCTTAAGTGTTCTCTAGAATTCATTAATCTATGACTAAAGTTTTCAAACTATGAATTTAATTTATTTATAGATGTAGAACAATTCAAGTTATCTTGTTCTTCTTAATAAGCTTTGGTAATTTGAAGAACATTATCTAATCTGTCAATTTTATGAGCATGAACTTGTTCATTATATTCAATTATTATCATCTGAGAACCTGGAGGATCTTAAGTAATATTTCATCTTTCACCCCCTTTTAAAATTAGTCTTGCTAAGGTTTAAAAATTTTGTGAATCTTTT
>SJYT01024787.1:18909-37267 GCA_006410635.1 Cephalophus harveyi
CTTCCTCTTATTCTTCAGTTGATTTTTAAACATATGTTTTTCCATCATAAACATTTTCTATGATATACTATCCTCTCAAAATGCATTTATTTCACTCCATAAATGATATTATTTTGTGATATTTCATCATTTTCTAAATTACCTTTTGATATCTTTTATGAACCATGAGGGACTTAAAAATTATTTTCTTTAATTTACAAATATTGGGGAGCTTCTAGGTATCTTTATGGTATTGATTTCATATTAAATGCTACTCTGGTCAGAGAATATGTTATGTAAGATCCAACGCCTGCAATTTATTTGGAACTTAATATTTGGCTCAGCAGATGGCCTATGATGATGAACATTATTGTTGTTTCTTTTTGTGATAGAAGGCATGTAACATAAAGCTTAACTATCTTATCCATTTTAAATATGTAGCTCAACAGAATTTAGCATATTTATATTGCTGTGCAACCATTACCTCTGTCCATCTTTAAACTCTTTTCATCTTAAATAACTGAAGCTCTGTACCCATTAGGCAATAACTTTGTATGACTCCCTCCCCCCCAGGCTCTGGCAATCATCATTCTATTTTCCTTTATTTCAATTTAATCTCAAGCCCCACCTTCTGGTAGCCACTGTTTTACTTTTTGTTACTATGAATTTAGCTTTAATTTTTTTTAAGTTCACATATAAATGAAATCAAGCAGTATTTTTCTTTATCGTTTGCTTGTTTCACTTAGCACAAAGTGCTCCATGTTCCCCTTGTTGTCACAAAGGATAGAATTTCCTTATTTTTTAAGGCTGAATGATATTCCACTGTTGTATATATGTTACTTTTTAAATTTTTTTATCCACTGACAGATATTTAGTTTGTTACTATTTCTTGACTAATGTGAATAATGCTGCAGTGAATATGGTGTGTGTATGGGTTCAGTCGCTAACTCTTCTCCAACTCCTTGCAACCCCGTGGCCTGCAGCCTACCACGCTCCTCTGTCCATGGGATTTCCCAGACAAGAATACTGGAGTGGGTTGCCATTCCTCCTCCAAGTGAACCTGGTACTGAACATATTTCTTTAAGATACTGATCTCAGTTGCTTTAGGTACATATTCATAAGTGAGATGGTTGGACCATTTGATAGTTGTATTTTTAATTTTTGAGAAATTTTCATTCCATTTTCCATGATGGCTGTCACAATTTACATTCCTGCCAGTAGAGCTTAAGGTTCCTTTTTTCCACATTTTTTTCACAGTTTTTAAAGTAATACCTATCTTAATAGATGTGAAGTGATATCTACTATGGTTTTAATTTGACTTTCTCTCATGATTAGTAGTATTGAGTACTTTTTCATATACCTTTTGGCCATTTATTTGTCTTCTTTGGAAAAATGTCTGGTGAGATCCTTTGCCCATTTTTTTTACTTCATTTTTTAAAAATTAGTTTTTATTGGAGTATAGTATATTTATAGTTTATTTTTAGTTTATTTTTATTTTTTATAGTTTATATTTATAGTATATAGTATAGTTTATTCACTGCTTTACAATGTTGTGTTAGTTTCTATTGTACAGAAAAAATGAATCAGCTATGTATATACATATATCTCCTGGATTTTGGATTTCCTTTCTCACCGTAGAGCATTGAGTAGAGTTCCCTGAGCTATACAGTAGGTGTTCATTAATTATCTATTTTATATATGGTATCAATTGTGTATATATGTTAATTCCAATCTCCCAATTCACCCCACCCCTTCCGCCCTTGGTGTCTTACCCATTTATTAATTGTGCTATTTACTTTTATGCTTTTGAGTTGTGTTACTTTATATTCCTATATATTTTGGATATCTTACTTCTTTATTTGATATATGGTTTGCATATAATTTCTCCCATTTCCTGAGCTGCGTTTTCATTTTGTTCATGGCTCCCTTTGCTGTGCAGAAGCTTTTCAGTTTGACACAGATCAACGTCTTTATTTTTGTCTTTGTTGCTGGTGCTTTGGGTTTCATGTCCTGAAAGATCATTACCAAGACCAGTGTAAAGAAGCTTTGTTTTTTCCCTAGGAGTTTCACAGTTTCAGGCTTTATGTTTATGTCTATAATCCATTTTGAAATAAATCTGGTGTATGATGTAAGATAAGCATCCAATTTTATCGTTTTGTATTTGGATATCCAGTTTTTCCAAAATCATTTTAAAAAAGACTATCCTTTCCCCATGATGAATATTTTAATTACACAAAAATACATTGTGCATTTTGCACATGTTTCATGTATGTAGTTTATAAATGTCAGTAAGCTCAAGGATCTGTAACCATACTTATTTTTTGTCAGTAAGTCAAATAATTATTGAATCAGTTATTAACAAAGACTTTTTATAATGTTCAAATGTGATTGCCAATTTACTTATTTTCCCTTTAGTTTTGTTTCGTGTATTTTGAAGCTCTATTATTAGGTAGGTGCACATTTTGTAATATTATTGCTTTTTATGAATAGTCTAACTTTGTCCACATGTTTACTTTCAACATATCTATTTTTATATCAAAATATAAATCAAGATTGTTGTCATGCTGTCATGTCCAACTCTTTGCGACCCCATGGACTGAAGCATGAGGGGCTCCCCTGTCCTTCACTATCTCCCAGAGTTTGCTCAGATTTACATACACCAATTCAGTGATGCTATCTAGCCATCTCAGCTTCTGCCACCCACTTCTCTTTTTGCCTTCAATCTTTCCCAGCATCAGGGTCTTTTCCAATGAGTTGGCTCTTCGCACCAAGAAGCCAAAGTACTGGAACTTCAGCATCAGTCCTTCCAATGAGTATTCAGGGTTGATTTCCTTTAGGGTTGATTGATTTGATCTCCTTGCAGTCCAAGGGACTCTTGAGACTCTTCTCCAGCACTATAATTTGAAAGCATCTGTTCTTCAGTGCTCAGCCTTTCTTATGGTCCAACTCTCACATCTGTACATGACTACTGGTAAAACCATAGCTTTCACTGTCAGCCTTCCCTGGTGGCTCAGATGGTAAAGAATCCACCTATAATGCAGGAGACCTGGATTCGATCCCTGGGTTAGGAAGATTCCCTGGAGAATCTTCCTACTCCATATTCTGGCCTGGAGAATTCCATGACCTGTATAGTCCATGGGGTAGCAAAGAGTCAGACACGACTGAGTGACTTTCCTCTTGACTATCTGGACCTTTGTTGGCAAAGTGATGTCTCTGTTTGATACGCTGTCTAGGTTTGTCGTAGCTTTCCTTCCAAGGAGCTGGCATCTTTTAAATTCAGGGCTGCAGTAACCTTCTGCAGTGATTCTGGAGCCCCAGAAAATAAAATCTGTTACTGCTTCCACTTATGGTCCTTTTATTTGCCATGAAGTGATGGGATGCTAAAGCTGAAACTCCAATACTTTGGCCACCTGAGGCAAAGAGTTGACTCGTTGGGAAAAGACTTTGATGCTGGGAGGGATTGGGGGCAGGAGGAGAAGGGGATGACAGAGGATGAGATGGCTGGATGGCAACAACAAAGGTCCGTCTAGTCAAGGCTATGGTTTTTCCAGTGATCATGTATGGATGTGAGAGTTGGACTATAAAGAAAGCTGAGTGCCAAAGAATTGATGCTTTTGAGCTGTGGTGTTGGAGAAGACTCTTGACAGTCCCTTGAGCTACAAGGAGATCCAACCAGTCCATCCTAAAGGAGATCAGTCCTGAGTGTTCATTGGAAGGACTGATGATGAAGCTGAAACTCCAGTACCTTGGCCACCTCATGCGAAGAGCTGACTCATTTGAAAAGACTTTGATGCTGGGAGGGATTGGGGGCAGGAGGAGAAGGGGATGACAGAGGATGAGATGGCTGGATGGCATCACTGACTCGATGGACGTGAATCTGAGTGAACTCTGGGAGTTGATGATGGACAGGGAAGCCTGGCATGCTGTGATTGATGGGGTCACAAAGAGTCAGACACGACTGAGCGACTGAACTGAACTGAACTGAAAGTTTTTAGTTTTCAGGTGTATAGCAAAATGATTCAGTTATACATGTACATGTATCTATTCTTTTTAATATTCTTGTCCCAATTAGGTTGTTACAGAATCTTGAGCAAAGTTCCTGTACTATACAGTAGATCCTTGTTGGTTATCTATTTTAAATATAACAGTATGTACATGTCACTAATTTCTATGTAGCAGTAATTTACTACCTCAAACACAATGTAGAAAATTGACAAAAGTATATTTCCTTTATATTTTCTCTTCCTCTGTGATATATTTTGTAATATAATTTTATGTATATAATCATAAATCCCATCATGAAATGTTATCTTTTCTTTTAAACAGACAATAGTCTGTTTCAAATACAAAGTCTAGTCTTGTATATTTGCCCTCGTACTTATTATTTCTGTGTTCTTCATTTGTTCTTCTAGCTTAGAATTTGGTGTCTTTTCTCTTCAGCTTGAAAAACTTTGGTTAGCATTTCTTTTATTGCAAGTTGGCTGATAACAAATTAAACTTTTTTTCTGAAAATGTCCTAATTTTAGTTTCCTCTTTGAGGGATAGTTTTATGATAGAAATCTTTTTTTACACTTTTTCTTTCATGATTTCTTTGTTTTCTAGGTTCATTTATTTTATAAGAAAAAAGCCTTCATCTGTATCATTGCTTCCATGTATGTTTTTTTATTTCTTATGTTTCTGTTAAAATTTATCTGTATGTTTGTTTTTTACCATATTGAGGGTGCTATTTATAAATTGTTGTCTCTGTATGTTCTCCTTAAACTTTTATGAGATTCCTTTTTCCCTGAACCATTGAATACTAAGCTGGCAACCTGATGACCCATTATCCCCAAATACTTCAGTATCAATTCTTAACCCAAGGGCAATTTTGCCCTCTAAGAAAATTTAACAATATCTGAAAACATTTTTGGTTGTTAACTCGGAGCAGAAGGTGGGGGGAGAAGGGGAAAGGTGCTATTGGCGTTTGATGAGAGGCCAGGCATATTGCTCAATACCCTACAATTCACAGGAAGTCTCCACAACAGAGTTCAGTTCAGTTCAGTTCAGTCGCTCTGTTGTGTCCGACTCTTTGCAACTCCATGAACCACAGCACCCCAGGCCTCCCTGTCCATCACCAACTCCCAGAGTTTACCCAAACTCATGTCCATTTAGTCGGGGATGCCATCCAACCATCTCATCCTCTGTCATCCCCTTCTCCTCCTGCCCCCAAACCCTCTCAGCATCAGGGTCTTTTCAAATGAGTCAATTCTTCACATCAGGTGGCCAAAGTATTGGAGTTTCAGCTTCAGTATCAGTCTTTCCAATGAACACTCAGGACTGATCTCCTTTAGGATGGACTGTTTGGATCTCCTTGCAGTCCAAGGGACTCTCAAGAGTATCCATGAACCACAGCACCCCAGGCCTCCCTGTCCATCACCAACTCCCAGAGTTTACCCAAACTCATGTCCATTTAGTCGGGGATGCCATCCAACCATCTCATCCTCTGTCATCCCCTTCTCCTCCTGCCCCCAAACCCTCTCAGCATCAGGGTCTTTTCAAATGAGTCAATTCTTCACATCAGGTGGCCAAAGTATTGGAGTTTCAGCTTCAGTATCAGTCTTTCCAATGAACACTCAGGACTGATCTCCTTTAGGATGGACTGTTTGGATCTCCTTGCAGTCCAAGGGACTCTCAAGAGTCTCTCTAACATCACAGTTCAAAAGCATCAGTTCTTTGGTACTCAGCTTTCTTTGTAGTCCAACTCTCACATCCATACATGACTGATGGAAAAACCATAGCCTTGACTAGATGGACCTTTGTTGACAAAATAATGTCTCTGCTTTTTAATATGCTATCTAGGTTGGTCATAACTTTCCTTCCAAGGAGTAAGCGTCTTTTAACTTCATGGCTGCAGTCACCATCTGCAGTGATTTTTGGAGCCCAGAAAAATAAAGTCTTTCACTGTTTCCCCATCCATTTGCCATGAATTGATGGGTTAACTGGTCCCAAATGTCAATGCTATTAATGCCATGGTTGAAAAATCCTGCTTTACTGTATATTTCCTACATATGTATACACAAATACACATATATAAAAAAGTTTGTACTTCATGCACATGCATTTATGCAAAATATATGTGAAATACAACATCAACACCAGGAAATTAACATGAAGACATTTGTATCATCTAACCTCAGACCTCCATTAAAGTTTCAACCATAGTTCCAATAACAGCAAAAAATCAAGTTCAAAATTGTGCATAGTTTTTAAGAGTCAAGTGTTTTTGGTGTCTTTTATCAGGAAGAAATCTTCAAACTTTCCTTAACTTGACCATGGCATTTGAAACTTGACATTTTAAAATTTCTAGCCAGTGTTTTCTTTTTTTCCTCCCTTCCCACCCCAGTTTCCTTCTTTCCTTCCTTCCTTTTTACATTTTTTTTTCCCATTTTTTGTGTACTTCAGTTTAGGTTTTCTAATGTTTCCTTATGATTAGCTTCAGTTAAATTGCATTTTGACAAGGATATCACAGAATTGATGCTGAAATTTTTCATTGCAACCTGTCATGTAATGTATGATTTCAGTTATCTCCTTCCTGATGATGCTTCTTTTGACAGGTTGTTCAAGGTGGTATCTACCAGTTTTTCCCGCTGTTAGTCTCTATCAGTCTACTTTCTTCTTTTATCTTTTGTATCTTTTTCTTTCCTGTTTGTTACTATGTCAAGCAGATGGTTTTTTTTTCTTTACTGTATTTATAGAACATGGTGCAACCCTCAAACACGTTTGCTATCTGCAAGTGAGTCTGTACTTCTAACACTGAGTTGTCTTCTGACAATGTTTTTCTCTGTAGTGATACCACCAACTACCTAGTTGTTAAAGCTGAAACTTCCCCCTGAAACAGACTAAGGTCTTTGCATACCCTCTTATTATCTATAGCCTATTAAATTAGCAAAATAGAGATATAGCAAGAGGTTAACTAGTCCTTCTGGTTAAAATATGAGAGAAAAATGATTACTGACCCAATCTAATGGTTCGCTTTCCTGCCACATATCAAAGCCAATCTCCTGACACTGGATTGTTGTGAAGGAAAGTTCAGCAGTTATTGTAAGGCCAATCAAGGAGTAGGGGCAGATAAGGCTAAAAAGAGTCAAAATCCCTGTTGACTTTAAGAGAAGGAAAAGTCTTTAAAGACAACATTAGGGTGAGGGTTTCAGGGTTTGTGATCAGCTTGTGTTCTTTTTTCTCATTGGTTGGTTGTGTTGTGACAGGGTGATATAATAGAAATCTTAATCATCAACCTTCTGATTCTATCCAGTCTAGGGTCTATATGCTTTTGGTCAACATGTAGTCACCATCCTCCATCTGGGTGAGCCGGGTCTCAGTTTCTGCAGAATAACTCAAAGAGAAGTGTCAGATGTTATATATGTCCTTTGAGGAGGAACTAGGGTTGTTTAATGGCTGAGCCATTGTTTAAGCTATCATTATTTTTATTGTTTGACTGCTTTTCCTTTGGTTCCAAATTCCTTCACTTCACTAATTAGTAATTGCTTGTGCCTGTTCCTTGGAACTCAGAGAAGGGCTAGGAGACTAAAGCTTTTTTCTGCAGATAAGAAATGGAGGGCACCAAGGGATGTTTGTACCTAGGAGGTCCATGCAGGGTCTTGCTGGATGTCAGAATCACACAGCAAGGAGATGAACAGTGAGGGATCAAGGTAGAAACCTGTTGTTGTTTTTTCTGCAACAGACCCAGCCTAGATTCATCTCTCCTCTTTTAATTATGAGTGAGTGGAAAAATTCCATCTTTGGCTAGATTTAGTTTCTATTACATAATAGAGGAAAATGCCTATAGCTCACAAATCACAGAAGAGAAAACATCGTGTTTTATAAAGATAACTTCAGGAAGCAGAAATGAATTGTAGAAGATATTGACTTTGTGCTATCATTCTTTTATTTTTAAAGAAATATCAGAAACAAAGATGGAAAGAAAATATTACAGTGTAAGATGTTCTCAAAAAAAAGCACAGTGAGCAAGGAACATTGAGAAGACAAATGAATAGCAGAATTTTCAGATATGAAAAGCCTTGGATAGTAAACCATTTTTGTTACCATTCCTGAAAGATTTATGTAAAGTCATTTTTCAGCCAATTAAACTCATGAATCAAAAACTAAACTTTGGAGAAATAAGAATATAAATGTTCTGTCAAATGGCACAGTAATAAATGTAAATCAAGATTTAATTCTAATTTTTAAAAATCTTACACTCTAAATGTGAATCAGAATGTGATTGCTATAAGAGAAGATGTATGACCTAAAAGGAATAACTTAACAATTACAATCTGAATTTAAAATATAGGAGGATTTGGCAAGAAGATTTGGTAAGATGAGAGAAATTATTATTTTTTAAAATCCCCCTTCTTATATATAGTACCTAAGGTAATGAAAGTGAAACTTGCTCAGTCATGTCTGACTGTTTGCAACCCCATGGACTACAGAGTCCATGGAATTCTCCAGGCCAGAATCCTAGAGTGGGTATCCTTTCCCTTCTCCAGGGGATCTTCCCAACCCAGGGATTAAATCCAGGTCTCCCACATTGCAGGCTGATTCTTTACCAGCTGAGCCACAAGGGAAGTCCATATAAGATAGATTTGGTGTTATTCATTAGATTATTAGGAAAATATTCCCATCACTTCATGGGAAATAGATGGGGAAACAGTGAAAACAGTGTCAGATTTTATTTTGGGGGGCTCCAAAATCACTGCAGATGATGACTGCAGTCATGAAATTAAAAGACACTTACTCCTTGGAAGAAAAGTTATGAGCATCCTAGATAGCATATTGAAAAGCAGAGGTATTACTTTGCCGACTAAGGTCCATCTAGTCACGGCTATGGTTTTTCCTGTGGTCATGTATGGATGTGAGAGTTGGACTGTGAAGAAGGCTGAGTGCCGAAGAATTGATGCTTCTGAACTGTAGTGTTGGAGAAGACTCCTGAGAGTCCCTTGGACTGCAAGGAGATCCAATCAATCCATTCTGAAGGAGATCAGCCCTGGGATTTCTTTGGAGGGAATGATGCTAAAAAGCTGAAAGTCCAGTACTTTGGCCACCTCATGCGAAGAGTTGACTCATTGGAAAAGACTCTGATGCTGGGAGGGATTGGGAACAGGAGGAGAATAGGACGACAGAGGAGGAGATGGCTGGATGGCATCACTGACTCAATGGACGTGAGTCTGAGTGAACTCCAGGAGTTGGTGATGGACAGGGAGGCCTGGCGTGCTGTGATTCATGGGGTCGCAAAGAGTTGGACATGACTGAGTGACTGAACTGAACTGAACTGATACATTTGAATATCCCTGGTGGCACAGATGGTAAAGAACCCACCTACAATGGAGACCTGAGTTTGATCCCTGGGAAGATCCCCTGGCAAAGGAAATGGCAACCCACTCCAGTATTCTTGCCTGGATCATCCCCATGGACAGAGGAGCCTGGTGGGCTACAGTCTGTGGGGTCACGAAGAGATGGACATGACTGAGTGAGTAAGCAGACAAAGCTTCTAAGGCGTTTAAGAAAGGACATGCACAGTCTAGATTACACGAGAAGTGACATAGAATTTGATCAGCAAAATATGGCAAATATATAAGAGCAAAAATATTAAAAATACGATGACAAAAGTAAAGCTAAATATATCATTTGGGAGAACAATTTTGATAGATAATTGATCTCTCATTTGAGTAAAAAAAAAAATGATCTCTCATTTGAGTCAAAAATAATAATAAAAGCTGAGCAGAATCCTGTGGGGCCCTCTTAGATACAAATACTGTCTGTGTCCCCCATTTCTTGTTTGTAGGAAATAAGATTTATTCAACCTCTTTGACTTTCTCTGAGGGCAGATAAAAACAGTTACTAATCAGGGAAGGAAGGGGATACAGAAAAAGAGGTCAGTCAAGAAACAGTAGTGTAGCCTTAGAGCAGGGTCCTGATTCTTCCCCAAGGAATGTACATGATATGTTTGAGTTTTTCTGCAAGAACTAAGGCTCCCATCCAGGCGAAGGTTGGCAACTTCAGGCTGAGCAGAGGATTCCTAGAACACTGCCCTGTTGCTTCACCATCAACCAATTAGAAGAAAATCAAACGCCCTGGAGCCCTCACACCAAATTTTGCCTTTAAAAACTTCTCCTCCAAAATCATTGGAGAGTTTAAGGTTTTTGAGCATGAGCCACCTGTTCTCCTTGCTTGGCCCTGCAGTAAACCTCTCTCTGCTCTAAACCCTGTCATTTCATTTTGGTCTTGCCATACATCGAGCACATGAACTTGTGTTTGGTTAAAAAAACTTAAAAAACAAACATCTTCTATCTCAGGGAGGACTTCTAAGTTCTTCTGGCTACTCCAATAATTAAATTGACATATGACTTATTACCAGGAGAAAATCAAACAGAAGTTGAGTAACATGTATGCATGTATGCATGTTACTCAACATGCATACATGTTGAGATCTAGAAAAATTAAATATTTCACCAAAATGCCCAAAATTCATACTATATTCAGCTAAAGACAAAAGAGAATGTTAGGCTGGAGGGCAAACTGGTTTGCGATTTCAAAGGGGATATGGAGAAGCTAAACAATATAACAATTAGGGTTGATTAAACAAATAGTGAACTCAGTATCCTCCAAACATATATTATAACTAGAAATGTCCCTTGGACATATATAAAAATATCTGCATATTAAGCAACTGCACAAATATTTGTAGGAATTATAGAAGGCATGTGACTACAGTCACACTCAAATATAAAATAAGTTTATAATAGTGCATGATTTAACTTCTCGAGGAAAACTCAGAGACAATAACAAAGCTTTTGATATATGAATATTAACCACTGCATTATTTATAATAGCAAAACAGTTACCAAAATAATTGACTAAATCAGTCCAATTTTATTACTATTTATCATTTAGAAGTTGTCAAATATTATTTGTGTATGCACTGAAAATTATGTGTGAGCAAAAACTTTTGCCAAAGAATATACTAATTTCATTCTATTAAATTTTATTTTAATTTTTATAAGATTATTGGTTATTAGAATGAATGATAATAGAAATTTTGTCTCTTATTTGTTTGTGTAGTTATACCTATATGCCAGAATACTGGAGCGGGTAAACATTCCTTCTCCAGGGTATCTTCCCAACCCAGGGAATGAACCCAGGTCTCCCACATTGCGGGTGGATTCTTTACCAGCTGAGCCACCAGGGAAGCCCAAGGATAATGCCTATTCCTTCCCCAGCAATTCTTCCAAACCCAGGAATTGAACCAGGGTCCCCTGCATTGCAGGTGGATTCTTTACCAGCTGATCTACCATGTATAGATGTGAGAGCTGGACCATAAAGAAAGCTGAGCACTAAAGAATTGATGTTTTTGAACTGTGGTGTCGGAGAAGACTCTTGAGAGTCCTTTGGACTGCAAGGAGATCAAGCCAGTCCATCCTAAAGGAAATTAGTCCTGAATATTCATTGGAAGGATTGATGCTGAAGCTGAAGCTCTGATACTTTGGCCACCTGATGTGAAGAACTGACTCCTTGGAAATGACCCTGATGCTGGGAAAATTGAAGACAGGAGAAGAAGGGGATGACAGAGGATGAGATGGTTGGATGGCATCACTGACTAGATAGACATGAGTTTGAGCAAGCTCTGGGAGTTGGTGATGGACAGGGAAGCCTGGCATGCTTGCAGTCTTTAGGGTTGCAAGAGTCAGATACGACTGAGTGACTGAACTGACCTATATTCCAAAATTTTGGAAATTGAGGGGAGAGTTGTGTTTAAATAATTTATTTGCAACCTGACCAGTTGAATTTAAGATGTTACCTTTCTTTGTAAGATTTGGAGAATTTCACAATGACTTCTACTTTTGTTCTTGCTGTTCAGTATCTCTATCCTTTAAAATAAACTTTCCCTTTGTGAGTGTTTGCAAGTTTGCAGAATTCAATTTTCGGCACCATGAACAAGAAGTCGGTTTCCTGTTTCAATGCTACTATTTGTACATAATAGTAGTATATGAGATCTTTAGCAAAATAAATGTAGGTGCTATGAAATATAGTTGAAAATGAGTAAAATTTTGTTTAAAATTTACTTTTAAGTAATACTAAGTGCCAGTACAATGTTAAAAGATCATATGTTAAAATTAAGCACTTACAAAATGCTGATTAAACAATAAAACATTAAAAAGATAAAATATCCAGCATTTTCAAGTCAAACATATGCATATTGGGGAAGGATACTTGGAACCACTGTTTTGTATGTTTGATTCTGGGATTCTAATATTGAAGCTATCAACACAAATTACATCAAACTACTGGAGTGGGTAGCCATTCCCTTTCCAAGGGATCTTCCCAACCCAGGGATCAAACCCACGTCTTCCTCATTGTAGGCAGATTCACCTTCTGAGCCACCAGGGAAGCCCAAACACATCTCTACAGTTCATGTTTATCTTGGTTTTCAAATAAAATGTCAATGAATTTTTTGGATATTACTGTGCAAAATATGGAAACTATACAAAAAAAATTTTTTTAAGTTTTTTTCTGCTCAGTTTTGTTTTCTAATTTCTTTAAATGTACTATGAATTTAAACAATTAAATGAAAATCTTAGGTGAGCATCAATTACACAGACATTCATTTAGCTAATTCTCTATCTATTGGATATAAATATCTGCAATAAGGGAGGAAATTGGAGAGAAGATAATAGAAAAATAAAGACAAAAGCAAGACCTTTAAGAAGGTGCTCTTAGAATCACTGCTAGTTACTCTTTGAAGTTGTAACTTCATTTCACTAAAATCACAGTTTCTTTAAAACTTTTGGATTTTCTAAAAGTTCAACTATTTTAGGGTCCCATGGCAAAAAAAATAAAAATATATCAGGTAACACCTGTTATTCATTCAGATATTTTTCTTAATTTTTCATCTTTTCTTTCGCCATTCTGTTCTCTACCCTCCCCTACTCTCATTTTTTCTCTTCTATTTTTCTGGCCCCAGAGACTTTCTTTCTCTTTATTCCATTCCTACTCCACATATCACATAATTTTAATTCACTTCAAATTTATGCTAAAACTCTTAAGTCACAAATAAGAAGCATTTAAATAATTAAGATATTTAAGTATCAACAATAATCAGTTGGTTAAAGGATAAAATGAATGCATTTCTCAAAAAGGACAAGGAACTAAACATGAATTCAGATGTTAAATTTCTGTCAATTTTGACAATATACACCTTTCAAATTAAAATGTAATTTCTAAATTCACTTATTTGATTTGCCTTCTACATTTCCTCTGAAAAATCATTCTATAGCTGACTTTAAATGTGCTTGAAGCATTTCTATTTTAGCTGTATTTTCAGAAACTGCCAGTTTTCCCTATTGAGTAAAGGTGTCAGCATTGAAACACTCCTGCTCTACTCAGCCCCAGAGGAAGGAGGGCATCTTCTCACCTTACAACCCACCTTTGCGTGAACTTTGCTCTCCCCAGGCTTGTTACAGAAAAGACAAAGGAAGTGGCTGTTCAGGGTAGATTACCAAGTGTAGAAATGCTGTCTGTTCAGCATTTCTCTGTAGCACAATAGAAAAAGTAAAAGAAAAGTGTGAAGTTTGAAAAAAAAAGATGGAGGGTGGAGTTAAACATTATTTTAGTTATAATAAAGATTTAAGGACACAAGATTTCTCATATGTGATCAAGAGTGTCATTTTCAGTAGCCTTGCTTATATCACAAAAAGTAATGATTTTAGTTTCATTATGATTTAATCAGATTTAAATCTCGGTTCAGTTGCTCAGTCGTGCCTGACTGCAACCCCATGGAGAGCACGCTATGCTCCCTGTCCCATCACCAACTCTGGAGTTTGCTCAGTGATTCAACAGTGTAAATTCCCATGAGTTGTGGAAGACTTAGAAGTTCAAGTAAATCATTTGAGTGAGGAAAAATAATTCAAAACTTAGTTTAAAAAATTCAGATAGTTTAGATCATTGTGAAAGTCGCTCAGTCATGTCTCTGACTCTTTGTGAGCCCGTGGACTATACAGTCCATGGAATTCTCTAGACCAGAATACTGGAGTGGGTAGCCTTTCTCTTAATTTTATTATAAAAAATGAAAAATGTATAGCATTGTAATAAATGGTTTTTCCCATTAGAAATACAGTTTAATAAATATTATTCATGTATCTATAATATTCAGAGTAAAGTCATAGTTTTCAAAAAGGCAAATAACTAAGTTTCCAAATGTCACTGTTGGTGAATCTTATACTCTTAAACACACTGAGTCATTAAGGCACATTTTATAGAATTATAGATACAGGAAAATGGCATATTTAAGTTATTGAAATCAGGGTGATATTTTTCAATGAATTTCTGGTTTTTGAGGTCATGTAGAAGAGCAGTCTGCAAAGGAGACTGAAAAAGAGCAGTCACTGAAAAAGGAGGACAGAAAAGTATGCTGTGTCACAGGAGACAAATTAGAAAGGATAGATGACTAGAGAGGTGAGGCCAGAAAGTGACCGTGAGATTTGACAACATGAAGATCATTAGAAACTCTGGAAAGTATCCATTTTGGAGGATTTGTGTGATAGAAATTTAATAAGGGAATTGAAAGTATTAATATGAGATTAAAAATTGGAGACAGGAAATTTGGCTGGATGGAACCCAAAGAGGTTGGAGAAGATGGAGGATATCTGTGTTTGTTTACTTTTTTATTTAGTTTATGTGGAAGATACTGATGTTGGTTTCTGTGGTCAGTGAGCAGGAGATGGACAACACAAAACAGTGAGTCTCTAAGGTAAGAAGCAAGTTCCTTCATAAGACCAGAAGGATTGGCCTCAGAGAGGCAGAAAGGCATCTTCTTTACTGAAAAAGGAGAAAAGGAAAAGATCAGTGTGGCTACAGGTATACATGTGAAATTGTCCAGGGACAATGATTCGCTCTACTGTAGAATCTCTTTATTTGGAAATTATAAATAATTTTCTTCGACAAAGCCAGTATACCAGAAGAAAGATAAATATGCCATAATATGCTGATAGCTTGTGAAAATTACCTTTAACATCTTAGGTTTTAATTTTTTTATTTGTATTCAATATATGAGCCACTCTTTTTCATTGTTGATAGTCTGCTAATTTGCACATTTTCTCCTATATTGCCATTCAGATTTTAAGCTTATACCTCTAATACCTTTCTCAAAACTGAAGCCCACGTATTGATATAGTTGTCATAATATTAATATATCATGATGTACTAAGAGAATGTTTTATACCATTTTAGATGCTCAGTTGGTAAAGACTATATATTACAAGTTATATGGCCTAAAACACTACATTAGATACTCACATTTACTGAAGTAGATTGAATATCTGTTTTCTCTTTTTCATTCTATCACTATTCATACTTTCCTGAAGATAAAGAATTCCCTTATGCACTATACAGTATGAAATGCTTCAAGAACAAGATGATGGTTCATTAGCAAAGGAGTAGATAAAACTACTTAAACAATGATGGCAATTCCTATCCTGATCCTTAATTTATCACTCCTGAGAGTTTTCTACAGGAGTGAAAGATGATGGAATAGTATTTAAAATATTGCAAAGTAAGGAGAGAAACTCAACCATGCTAAGCCCTTATGAAATTATCATAGTGCTTCATTTCATGGGCTAGCCTTTATCTTTATGATTATAGTTATGGTGAAGTGTATGTATTACTGAAAAGCATAAGACATGACATGTATAGTACAGTTAATTTTACCCATACTATTAGTGTTTTCATGAATGAAAAATCTTTAAAAAACAGTGAATAAGGTTCATCATCACTCGGAGTCTTCATACTAGAGATACATATTCTGGAAAACTATGTAATAAAGATAAAATGTACTCACACAATCAAGAGTTTAAGAAACAATTATCCATAATATACAGGATGAAATTAATATCTTGCATGCATACAAGATATTAATTGTGTGTAACAATTATGACTACATGGATTATAGACCACCAATCTCCTCTGTACATGGAATTTTATAGGCATGGATACTGGGGTGGGTTACCATTTCCTACTCCAGGGAATCTTCCTGATCCATGGACTGAATCCATGTCTTTTGTGTTTCCTGCATTGGCAACTGGATTGTTTGCCACCACACCATCTTGGAAGCCCATAATATTAATATATTTGAATGAATTTTCTTTTGGCTTTTTGCTTAACCAGTTATGTTTGAAGAACACAGTCTTGATGAATTTATTTAAATTGGCCAAAATACCAATTTAGAAAGAGATATACATTTACCTAAGTTAGGATTTATAATAATAGATATGATGCTGTCCTTTAAACTTAAATACGTATGATGAATGTATAGCTTCTAACTTATTTTTTGGTTCAGTCACAAATGATAAGATTGTAAATGTTCTGAATTCTGTATAGTTTTAATATATTAATTTCATAGATTTTTGTGCAGTCTCATATCTTTAACTCATTTTTTTCTTCAGTCATTTTCATTTAGATTATACATGTGTAAGATGATTTGTTTTTGAAAATATGTCCTCTCTCTTTTACATGGCAATGGGATGAAGCAGTAGTAGATGCATTACCATGATTCTGTAGAGTTAGTACAGAGTCAAAAACCTTTTTGTTGCCAATAATAGAAGACTTGCTTACGGTGCTTGCTGAAAAGAATAAAAAAGGTAAAGAAGGAATGAATGTAAAGTCCTAGTGTTATAGGTAAAAAAAAGAAACAGATCAGAGAAGGTAAGATAATGGCAGAAAAAAGAAATGAGAATTGTTTGTTGTGACCATCTACCTGTAAGATGTAAACACTATGAAAATGCCACAGCAGAGAGGTTGCCAAGATGTGGATGGCGTCACTTCAGCTCTGTAGGAACCATTTTCCTTTTCAGTACAAATGGAAGAGTTAAACAAGATGATGGTTAAGGTGCCTCCCTTCTAGCTCTCAAATTCTGTGGTTGGAGTTGGTGTCTTTCTATTGTTCCACATGTAGCTGGTTAAGAATAAAATAACAAAGTATATGTGAGATACCTCAAGGTATATAGAGAAAAATGGCCTGGTAAATCATATTATTGGAATAAATACTAGTAAGGATTTCCACAACCAGGATTAATTAATAAAGCTCAAGAAATCAAACACACCTTATGAGAGGCCTGAAACATTCAGGACAATGTTCACATTAAACAATAAATGAGAAGTAAGCATTCTTTTTTTGCTAGTTTTGTTTTTTAATTAGCATTAAATGAAAACATTTATGTATTCTTATTTTTGGCATAGACCCTGCACAATTTTGTTCAAAATATTATAAGAATATGAGAATGTTAATATGTGTATATGTATCAATCAGCACATATGTAAGCATGTATATATTGTAAATATGACATATATATATATATCAGTCAATGAGCAGTACCTTGTTAAAACTGATTTATTTCTCACAATAACCATATAACACATATAGTATAGCATGTCTAATAATGTCCATCCAGATTAACATTGAGAGTAGAATGGTGACTTGCAAGGAATAGGAGAGAAGAAAATATATCAGTGATGGTCAAAGGGTGTAAAGTTTTATTTATGCAATATAAATAAGTTCTGGAAATCTACAGTATGATGCCTATGGCTAACAATACTATCAGTTCAGTTCAGTCGCTCAGTCGTGTCTGACTCTTTGTGACCCCATGGACTACAGCACGCCAAGTCTCTCTGTCCATTACCAACTCCCAAAGTCTATTCAAACTCATGTCCACTGAGGCAGGGATGCAATCCAACCATCTCATACTCTGTCGTCCCTTCTCCTGCCTTCAATCTTTCCCAGCATCAGGGTCTTTTCAAGTGAGTCAGTTCTTTGCATTAGGTAGCCAAAGTATTGGAGTTTCAGTTTCAGCATCAATCCTTCCAATGAATGTTCAGGACTGATTTCCTTTAGGATGGACTGGTTTGATCTCCTTGCAGTCCAAGGGATTCTCAACAGTCTTCTCCAACACCACCATTCAAAAGCATCAATTCTTTGGTGCTCAGCTCCCTTTATAGTCCAACTCTCACATCCATACATGACTACTGGAAAAACTATAGCCTTGACTAGATAGACCTTTGTTGGAAAAGTAACATCTCTGCTTTTTAATATGCTGTCTAGGTTGGTCATAACTTTTCTTCCAAGGAGCAAGTGTCTTTTAATTTCATGGCTGCAGTCACCATCTGCAGTGATTTTGGAGCCCCCCAAAATAAAGTCAGCCACTGATTCCACTGTTTCCCCATCTATTTGCCATGAAGTGATGGGACCAGATGCCATGATCTTAGTTTTCTGAATGTTGATTTTTAAGCCAACTTTTTCACTTTCCTCTTTCACTTTCATCAAGAGACTCTTTAGTTCTTTGCTTTCTGCCATAAG
>SJYT01024796.1:0-54134 GCA_006410635.1 Cephalophus harveyi
TCAACATTCAGAAACTGAAGATCATGGCATCCGGTCCCATCACTTCATGGGAAATGGATGGGGAAACAGTGGAAACAGTGTCAGACTTTATTTTGGGGGGCTCCAAAATCACTGCTGATGGTAACTGCAGCCATGAAATTAAAAGACGCTTACTCCTTGGAAGAAAAGTTATGACCAACCTAGATAGCATATTCAAAAGCAGAGACATTACTTTGCCGACTAAGGTCTGTCTAGTCAGGGTTATGGTTTTTCCAGTTGTCCTGTATGGATGTGAGAGTTGGATTGTGAAGAAGGCTGAGTGCCAAAGAATTGATGCTTTTGAACTGTGGTGTCAGAGAAGACTCTTGAGAGTCCCTTGGACTGCAAGGAGATCCAACCAGTCAATTCTGAAGGAGATCAGCCCTGGGATTTCTTTGGAAGGAATGATGCTAAAGTTGAAACTCCAGCACTTTGGCCACCTCATGCCAAAGTCTAAGTGAACTCCGGGAGTTGGTGATGGACAGGGAGGCCTGGTGTGCTGCAATTCATGGGGCTGCAAAGAGTTGGACATGACTGAGTGACTGAACTGAACTGAACTGAACCATGCCATATGCTGTGCTTAGTCACTCAGAGGTGAGCCCACCAGGCACCTCTGTCCATGGGATTCTCCAGGCAAGAATACTGGAGTCGGTTGCTATGCCCTCATCCAGGGGATCTTCTCAATCCCGGGAGAGAATCCAGGTCTCCCACATTGCAGGTGAATTCTCTACCAGGGAATTCTGAGCTACCAGGGAAGCCCAAGAATACTGTAGTGGGTAGCCTATGCCTTCTTCAGGGGATCTTCCCAATCCAGGAGTTGAACCAGGGTCTCCTGCATTGCAGGCAAAGGTTTACAAGCTAAGATATCAGGGAAGCCCCAACCATGTCATACTGGTTGTTAAATATTTTTATTATCACACTTTCTATATATTAAATATCATGATATATACTGGTAAATACATCTACAAGGTGCAATATCAATAACCTCTGATGCATAGATGACACCACTCTTATGGCAGAAAGAAAGAGGAACTAAAGGTGCTCTTGATGAAAGTGAAAGAGGTGAATGAAAAATCTGGCTTAAAACTCAACATTCAAAAAACTAAGATCAACCTAGATGTCCATCAGCAGATGAATGGATAAGAAAGCTGTGGTACATATACACAATGGAGTATTACTCAGCCACCACAAAGAATTCATTTGAATCAGTTCTAATGAGATGGATGAAACTGGAACCTATTATACAGAGTGAAGTAAGCCAGAAAGAAAAACACCAATACAGTATACTAACACATATATATGGAATTTAGAAAGATGGTAAAGATGACCCTGTATGCGAGACAGCAAAAGAGACACAGATGTATAGAACGGACTTTTGGACTCTGAGGGAGAGGGAGAGGGTGGGATGATTTGGGAGAATGACATTGAAACATGTATGCTATCATGTAAGAAACGAAGCGCCAGCCTATGTTTGATACAGGATACAGGATGCTTGGGGCTGGTGCATGGGGATGATCCAGAGAGAGGATATGGGGTGGGAGGTGGGAGGGGGATTCAGGATTGGGAGCTCGTATACACCCGTGGCAGATTCATGTCAATGTATGGCAAAACCAATATGGTATTGTAAAGTAAAATAAAGTAAAAATAAAATTAAAAAAAAAAATGTTAAAAAAGAAAAAAAACTAAGATCATGGCATCCGGTCCCATCACTTCATGGCAAATAGATGAGGAAACAATGGAAATAGTGACAGACTTTATTTTCTTGGCTCCAAAATCACTGCAGATGTTGACTGTAGCCATTAAAATAAAAGATACTTGCTCCTTGGAAGAAAAGCTATGACCAACCTAGACTACATATTAAAAAGCAGAGACATTACTTTGCCAACAAAGGTCTGTATAGTCAAAGGTATGGTTTTTCCAGTAGTCATGTATGGATGTGAGAATTGGACCATAAAGAAAGCTGAGTGCTGAAGAATTGATGCTTTTGAACTGTGGTGTTGGATAAGACTCTTGGGAGTCCCTTGGACTTCAAGGAGATCAAACTAAGTTAAATCTAAAGGAACTCAACCCTGAACATTCATTGGAAGGACTGATGCTGAAACTGAAGCTCCAATACTTCGGTCACATGATGTGAAGAACTGCCATGCCCAAGATAGGTGGATGCTTTGAGCAGACCAATGGAAAGTCTTGTGCTTAAAAAGGTAAATGAATATCTAATGAACATGATTCAAAATATGATTCCTATTGTGAAGGTCTTTGTCATCTTCTGAATTTATTTATAAGACAAGCAATCTTTTCTCTTGCAAATAGAGTTACCAGCTATTCTGGTTTGCCTGAGACTCAGGGCTTTCTAGGGTTGGAAGATTTTCAAAGTAAAATTTTTCATTTAATATGCTAGCAAAGTCTGTGATTTTACTTGGCCTGCAAAACTAAATAAATAAATAAATCTGTTCTTACAAAAGGTGAGAGATTAGAGGAGAAGACATGGTGGAGGTGGCAGAGTCTTGCCATGGTTACTTTGCTTCTTGCTGGTAAACATTTTGATGAACCCTCTCGCAACCAGTGCCACGAAAGCAAAGTTCTGTCGAATTGCGAGATGGCACATCCATCATTTTTTGAGCCAGTAAACTGCTTTGTTTTGTCTGCTAAGCTGCTAGTTTAGGTTCTTAAATTCATTTTAAAACAATTTCTCTATACTCGTTTAGTCAGCACACATTTTCTTGTGATTTACTTGTAAAATAAATACTATTGCTATAGATTTATATGTTGTATTGATGCTTGCACTTTACAATTGCTCTAATAAGTTTTGTATTCCTTTCATGATGGCTGGTTTATGGTCGTCACTGCCTGAACAACAATAGATAAATTTAGAAGGCAATCCAATTGTTCAAACTTAACTATTTATGTTCTCGTTAATATTGCAACTGAGTATCTCTTTCTTTAAGGATAAGATTATAATGCTGCTACCTGTACATATAATTATTTTAATATCTGCTCACATGCTCAGTCCTTTTCTCTCTCTCCTCTTTTTTTTTTCTTTCTTTTTACTGAAACCAGTGCTGCTAGATAGCTTAACCAGTATCCAAATAACTTAGACACCATGTAAAAGCTTCAAATATTAAGGAAGCAGAATCTCTGAGGCACAGGGCAATTTTAACACACTCCATATGCACCTTGATGTCTGAGAACCACTTGACTATTTACCTGTGTGAATAACTAGAACCCACCATACACCTGGCAGTAGTCACCCTAACTGTAGCCACAGTGTCTGGATGCATGTTAGGCTAATGAGATTTGCTCTCTGATACATCTTTTACTAGATGGAAATAAAACCTTTTCTGTGTAGTCTAAAGAGCTGCATATATAGAACACACAATATTTTCACAGACTAAAAAGTCCAATGTTCAGAAAACTTTACTTCAGAAAACAGAAAAATAAATTTTATTTTCTCCTATCTGAACTTAATTTCTATCTTGATTGCCAATTCCGTCCAGGAATAGAATTTGCAATAGAATCAGTTCATTCTAGGGAAACTTAGATATTTTGAAATTATTTCAAGTCTAAAGTCAAATATAGAATGATTTCTCCTTGCATTCCCAATTCCTGAAGTTGATTCTAAGATTCAGGGCTTATAAAAACTCTGTAGTGTTGGTAGGGAGAGAACTCCACTTCTTGGTCTCGCTCTGTCCTGTGCTGGCATTCAGGGAGACACATAATTGTTACCACTGGCATTTGTTTCAGTGGTTTCTTGCTACTCAGTATAAGCTATTTGTGAATGCACATTTCCATTGAACTAAAGATTAATTTTATGTGATTCTTCTACCTTCCAGTAAGGTTTGGCTGTTTCCTGAACCTTCCTGAGACTACAGTTGACTGGGTCCCCATCAGATATTCTCTGCTCCTGAGATCCTGGGCAGTCACCCTGATTCACTCGGCACCTACATCACAGTGACCTGGGGCACATCTGCAGGCCTGTCAGAGCTCATCCAGAAAGTAGGCATCAAATATCCTCAACTTTTGTTTTCTCAGTTTTAAAGGGCTGTGTCCTACCTCAGTTTCAGCACCTCCGTATCAAACTGCTAAGCTTTCAAGCTTCAATTTATTTCCTTCCAATTTTCTCTCACTCTCCCCAGCTCAGAGACATAGAATCCAGGTGAGTGGTGGGGAGATTGCCAGAGAAGGTTAAAAAGAATTAGGGTGTTGCATTTTTTTTTTCCAACTTTAACCTAGACTGGGAGTTTTTAAAGCCTAAAAAGCATTCATTGACCATTAGTTTTTTGCATCTTCTAATGATAACCTTTCCTTAGAGGAAGAGTGATCTCAATTCTCATCCCCAAATGGAAGAAAGTCTTGGGTAAACATTGTGCACAGATTCAAGAGGGACTGAACTGAGATGTTAAAATATTATTATTCCCACTTTACCATTGAGGAAACAGTTTAGGGAAATTAAATAATTTTCTCAAGAACATACTACTAGGAAGTAGTTGAGCTAAGTCTCAACTCCAAGTCTGTCTTAGAGTCTAGCGTCTGTTCTTAACCATGTAATCATTCCATTACTGACCTTCCTGTTTTCCTCTCTCATTTTAGGACTGACTTTTTTGGGAAGATCCCCTGGAGAAGGAAATGGCAACCCACTCCACTATTCTTGCTTGGAGAATTCCATGGACAGAGGAGCCTGGTGGGCTACAGTCCACGGGGTGGCAAAGAGTCGGACACGACTGAGCGACTTCACTTCCACTTTCACTTAGCATGCCCCAGCTTTTTGTATGATGGGGCATGAGAGCAGAATGTGGAAGTGGGAATGTACATGATATGTTTGTGTGACAATGATGTTAACTGCATTCAAGAATGGAATTTTCATAAAAACACATTCAAACAAAAATTAAAAATAAAAGATATGTGCAATGCAAAGGCTTATTCTTGTGATTATTAAGAATATAAATGCTCTGAGATTTTAATTAAGCCTCTAGCAGATTTTCCACATGAGATGCTTCCTCACCCAATGAGGTTTAATATTTCATAGGTCAAGTTAGTCAATGACTTTGCTGCTACAGCTTCCTTTTTACATTAAATGCCAATACCTAGACAAAAAGTCTGCATTTTGCCTGACATCCATTTCATTGGAACATGAGCTCATTTACCCTGTCCCTTGGAATTAGTGAATTTGGGTTTTAAGAATATCGGACATTTTCCTGGTTATCTGAAAGTGCAGAAGAACTAACTTTATCTTTTAAAAATTAATTTATTTTGTCTTATTTTAATTTTGTTTCTGCCTCAGTATTATTTGGCAAATGATCATGAAAAGTCTGAGTTGAATAATAAAAGAATTTGGCATAACTCTGTGGGGAAGCTTCCTACACTATAGTGTGTCTGTCTCTAGAGACCTTTTGGATTAGAGAACAGTAAAAATAACTTTCAGAAGCTTTTTTTGGAGAAATCTAATGACATATACCAGGAAAATAAACAAAATTAAATATTTTTTGTAGGATGATTATGTAGAACATTTATATACACATTTTTACTATGTCATGTTAACATCATGTTAAATTTGATCACACACAAAAAAGAAAAAAGAGCCAAGTACAGTATATAAATTTTAGTGAAGTCAATTTTCTGTTGTGGATGTTCAATGATTATTAGGATTGGAGTTAAAATTTTCCGTTATTCAATGCAGCCTTCCCTCAAGGCTCAGATGGTAAAACATCTGCCTGCAATGCAGGAGACCCAGGTTCAATCCTTGGGTCGGGAAGATCCCCTGGAGAAGTGAATAACAACCCATCCAGTGTTCTTGCCTGGGATATTCCATGGACAGAGGAGCCTGGCTGGCTATAGTCCTTGGGTCCCAAGAGTCAGACACGACTTAAAGACTAAGATGAAGGTGAAGGTGAAGTCGCTCAGTCGTGTCCGACTCTGTGACCCCGTGGACTGTAACCTACTAGGCTTCTCCGTCCATGGGATTCTCCAGGCAAGAATACTGGAGTGGATTGCCATTTCCTTCTCCAGGGGATCTTCCTGAACCAGGGATTGATCCCAGGTCTCCTGCATTGAAGGCAGACACTTTAACCTCTGAGCCACCAGGGAAGCCCTACTTAAAGACTAAACAACAACAAATTCCATCTAGTGATAGAGTCTCAGAACATTTTCATCATCTAGCGGTTGGTCTGTGCTCAGAGAAGCAATAGATACAGGTGAGGTTTGCATGGCATTTAGCTTGAATAGTGAAATCTGTGACCCCCCAAAAATATATTAATAAATTAAAAACACTTTTTTTCATGGATCAGTCTTCTGAACCTAAGCTAGTGCTACATTTCTAGGAGCTTAAATATGTGTATGCTTTGAGTCAGATAAAAAATAAAATATCAAGATTTATTACAAAATGTATTTCAACTACATTTTTCATAGGGACAAAATTATAGGTAAAGGCACAATTCTAGTTTCTTCAGGCAGTAGGTCTGTGAGCAAGAGTTTTTTAGAGCAACCAGAAACAAAAATCATATTTCAGTGGCATTTCAAGTAAAAATCCCTCCTCCCCAGCACTGTAGAAAAGGACTATATCTTAAAGGAGAAATTTTAGATGTCACCAGAGACCTTATGAAGAGTACTTTACCATAGAGTCTTTAAACATAGGTCTTTGGTGGTGACCACAGTATATAAATGGAGAGATAGAGAATTAATTCATCGTACAGTGGAGCAGAAAACTCACATCTGTTCATTCTACAACCCAGTACACCCCATTTATTATGCTTTGCCCTGCTCTGTCAGGTCCAAGCAATTAACTTGTGCAGACTGGCTTATGTGAGGATAGAAAGACAGTGTGTTTATCAGGGGGATATACTAGTTTTGGCTTTTTTAACATCAGAGCAAAAGAAATAGGATGTCCCCTATGCTCTATGTAGATGAAGATACTATCAAGTTACAGTCAGGGAGTCATATAAGCACCAATATATACACATGATTTTACATAAAAGATAAAACTTTAGAGTGCTTTCCTCCCTGTAGTCAGCTAAGAATAGATCATTTGGAATGGAGTTCAATATAGTTATTTTAGTTTCTTGGTGAATGTTTCATTTCTAAATATATAGGTTACCTACATCACTGGTAATCTGGAAATGGGGAAAAAAAGAAAATGATACTGTCATTGCCATTGAATGTAGCAACGAAGGTAGATATATATTTATATATGTGTTGCTCATCTGAGGGTCTACCCTCAGGTTCTATCATATAAATAAGAAAATGGGGTGTGCTTTTGTATATCCCAGGTATTATGATCAGAAAATAGAATCTGTAACACTATATTTTTCATGAGTTTTCTGTTTTTATTTCAACTTCATTTTCTAACACTTCAGGAGATAAAACGTGCTTATTTCTTCCTACTTATATTGATTAAGACTGGGATAAAATGAGTGAAAACATTAAGAAACAAATGCACAGAACTGATCTCTTCCTCTTGTTTTTTGAAGCATGTTTGTTCCTAGGCTTCCAGGGGACCACACATTCTTGTTTGCATTCTGCCCCAATACTTTCTCTTTGATCTCTGTGAGTACAAGAGTACTCCAGGGTACCAAAAACAGATTAATCCAAGACTCCAACCTCAAATCTCATTTTCTACCCATTCTCATGACTTTAAATACTATCTATATGCTGGTGGCTCCTAAATTTGTTTCAATGGCTTTGACATGTATTCCAAAATATGGAATTCTACAAATGGTCTGATCAACATCTCATTTAGATGTAAATAAGGATATCACTTTTGATTTATTCAAAATTGAACCTTTTATGCTTTCCTGGTTTCAGTCATTGGCCCAACCATTCACCCAGTGTTGACCTGGTAAGACTGGAGAGAGACATAAAGACATTTGATCCATTAGCAAAAGTTCTTCAAAAGAGATCAGAAATCCTGCTGCTCCTCATTTATTTGCTTTACGGCCTGTTCTAGGCCGCCTTCCTTCCATCACTGGATCTGCGTAGTGTCTTCCTGGCTGGTCTCTTGACATCCCCTCTGTGCCCTCACACATATAGTCTGCTTACTTTTGCACCCAGGAGCCCAAGGGCCCCTTTTAAAAAACTGCCTGATCAATGACTTTCCTGCTCAAATTCTCCAATGATCTTCCATTACATTTGGAATAAAATGCAATAACTACCACATGATCTGACCTCTGCTCCTTTCACCATCTTAGAGTTTATCCCCTATCACTCTTCCCTTACCCATGTCTCTGCTTGAGGCACACTATCCTCCTTGCTTGTTCCTGCCTCAGGGATTCTGAACCAGCTGCTCCTTTTGCTTAAGGTGATTTTTACCTAGATCAACTGACTTGTTCACTCTTACTTTATTCATGTCTCTGTTAAAATGTCACCTCCTTAGAGAAACTTTTCCTGACCATCTTTCAAAAGTATATCTTCATCACATTTAGCCTCTTAGCAGTTATCACTGACATTAGAATGTAAGAGAAGGCACTTTTTATTTATTTAATTTTGAAATTCAATTTTTTTCACTATCTCAGTGTTCAGAATTGTGCCTGATACAAAATGAGTGCTCAATCAATATTTGTTAAGCAACAAAATGAGAGAATGAAATTCATATAAGGGGATTATTCTATATGCATAAATTTTATTCAGGGTGCGTAGGTGCTAAGTTGCCTCAGTTGCGTCCGACTTATTGTGACCCTATGGACTGTAGCCCACGAGGCTCCTCTGTCCACAGGATTCCCCAGGCAAGAATATTGGAGTGGGTTATCTTGCCCTCCTCCATGGGGTTTGTGACCCAGGGATAGAATCCACATCTCATGACTCCTGCATTGGCAGGAAGGTTCCTTACCATTAGCTCCATCTGGGAAACCCTTATTCAGGGTAAGGTCTCTCATAACTCTAATCAGATAATATCATTAGAAGTCAAAATTCAGTTAATATTTATTACCAGGATTATTAACAATTACAAATGGGAGTCAGAAAATTTTCCAGTTAAGTTCTCCTACTTGGTAATCCAAAATAATTATCAAAGTGTCATGAAATCTCTCTTACGAAATCCTTCACTGGCGCTGTGTAGACATAGTCTGAGTCTGGTATTTGCCAAGTGCTATGAGTTTTACTGCTTGAGCAGATGGTGAAACAATCTCCTGGGAATAAAATCAACCAGGTTGCCTTTGAAGCTTTTCACACAATAAATAAAATACTGTGTGGCAGAGAAGGTTCTACATATGATGAAAAAAGAGAATAAAGATTATCTGTAAAGGTTGAAAAATGCCCTGCATTGCACAGTGTTAACCCAGAGTTTACTCACTGATTCCCTTCTTCACTGCTTTCTAGTGTCTCAAATGTTAGAACATAAGATTATATACATTTTTCTCGAAACAAGTGCTATTTTCAGCCATCCCCATCGACCCAGATTCATGTTGTGAACAGTAAAGCCAGTTTATGCATGGAGAATTCCCAAATGAAGCTTGACTGAGAAGGAAACCTGTTCAGAGATATCTCAATAAACTTCACTGCTTCTTCCTCTGTGCCATTCATAACTTAGTGGAAATTAACTTGCAAAATGGACTGCATCCTGGCAAGTAAAATAAATTTCACTCTGCATCATTTGACAGAATATTGAACTCCATGTTATTTTAAAGAAATCTTAAAAAAAAAAAAAGCACACTGCCAAATAAATACTATTTCTGTCTCATCATTTTCTACTTCGTCTCAAACATGATTGAACTTAATAAGAAAATGACAACAAAAAAAACTAAATGTAAATAACTAATAGCTTCAAAACACATGAAGCAAAAACTGACAATCCAGAAATAAGAAGTGGCTGCTGCTGCTGCTAAGTCGCTTTAGTCGTGTCCGACTCTGTGCGACCCCATAGACGGCAGCCCACTGGGCTCCGCCATCCCTGGGATTCTCCAGGCAAGAACACTGGAGTGGGTTGCCATTTCCTTCTCCAATGCATGAAAGTGAAAAGTGAAAGTGAAGTCGCTCAGTCAGGTCTGACTCAGCGACCCCATGAACTGCAGCCCACCAGGCTTCCTCGTCCATGAGAGTTTCCAGGCAAGAGTACTGGAGTGGGAAATAAGAAGTGGAATAACCCCAATTATAGTAGGTTAATAATAATTGATACAAACTGATAGAACAAGTAGATTTAAAATGTCAGTATGGTTATAGAAGATAATATTATCAAGGAAATTAGCATAACTAATTAATAGAATATGCTATATGACAAAAGTGAAAAACATTTGTTTTCAGTACACAAGCAACATTTGCTACTACATAGCATATTCTGGGCTATAATACAAGTATTAACAAATTCAAAAGAATTAAAATTATATAAAGCATGTTCTCTGATCATGTCAGAATTGAACTAGAATCAATAACAGAAAGATGATGGAAAGAAATCCCAAATATTTATAAATTCACAAACGTACTTCTTAATAACCCATAAATTAAAACAAAACAATAAGTTACAGGTAAAATTTAAAAAAAAAATCTAAGCAAACAAACAAAAACACTAACCTTCTGCAATGAAATAAAAATGAATGAGTGAAAAAACTCACTCAAACCCAAAGTGTAGACAGTACTTGTGCTTAACCACTCAGTCATGTCTGACTCTGTGACCCCAAGGACTGCAGCCCACCAGGCTCTTCTGTCCATAGGGATTTTCCAGGCAAGAGTTCTGGAGTGGGTTGCCATGCCCTCCTCCACTCAGGTCTCCCGCACTGCATGTGGATTCTTTACCATCTAAGCCACCAGAGAAGCCTAAAAATACTGGAATGGGTAGGCAGCCTATCCCTTCTCCAGGGTATCTCCCTGACCCAGGAATCGAACTGGGGTCTCCTGCATTGCAGGCAGATTCTTTAACATCTGAGCTAAGACAGTTCTTAGTGAATGGCTTATAGCATTTTATGCTTGTAAGAAAAGAAGAAAGGTCACAAATCAATTAAGTAAGTTTCCAGTTTAACAAGCTAGAAAAAAAGAAAACTAAATCTAGAACAAACAGAAGGATAGAGATATAAGAATAGAAAACAATAAAATAGAACACATAATGCAATAGAGTAAAAACAATGAAGTCAAAATCTTTTTCTTTTAAAAAGATGAATAAAATTGATGAAAATATAGCCAGACTGATCAAGAAGAGATCATAAAAATTATCACTATTAGGAATTAAAGAGGCTCTGGAGCTGCCGAGAGGACATACCCCACGTCCAAGGTCAGGAGCATCGGCTGATAGGAGTTACCCCATGGCCAAGGTAAGGAACAGCGACTGCACTTTGCTGGAGAAGCCATGAAGAGATACTCCACGACCAAGGTAAGAGAAACCCAAGTAAGACAGTAAGCGCTGAGAGAGGACATCAGAGGGCAGACAGACTGAAACCATAATCACAGAAAACTAGCCAATCACATCAACCACAGCTTTGTCCAAATCAATGAAACTAAGCCATGCCTGTGGGGCCACCCAAGACGGGCGGGTCATGTTGGAGAGGTCTGACAGAATGTGGTCCACTGGAGAAGGGAACAGCAAACCAGTTCAGTATTCTTGCCTTGATAACCCCATGAACAGTATGAAAAGGCAAAAAGATAGGACACTGAAAGATGAAATCCCCAGGTCAGTAGGTGCCCAATATACTACTGGAGATGAGTGGAGAAATAACTCCAGAAACAATGAAGAGATGGAACCAAAGCAAAAACAACACCCAGTTGTGGATGGGACTGGTGACAGAAGCAAGTGCTGTAAATAGCAATATTACATAAGAATCTGGAATGTTAGGTCCATGAAGTGAAGTGAAGTCGCTCAGTTGTGTCCGACTCTTTGTGATCCCATGGACTGTAGCCTACCAGGTTCCTCTGTCCATGGAATTCTCCAGGCAAGAATACTGGAGTTGGATTGCCATTTCCTTCTCCAGGAGATCTTCATGACCCAGGGATTGAGCTACCAGGGAAGCCCCAAGTGAACTGTGGCTCATAAGGCAAATTGGAAGCAGTCAAACAGGAGAGGGCAAGAGAGAACGTCGACATTCTAGGAATCAGCAAACTAAAATGGACTGGAGTGGGTGAATTTCACACAGATGGCCACTACATCTACTACTGTGGGCAGGAATCCCTTAGAAGAAATGGAGTAAACATCATCGTCAACAAGAGTCCAAAATCCGGTACTTGGATGCAGTCTCAAAAACGACAGAATGATCTTTGTTCATTTCCAAGGCAAACCATTCAATATCACTTGGTGATCCAAGTTTATGCCCCTACCAGTAATGCTAAAGAAGTTGAAGTTGAACAGTTCTATGAAGACCTACAAGACCTTCTAGGACTAACACCCCCAAAAGATGTCCTTTTCATTATAGGGGCCTGGAATGCAAAAGTAGGAAGCCAACAGATACCTGGAGTAACAGGCAAATTTGGCCTTCGTGTACAGAATGAAGCAAGACAGAGGCTAATAGAGTTTTGCCAAGAGAACACAGTGGAAATAGCAAATACTCTCTTCCAACAACACAAGAGAAGACTCCACAAATGGACATCAACAGATGGTCAATACTGAAATCAGATTGATTATATTCTTTGCAACCAAAGATGGAGAAGCTCTATACAGTCAGCAAAAACAAGATGGGGAGCTGGCTGTGGCTCAGATCATGAACTCCTTATTGCCAAATTCAGACTGAAATTGAAGAAAGTGGGGAAAGCCACTAGACCATTCAGGTATGACCTAAATCAAATCCCTTATGATTATACAGTAGAAGTGAGAAATAGATTTAAGGGACTAGATCTGATAGAGTGCCTGATGAACTATCAACAGAGGTTCATGACATTGTACAGGAGACAGGGAGCAAAACCATCCCCAAGAAAAAGAAATGCAACATAGCAAAATGGAGGTCTGACAAGGTCTTACAAATAGCCGTGAAAAGAAGAGAAGGGAAAAACAAAGGAAAAAAGGAAAGATACACCCATCTGAATGCTAATCCAAAGAATAGCAAAGAGAGATAAGAAAGCCTTCCTCAATGAAAAGTGCAAAGAAATAGAGGAAAGCAATACAATGGGAAAGACTAGAGATCTCCTCAAGAAAATCAGAGATACCAAGGGGACATTTCATGCAAAGGTGGGCTCAATAAAGGACAGAAATGGTATGGACCTAACAGAAGCAGAAGATACTAACAAGAGGTAGCAAGAATACACAGAAGAACTGTACAAAAAAGATCTTCAGGACCCAGATAATCACGATAGTTGATCACTCACCTAGAGCCAGACATCCTGGAATGTGAAGTCAAGTGGGCCTTATGAAGCATCACTACAAACAAACAAAGCTAGTGGAGGTGATGAAATTCCAGTTGAGCTATTTCAAATCCTGAAAGATGATGCTGTGAAAGTGCTGCACTCAATATGCCAGCAAATTCAGAAAACTCAGCAGTGGCCACAGCACTGGGAAAGGTCAGTTTTCATTCCAATCCCAAAGAAAGGCAATGCCAAAGAATGCTCAAACTACCGCACAATTGCACTCATCTCACATGCTGGTAAAGTAATGCTCAAAATTCTCCTAGCCAGGTTTCAGCAATACATGAACCATGAACTGCAGATGTTCAAGCTGGTTTTAGAAAAGGCAGAGGAACCAGAGATCAAATTGCCAACATTCACTGGATCATAAAAAAGCAAGAGAGTTCCAGAAAAACATCTATTTCTGCTTTCTTGACTATGCCAAAGCCTTTGTCTGTGTTCAATTCAGTTCAGTTCAGTCGCTCAGTCATGTCTGACTCTCTGCAACCCCATGAATGGTGGGGTTCACTCACCCCCAGAGTTAACATCTGCCGGAGTTCACTCAAACTCATGTCCATCTAGTCTGTGATCCCATCGAGCCATCTCATCCTCTGTCGTCCCCTTCTCCTCCTGCCCCCAATCCCTCCCAGCATCAGAGTCTTTTCCAATGAGTCAACTCTTCACACGAGGTGGCCAAAGTACTGGAGTTTCAGCTTTAGCATCATTCCTTCCAAAGAAATCCCAGGGTTGATCTCCTTCAGAATGGACTGGTTGGATCTCCTTGCAGTCCAAGGGACTGTCAAAAGTCTTCTCCAACACCACAGCTCAAAAGCATCAATTCTTTGTGCTCAGCTTTCTTCACAGTCCAACTCTCACATCCATACATGACCACAGGAAAAACCATAGCCTTGACTAGATGGACCTTAGTCAGCAAAGTAATGTCTCTGCTTTTGAATATGCTGTCTAGGTTGGTCATAACTTTTCTTCCAAGGAGTAAGCATCTTTTAATTTCATGGCTGCAGTCACCATCTGCTGTGTAGATCACAATAAACTGTGGAAAATTCTTCAAGAGATGGCAATACCAGACCACCTGACCTGCCTCTTGAAAAACCTGTATGCAGGTCAGCAAGCAACAGAACTGAACAGAGAACAACAAACTGGTTTCAAATAGGAAAAAGAGTACATCAAGGCTGTATATTGTCACCCTGCTTATTTAACTTATATACAGTGTATGTCATGAGATATGCTGGACTGGATGAATCACAAGCTGGAATCAAGATTGACAGTAGAAATATCAATAATCTCAGATATGCAGATGACACCACCTGTATGGCATAAAGTGAAGAACTCAAGAGCCTCTTGATGAAAGTGAAAGAGGAGAGCAAAAAAGTTGGCTTAAAGCTCAACATTCAGAAAACGAAGATCATGGCATCTGGTCCCATCACTTCATGGGAAATAGCTGGGGAAACAATGGAAACAGTGACAGACTTTACTTTGGGGAGCTCCAAAATCACTGCAGATGGTGACTGCCATCATGAAATTAAAAGACACTTGGTCCTTGGAAGAAAAGTTATTACCAAACTAGACAGCATATTAAAAAGCAGAGACATTACTTTGCCAACAATGGTCCATCTTGTCAAGGCTATGGTTTTTCCAGGAGTCATGTATGGATGAGAGTTGGATTATAAAGAAGCTGAGCACTGAAGTATTGATCCTTTAGAACTGTGGTGTTGGAGAAGACTCTTGAGAGTCCCTTGGACTGCAAGGAGATTCAACCGGAATTCCTTCTTAAAGGAGATCAGTCCTGGGTGTTCATTGGAAGGACTGATGTTGAAGCTGAAACTCCAATACTTCGGCTACCTGATGAAAAGGACTGACTCATTAGAAAAGACCCTGATGCTGGGAAAGATTGAGGGCAGGAGGAGAAGGGAATGATAGAGGATGAGATCATTGAATGGCATCACCAACTCAATGGACATGAGTTTGAGTAAACTGGAGTTGGTGCTGGACAGGGAGGCCTGGTGTGCTGCAGCCATGGGTTGCAGAGTCAGACACGACCAAGCAACTAAACTGAACTGAACTGAACCTCTTATAAATCAACTGGATAATAAAGGCATATTATTAAAAATTTAGGACACTACAGTTGACAGGTCATATGAAATGAGAAAATTCCTTAGAGTTGGGGAAAAAAACAAAACAAAAAGCTACCAAAGTTTACTCAGGAAGCTCTACTTTATTAAAGGACTTCAACTTGCAGTTGCAACTCTTCTCAAAAAGAAAACTTTAGGCCTATTGGATTGTTGGTGAATTCTATTAAGCGTTTAAAGAGTAAATAATACCAACTTTACACAAATTCTTACAGAAAATGGAATACAAGTAATTACTGTCCTACTCATTTTACTAAGCTTAGTCTAGCATTGTGATGGTGTGGTGTCCAAGTTATTTCCACCCCTGGACTGCAGCCCTCTGTACATGGGATTTCCCTGGCAAGAATACTGGAGTGGAGAAAACATCAGATCTGTATCATTTCATGAGTATAGACACAAAACTCTTGAAAAAAATATTAGTACTTGATTCCACCAACATATAAAAATGAAAATGTATCACGACCATGTGTAATTTATGCAGGAAAGCAAGGCTAGTTTTTTTATTGGTAAAGAATCAATGCAATTCACCATATAAACGGACTGCTGCTGCTGCTACTGCTGCTAAGTCGCTTCAGTCGTGTCTGACTCTGTGCGACCCCATAGACGGCAGCCCACCAGGCTCTCCCATCCCTGGGATTCTCCAGGCAAGAACACTGGAGTGGGTTGCCATTTCCTTCTCCAATGCATGAAGGTGAAAAGTGAAAGTGAAAGTGAATTCGCTCAGTCGTGTCCGACTCTTAGCGACCCCATGGACTGCAGCCCACCAGGCTCATCCATCCATGGGATTTTCCAGGCAAGAGTACTGGAGTGGGGTGCCTTTGCCTTCTCCAAACAGACTAGAAGAGAAAAAAAAATAGTATGATTTCAGTAGATGAAGAAAAAGCATAACAAAATTCAACATATATTCATGCTATAGGAGATAACCCATTCTATTTCATAGAAAGCATCAAATGAAAAAATTACTTTAACTTAGTGGCAAAAATGGAGAAGTCAATGGCACCCCACTCCAGTACTCTTGCTTGGAAAATCCCATAGGTGGAGGAGCCTGGTAGGCTGCAGTCTATGGAGTCGCTAAGAGTCGGACATGACTGAGCGACTTCACTTTCACTTCTCATTTTCATGCATTGGAGAAGGAAATGGCAACCCACTCCAGTGTTCTTGCCTGGAGAATCCCAGTGACAGGGGAGCCTGGTGGTCTGCCATCTATGGGGTCGCACAGAGTCGGACATGACTGAAGCGACTTAGCAGCAGCAGTGGCAAAAAATGAAATGATTTCTTTCCTTAGAATTGGAAATAAAACATAGCTGTCTTCTCTCACTACTTTTCAATTTTGTACTGCAGGTCCTAGGAATCTATATAGTGCAAAAAAAAAAAAAAAAAAGAGAGAGAGAAAGAGAATAATAAGTAAAATTAAGATCAAAAGAACATATGTTATGAAGGATAAAGTGAGACTGTATTCAAAGAATATCATTGAGGAATCAATGAGTAAGTTACTAGAATGTGAAAAGTGATTTTATCAAGGTTATAGGCCACAAAGTAAATATATCTTAAAGTATATCTTATCTGATAGGTACAGAGATCTTCACAGACAGAGGAGACTGGTATGCTGTAGTCCATGCGGTCTAAAAGCCATATACAATTGAGCATGCATGCAATATAGTTATAGAGATCAGAAGTCCAAAATCAGTTTCACTAGGCTAAAATGAAGGTATTGGAAAACTTGAATTGTTTTCTGGAGTCTCTAGGATAGAATCTGTTTTCTTGCCTTTTCTAGCTTCCAGGGCTGCCTATATTACTTGGCTATGTCCTTTCCTTCTAACTTTAAGATCAACTAGCTGTGTAACATCTTTTATCCTCTCTAACATCTGCATCTGTCTTTTAATTTGTTCTTTTGGAATCTGACCCTCCTTTCTAAATCTAGCTTGCACATCTGGAAGTTCTCAGTTCACATACTGCTGAAGCCTAGCTTGAAAGAATTTGAGTATTATTTTGCTAGCATGTGAAATGAGTGCAATTGTGCAGTAGTTTGAATATTCTTTGGCAGAGATCAAATAGCCAACATCCACGGGATCATAGAAAAAGCTAGACAAGTCCAGAAAAACCTCTACTTCTGCTTCGTTGACTAGGTTAAAGTTTTTGACTGTGAAGATCATGACAAACAGTAGAAAATTCTTAAAGAGGTGGGAATACCAGATCATCTTACCTGCTTCCTGTGAAACCTGTATGCAGGGCAACAGGTCACAGTTAGAACTGGACATGGAACAACAGACTAGTTCCAGATTGGGAAAAGAGTAAGTCAAAGCTGTATATTGTCACCCTACTTATTTAAAGTCTATGCAGAGCACATTAAGAGAAATGCCAAGTTGTAAGAAGCACAAGGTGGAATCAAGATTGCCGGGAAAAATATCAATAACCCCAGATATGCAAATGATACCACCCTTGAGGCAGAAGGAAGAGGGAAGAGAAACTAAAGAGCTTCTTGATGAAGGTGAAAGAAGAGAATGAAAAAAGTGGCTTAAAGGTCAACATTCAAAAAACTAAGAGCATGGCATCCAGTCCCATCACTTGATGACAAATAGATGGGGAAACAGTGGAAACAGTGGCAGACTTTGTTTTTTGGGCTCCAAAATCACTGCAGATGGTGACTGCAGCCATGAAATTAAAAGACACTTGCTCCTTGAAAGAAAAGTTATGAGCAACCTAGACAGCATATTAAAAGGCAGAGACATTACTTTGCCAACAAAGGTCTGACTAGTCAAGGCTATGGTTTTTCCAGTAGTCATGTATGGATGCGAGAGTTGGACTGTAAATAAAGTTGAGCACCGAAAAATTGATGCTTCTGATCTGTGGTGTTGCAGAAGACTCTTAAGAGTCCCTTGGACTGCAAGGAGATCCAATCAGTCCATCCTAAAGGATATCAGTCCTGAATATTCATTGGAAGGACTGTTGCTGAAGGTGAAACTCCAATACTTTGGCCACCTGATGCGAACTGAATCTTTGGAACAGACCTTGATGATGGGAAAGATTGAAGGTGGAAGTAGAAGGGACTGACAGAGGATGAGATAGTTGGATGGCATCACCGACTCAATGAACATGAGTTTGAGTAAAATCCAGGAGTTGGTGATGGACAGGGAGGCCTGGTGTGTTGCAATCCATGGGGTCGCAAAGAGTGGGACACGACTGAGTGACTGAACTGAACTGAAGGAATTCTGAAATCCTAGCAGACTGACTCTCTAGGAGGTTCCCAGGAGTTGGGGCAATCCTCAGTGGCTTGTGGCCCTACCTTCTGGGCTCACAGTTCTTTTTTTGAAAGGTGGTTTAGATGGTAAAGAATCTGCCTGCAATGCAGGAGACCCAGGTTCAAACACTGGGTCAGGAAAATCCTTTGGGGAAGGAAATGGTTACACACTTTAGTATTATTTCCTGAAGAACTCCATGCACAGAGGAGCCTGGCAGGCTACAGTCCATGGGTTTGCAAAGAGTCAGACATGACTGAGCAACTAACACACTTCCTACTGTAGAAAGAGTAGTATATTTTGCAGATGAGTGGTTTTATGAGCCTGTTCCCTGCCTGTAGAATTTGAAATTTGGCAGTCTTCTTTCGTTTGTCCTTTTTGGTCATTTTCAGTTTAAGGTCTCACTATTTCTGCTGGTATATAACATCCCCAGAAACCTGTGAGTCTCAAGTATATATCAGAGGAATTCACTCTCTCAGACAAGAGGCTCCTCCACAGGCCTTTCCTGGATGATCACATTTCTTATTTTGGCTTCGGCTGAGAAGATGAAGGGGATGTATGAGTCACATGCCTAATCTCCTCAAAGAACCTCTGTGTGATTTAATACTCCAAGGTTTTGATATTTCTGAGGTGTTAGCAAAAGGTTGTCCAGCTACACGTACCCTTGGCTTTCACTCCTGAACACATTTTACTGACAGTGAATTTCCTAATTTTAGCTCCTTTTGCAGTCAGGATATGCCACGAATTTCCCCCAATTTTCAAGTCCTTATTCCTTTTTTGGTTAACAGTTCTTCCTTCAATTTCTCTCTTTCTAGTGGCTTTTTGTAAAAAGCAGCAAGAAGAAACAAAATCACAACTTCAATTCTTTAGAAAGTATTTTCAAGTCTTGCTTTCCATGCAACTAAAAGCTTCAATGCTGCTATGTTTTCTGCCATTGTATAACAAGGATTCTTTTCCTCCAGTTTCCAAGAACCAGTTCCTCATTTCCCTATGAGCATTCACTAAAAGCAACTTTAGCATTTATGCTTTTACCAAATTTTTACAAAAAACATTTATTCTATAAGAAAAGGTTTCTCTACAATGTTCTTGAAACTAGGGGTTGGGGGCAGGGGGAGCTGCGGAGTCTGCCCTGTAGGATTCTGAGCAAATCTTTCTTGTGTGTGCCCAGTTTCTTGTAGGTAAGACTCTAGTCTCCATGAACTTCCCTGAGTTCCAAAGGGCAGATATGAACAGCTGCCAACAAAGACCCTGATGTTGGGAAAGATTGAGGGCAAGAGGAGAAGGGGACGACAGAGGATGAGATGGTTGGATGGCATCACTCCCTCAGTGGACAGGAGTTTGAGCAAATTACAGGAGATGGTGAAGGACAGGGAAGCCTGGCAGGCTACAGTCCTTGGATTTGCAAAGAGTCCTACTGAGAGACTGAACAACAACAATCGAGGGAGGAGCAGCCACTAAACCCCCTGAGGCAAGATTAAAGGAACCAGAGAGGCGCATCAGGATTAGGAGACCACCTGAGACCCTGCACACTACTTATCAGCAACCTCACCCTTGAAGTAATGTTATAAAACTCTCTGTTAAATCCTCTCAGATTGGGACATATAGTTTTTCAAGGCAGAAGCATTCTGTGTCATTTATTGCCTGAAAAAGTGGTAAAGCAACTCTTTTCTGCTGTTCTTCAGTCCTTCAGTCATTAAGTCATGCCCAACTCTTTGCAATTCCATGTACATGCAATTCCATGCAGCAGGCCAGTCTCTTCTTTCCTCCACCATCTCCTGGAGTTTGCTCAAATTCATGTTCACTGAGTCAGTGATGCTGTATAACCTTCTCATCCTCTGCTGCACTCTTCTCTTTTTGCCCTCAATCTTTCCCAACAACAGGGTCTTTTCCAATGAATCGCTCTTTGCATCAGGTGGCCAAAGTATTGGAGCTTCAGTTTCAGCATCAGCCCTTCCAATGAATATTCAGGACTGATTTCCTTTAAAATTGACTGGTTTGATCTCCTTGCAGTCCAAGGACTCTCGAGTCTTCTCCAGCACCACAATTTGAAAGCATCAGTTCTTCAGTACTCAGCTTCCTTTATGGTCCAACTCTTACAGCCAAACATGACTCCTGGAAAAACCATATCTTTCACTATATATCCCTTTGTCAGCAAAGTGATGCCTCTGCTTTTGAATATCCTGTCTAGGTTTGTCATAACTTCTAATTCCATGGCTAAGGAGTAAGCATCTTTGAATTTCATGGGTACAGTAAACTTTGATTCAGCACTTGTGCAGAGATGCTGAGCTTTTAACATTACTCTCACTTTTTTCTGTTCTCACCTGAAGCATCTTTAACATGCAATTTCCACCAACAGTTTATTCAAAGCAACAGAAGAAGATGCCAGACAATAGAGAAGGTGTTATGTACTGGATTTGAAGGTAGAAAAAGGGACCACAGCCAAAGAGTGTAAGTGTCCTCTGCTGTTGCCGCTGCTGCTGCTTAGTCGCTTCAGTCGTGTCCGACTCTGTGTGACCCCATAGACGGCAGCCCAACAGGCTTCCCTGTCCCTGGGATTCTCCAGGCAAGAACAATGGAGTTGGTTGCCATTTCCTTCTCTAATGCATGAAAGTGAAAAGTAAAAGTGAAGTTGCTCAGTCATGTCCAACTCTGTGAGACCCAATGGACTGTAGCCCACCAAGCTCCTCCGTCCATGGGATTTTCCAAGCAAGAGTACTGGAGTGGGGTGCCATTGCCTTCTCCGAGGTATCTTCTAGAAGGTGGAAAATTCAAGGCAATGAATTTTCCCCTAGAACCTCCAGAAGGAATATATACTCACTGACACCTTGATTTTATCCCAGTGAGATTGATTTGAAATGTATGAACCTCTGGAACAGTCAGACACTAAATTTGTGTTAAGTCACCAAATCTATGGTGATTTGTTATAATCGCAATAGGCAACTAATGCAGTCCCCTATATGTGATTTTACATTCTATAATGTATTAGATCCTAACATATATTTTCCCTCTTACAAGCCACCTAACTTTATACATGGTTCTCTTGAAGCTTTTCCCAAAAGAGTGGGGAAAGACAAAGAAAATATAATGGTGATTAATAAAATAATAGAGTAGACTCAAGGAGAAAACTGCTTGTGCTTGAATCTCAAATCTGCTTCATCCTACCCATGTGACAGCATGATGTTACTTAACCCTCTGTGTTTTAGTGCCCTTTTATGCAAATAGCAATAACAACTATATCTACCATTTGGGCTTGTTTTTAGTTTAAATGAGACTTTAAGAATTTTCCACAGTTTGTTGTGATCCACAAAGTCAATAAAGCAGAAGCAGATGTTTTCCTGGAACTCTCTTGCTTTTTCTATGATCCATGAGATGTTGGAAATTTGATCTCTGGTTCCTCTGCCTTTTCTTAATCCACCTTGAACATCTGGAAGTTCTCAGTTCACGTACTGTTGAAGCCTGCTGCTGCTGCTGCTGCTAAATCGCTTCAGTCGTGTCTGACTCTGTGCAACCCCACAGATGGCAGCCCATTTGGCTCCCCCATCCCTGGGATTCTCCAGGCAAGAACACTGGAGTGGATTGCCATTTCCTTCTCCAATGCATGAAAGTGAAAAGTGAAAGTGAAGTCGCTCAGCCGTGTCTGACTCAGCGAGCCCATGGACTGCAGCCTACCAGGCTCCTCTGTCCATGAGTGCTTCCAGGCAAGAGTACTGGAGTGGGATGCCATTGCCTTCTCTGCTGTTGAAGCCTAACTTGGAGAATTATGAGTATTACTTTGCTAGCATGTGAGATGAGTGCAATTGTGCAATAGTTTGAACATTCTTTGGCATTGTCTTTCATTGGGATTGGAATGAAAGCTGACATTTTCCAGTCCTGTGGCCACTGCTGAATTTTCCTAATTTGCTGGTATATTGAGTGCACCACTTTAATAGCATCATCTTTCAGGACTTGAAATAGCTCAGCTGGAATTCCATCACCTCCACTAGCTTTGTTCACAGTGGTGCTTCCTAAGGCCCACTTGATGTCAGACTCCAAGATGTCTACCTGCCTCCTGAGAAATCTGTAATGCAGGTCAAGAAATAGCAGTTAGAACTGGACATGGAACAACAGATTTGTTCCAAATCGGGAAAGGAGTGTGTCAGGGCTGTATATTGTCACCCTGCTTATTTCACCTATATGCAGAGGGCATCATGTGAAATGCTAAGCTGAATGAAGCACAATTTGGAATCAAGATTGCCAGGATAAATGTAGATAACCTCAGATATGCAGATGACACCACCCTTATGGGAGAAAGCAAAGAACTAAAGAGTCTCTTGATGAAAGGGAAAGGGGAGCATGAAAAAGCTGACTTGAAACTAAACATTCAAAAAATGGAGATCATGGCATCTGGTCCTATCACTTCATGGCAAATAGATGGGGAAACAATGGAAACAGTGAGAGACTTTATTTTGGGGGGCTCCAAAATCACTGCAGATGGTGACTGTAGCCATGAAATTAAAAGAAACTTGCTCCTTGGAAGAAAAGCTATGACAAACCAAGACAGCATATTTAAAAAGCAGTGGTGGTTTGTGGTGGTTTAGTTACTATGAGGTATTCGATCCTTTTGACCCCATGGACTGTAACCTGTCAGGCTCCTCTGTTCATGGGATTCTCCAGGCAAGAATCCTGGAGTAGGTTGCCATTTCCTTTTCAAGGGGGTGTTCCCAAACCAGGAATCTAAGCTGGGTCTCCTGCCTTTCAGGCAGATTCTTTACCCACTGAGCTATGAGGGGAAATTCTACTAAAAAGCAGTGGGATTACTTTACCAACAGGTCTGTCTAGTCAAATCTATGCTTTTTTCAAGTCATGTTGAACTGTGGTGTTAGAGAAGACTCTTGAGAGTCCCTTGGACTGCAAGGAGATCCAACCAGTCCTTCCTAAAGGAAATCAGTCTTGAATATTCATTGGAAGGACTGATGCTGAAGCTCCAATACTTTGGCCACCTGATGCAAAGAAATGACTCCTTGGAAAGACCCTGATGCCAGAAAAGATTGAAGGCAGGAGAAGAAGGAGATGACAGAAGATGAAATGGTTGGATGGCATCACTGACTCGATGGGTATGAGTTTGTGCAAGCTCTGGGAGTTGGTGATGGACAGGGAAGGTGTGCTGAAGTTCATAGGGTCACAAAGAGTTGGACATGACTGAGCAACTGAATGAGTTTATATAAGTACTTAGCACAGCCAGGACATACAGTAAGCAGTGTAGGAAATTTAGGTAATCTTTTCTTCTATTACTTTATTTTTTAATTAAAATTTAATTTAACAAGATATTTCCATATATCCCTGCACCGAATTAGACACAAGAAAAAAAAATGCTTACAATCCAAAGGAGATATAATTGATTGGTGTGACTGTGTTGATAGGAATATAATGTTAGTACAGAGCTGTATTAAGTGAAGGAGACTGTAAAATTGGAGGCATCTCAACAAGCAAAGGTGGGATAAGGCATAGAAGTCAGATGGGAAAAAAGCATTCCAGGAAGATTTAAGTGATGATAATACATTTGAGGAATATCCCATCCTTGTTCTGGTCAAAAACATAGAACCATATTATTTCAATTCTATGTTAATATGTTCATGGGTTCCAAATTTATAAATATGTGCATAACATATCACACATGAAAGCATACATGTTAAAAAGAAAGGAAGTGAATGCTTATTAGGCGTCTTTAAAATTGATGTCTTATTTGTGACTACATCTTTCTGAAGTAAGAACCATTGCCTCAGTGTCACGGTCAATGACATATAGGCCCTGGGATATAGATTTGAACTCAAATATATTGGCTTTCCATGGTCACACATTAGTATTTTGCCATCTTTTTGGCAGCATTACTTTGAGGAATTCTTTGTCTTTCTAACTCCAGATTATCTGGCTATAGCTGTGGAGGCAATAAAAGACTAAATATCCAGTTCGTGTCAAGAACTATGCTCAGACCTTCAGCTAGGATTTATTTATTTATTTATTTAAAAAGCTAATGAATTATGAAGCACTCGTGTTTGAAAATAAATCCAGATAGAAGGGAATCAGAATCACGTAATTAGAGAGCCGGTGGCTCTGAGCCTGTACCTTGGTGTTCTCAAGTCCTCTGAAGGACTCTCTCAGTCTATGTAGACCTCTCGGCCTCGACTGACTATTTAAGACCAGAAAAGAAAAATCAGAGTTAACATTTTAATGCAAATAGAGGACAGATAATCAGCTTTATTTTCTAATGAAAGAAGCTCAGAAGTTATAAATGAAACAGAGGCGATTTATTTTTAAATGAGGCAGAAATTGGAGTTGCACTTGGCTATGGAGATGAAACACTGAAAAGATGAGAAGTAAACAAGATGCAGAAATTGCTTTCTTGAGTGAAGATAACATTTACTGTAAAAACACATTTTTGAATTATGCAAATAAGCAACAAATAAAAATGTCATTTTTAAATGTTACCATGAGTTTTGTACTTTGCATGCCATGCACACCATCTCTATGTATATGCATCCTTAGACTCGACTTTCACTCTGAAACTGTTTCCAAAACATGTGAAATGCTAAGTGTCTGGGGTCCTATTAACTCAATTTTTTCCATGATTCCGTGTGTAACTTGTTTATCAATGTGTTTGATTGTAATGGGAGTATACATAAGAAGTGGTTTTATTTTTTTTCTCCTATCACTGTATTTAACTTTGACTTTTTGTTTCTCCTGTTCCTGTAACTAAACATCATTTTATAAAGATCTTTCAGAGCTTCTGCTCTGTTAAGTTCTGAAAAACCCGATGCGGCTTAGTCCAGGCTACAATTTCAATTTCAAACCCATTTTAAAGCTTTTTTTCCCTTTGCCCTAACTCTGGATGGTATGTTATCCTCATCTCTTCTGGTTTGCTCTATGCCTATTGCTCATGGGATGTCTGAGTGGATGGATTCCTTGGAAGACCCTAAATGAGTCCTCTCTGCTGCACAGGACCAGATTTTTGAGGAAATTCTAGGATAATCTGTCCTGACCCTCTTCATAATTTCCTGCTCTATCTTCTTTCTCTAGAATCTGTTGCACAAAAGGAAGTTTTCTTGGGCAGGTACTAGAACAACCATACAAGTCCTATATATCTGTTGCATCAACATTGTGAAGCTCACCACCCCATCATTGCTCCGTATTGCGTTCTGCTGCTGCTGCTGCTGCTGCTAAGTCGCATCAGTCGTGTCTGACTGTGCGACCCCATAGACGGCAGCCCACTAGGCTCCCCCATCCCTGGGATTCTCCAGGCAAGAACACTGGAGTGGGTGGCCATTTCCTTCTCCAATGCATGAAAGTGAACAGTGAAAGTGAAGTCACTCAGTCGTGTCCGACTCTTAGCGACCCCATGGACTGTAGCCCACCAGGCTCCTCCGTCCATGGGATTTTCCAGGCAAGAGGACTGGAGTGGGGTGCCATTGACTTCTCCATATTGCCTCCCAGTACTTCCTATTTCTCCCAGTAAGTAGAGCAGATCAACAAGCCTGCTGCCTGAACTAGCATCCATTTGGGAATGAGACAGCAGTTTCTTTCCTTTCAGCCACTGCCAGTTTCTGTAAATCGTTCCTCAGGAGATAGCAACCCTTGGTTTGTACATGGGATAAAGAATGAAGTTCTTGATCATGACAAATGAAAGTCAAATAATTAAAAGTCATGGGCAAGCACCAATTAAAAACCATAAGAAATTGAAATTTGGGGCAAGTATGATGTGGGAAGATCTGCCCGGGACCCAGATAGACCTAGATTGACATCCTTGGTCCTAGTGCCCAGTGTTAGCGGGATCCTCCGAGGGATTTGTTTCTCCATGTGTTGGATGGGACTCCACGTCTGAGGAGGGGCTGATGAGAACATCTGAATGCAGTGATGCCTATGGAGAAGCTGAACATAGCTCTGGCAACAAAGCGTCCTCCTTTAGGAGCGCTTTAGTTTCTTTCCAAGTCCTTGTGTCTTCAGCCTGCTCTCTCTCCAACTTTCCCAAGGGAGCTATTTTACATCTCAGTCATTTCCCTAAATGTTCTATCCTGGTAACCAAAACCGTCAAAGCAGAGAAACGCACTTAGGCATTTAACTCTCATCTCCCCATCTTGGCACATGTAAAATTATCTAATGACATTCTTTTGAAACTGTCTTCCCTTCTTTTTACAAAAGCTAATCCTATCCCCAAACCTCTCACCACCTATATATTTAATTTCTCCCTTTTTCTCAACCTATAAAACACTGAAGCTTTTTCCATCCTAAAAACAAAAGCAAAGAAACACTAGAAAAAGCCAACAAAACTCTCCTTCAATCTTTGATCCTCCTCTGGCTTTATAACTTTCATCTTTTTTCAGAGAAGCATCATGAAAGAGATATTTGCACAAGATGTCTCTGCCTGACTTATTCTTTCCTCAATTTGTAGTTTGACTTCTATTTCTCCTACCTCTTTGAAATGCATTATTGTCAGAGGTTTAAAAAACTTCACATTTCCAAAACTCTACTAATTCTCAACAGCCCCACTCACTCCCCACAGAATAGGAGAAATCAATTATCCTGTGACATTCTTCAGTGAATAGTACTACAAAAACCCAATTGTTTAAGTCTAAAACCTTGGTATTACATCATTCCTCTTTCTCATTGACTGGCCTTCACCCATACATTCCAACACCAATCCATCAACCATTTACTTCTGAAAACTTTCTCATTAGTATAATATTTACTGTCTACTTTTTCTAACAACTATCTGAATAGCGTCCTATCAATATCTTTATATTTCCACTTCTCACACTTGCCCTGCTTCTCTCTTCCTGTAGACTCTATTTTTCTTACAAAGTATAATCAAGCCATCTCAACATGGTATCTCTTCCTCACTTAGCCTATTCTGTATCCAGGAGAAACCACATTTTAGTCCCTTAATACACTCTTTTAGGCCATCATGATTTAACACTTACATGATGCTCTGTACCTCCCACTTCCAATGTGGTTTTGCAGCCACTCGCATATGATGGTAGAGTCTATTTCCTCTTTCCTTAACTCTATCATGGTCTTGTGTCTTGCCTTAGCTAATAGGCATGACATAAGTAATAATTTGTTAGTTTTACACCTAGGCCACAAGACACCTGTCTGTTTCAACTCTCTCTCTCTGGGAACCCTGTTAATACTTGGAATGAATCTGGTCTAGTTTGCTAGGGGGTGAGAGACCGCATGGACCACAGACTAATAATCCCAACAGAGGCCAGAGAGCTGATCTACCACCTGCATAGAGTTGCATATAGGCTTAATAAGCTGATTCTGGCCCAGATAAATAGAAATGGTCACCTGACCAGTAAAGTCACACAAATACTTTTTATTTTTAACCACTAAATTTTGTAGCGGCTTGTTTGCTGGAATTGTTAACAGATGCACCATGCCAGATTCACATTGGTGCTGAACAGAAGAGTGTGTGTTCCATATAATAAATATCTTTTACTTAACCTTTGTATGTTAATGATATTTTCTTTAAAAATTTTTATTGAGGTATGATTGATACATGACATATGATAACCTGTACATATTTAATGTATTCAACTTGATGAGCTTGGAAATGATGACTATATATATTGGTAAATCTATCACCACATTCTATGCTACAAATATTTTCATTACTTCCAAAACTTTCCTCCTGCCCTCTTTATTTATTAGTAATTCATAATAAGAAAATAACATATCTATCCTCATAGCCATGCTTGGCATATAGAATACAGTATTACTAACTATAGGCACAATATTTTCTTTTTTAAAAATTTTATTTATTTATAGTAGGTCCTTTTTGGTTATCTATTTTATCCTACATTTAAATACAAATAGATATAAATATATTGGTGGCTCAGTGGAAAAGAATCCACATACCAATGAAGGAGATGTGGGCTCAATCCCTGGGTCAGGAAGATCCCCTGGAGAAGGAAATGGCTACCCACTCCAGTATTCTTGCCTGCGAAATCATATGGACAGAGGAGCCTAGCTACAGTCCACAGAGCTGCAAAAGTGTCAGACACAACTTAGCAATTAAGCAATATAGATATATCTATTTTAAATATAGCAGTGTGTACATGGACCAGTCTATCCCTGTCCTGCATTTTTCCTCCTGGTAACCATAAGTTTATCTGTAGCACTACATTTTCTTGACAAAACTTTTTCACTTCTGAAGTCATTACTTTTTATCACTTCAAAATACAACTTTTGGATTCATATTACCTTTGGTTTTCCTTCAGATCATGGGAAAATCTTGTGCACTATTTCTTCTTTTCATCCTGCAATTACAATAACTTGTTCAACATGAGGATGACCTCTCATCCTGACAACCATGATGTTTTTGCATCCTCTATGCTCATAGCAGCAATATTTACAATAGCCAAGACATGAAACAACATAAATGTCCATTGACAGGTGAATGGATAAAGAAAGTGTGGTACATATATGCAATGGAAAATCATTCAGCTATAAAAAGAATGAAATAATGCCATTTGCAGAAACAGGGGTGGAACTAGAAATTATAATAAGTGAAGTAAGTCAGAAAGAGAAAGACAAATATCATATGACATGCAAAATATGTAAAATATATATATGTAAAATCTAAAGTATGACATGGTTGAACTTATCTACTGAAAGAAACAGACTTGCAGACATAGAGAGCAGACTTGTAGTTGCCAAACGGGTTGGAGAGGGATGGACTGAAATTTGGGGTTAGCAGATGCAAGCTATTATATATAGAATGGATAAACTATATCCATTGTATATGTAAATGGATATAGTTTACATATCCTGCTATATGTGTAAAACTGAATCACTTTTCTGTATAACAGAAATTAACATAACATTGTAAATCAACTATACTTCAACAAGAAAGGCAAATATAAAGTTTGCCTCTGACTTTAATTTCTCTTTCCTGTTATAGGGCTTCCCCGGTAGCTCAGATGGTAAAGGATTCGTCTGCAATGCAGAAGACCTGGCTTTAATCCCTGGGTTGGGAAGATCCCCTAAAGAAGGGAATGGCTACCCACTCCAGTATTCTTGCCTGGAGAATCCCATGGACAGAGGAGTCTAGCAGGCTACAGTTCATGGACTCACAAAGAGTTGGATATGACTGAGCAACTGTTATAAAGTCTATCATCAGCTTTCTCTTCTGGACATGTTATGCTCTGCTAAGCTTTTAAAATGTGTTCAAATTCTTGCCTTGTATTTCTTACCTTGTATACTTCGCAGATCTTGTTTCTATTTATCCTTTGCCTATGTCACGGTAAACAACATCATAAGTCAGTTCTGTCTTTCCTTTTCCCTGATTCTTTCTGATATGTTCTCAATGCATTTTCTTGATATGCAGCTAAGTGACCAAACCTTTTTCTAATGCCCTTTGAAAAGTGTATCTTAATGAAAACATTTATCCTATATAGATTGCCTAAGATCTGATTTGTATCTTTTAGCTATATTAGTCCTCTTGTGAATTTTGTATGAATTGTATTATCTGACTATTTACTTGCAGCTACATAACTCAGATTCTATTTCCTCATATATTTTATGACTCTGCTTTAAGGCTCACATTCAGTTACTAAAAAGAAAAGCTACATTACACAGCTACAACTTGTACATGTGGGGTTAGGTTTATAAGAATTAAAGAGCTTGGCTGCATTGATAATACACAACATAAAGTAGGAAAGAAAACATGTGGGGCATAATGGTCCATGTTGGCCTTCCTTATTAAACTTTGTTCATATTTTTCCCTTGTTGAAGGTAACATTAGATACAATGCAAATCATGTTTATCAGCCATCACACTCCAAAAAACACTAAGGCCTCATAGGTTACAGTCTCTATGTGCTGTGCTTAGTTGCTCAGTCATGTCTGACTCTGCAACCCCACGGACAGTAGTCAACCCAGCTCCTCTGTCCATGGGGATTCTCCAGGCAAGAATATTGGAGTGGGTTGCCCTGCCCTCCTGCAGGGGATCGTCCCAATCCAGGGACCAAACCCAGGTCTCCCGCATTGCAGGCAGATTCTTTACCAACTGAGCTACCAGGGAAGCTCTATAGTGCCCGGAAAAGCGAGAGAGGATGATCAGGTGTGTGTGTCTGCGTGCTCAGTCATGTCCTACTTTTTGCAATCCCATGGATTGTAGCTCGCCAGGCTCCTCTGTCCATGGGATTCTCCAGGCAGGAATACTGGAGGGGGTTGCCATTTCCTACTCCAGGGGATCTTCCTGACACAGGGATTGAACCCCCCACATCTCTTGTCTCTCTTGTATTGGCAGGGGGGTTCTTTACCACTAACACTACCAGAGAAGACCTATAATGCTCTACTAAGAGATTAGGCACCAGAGAGGACAGTTTATATTCTATAAAATAGAAGAATATGTGAAAAGAGCAGAAGCTCTAGGGACAATTACAGAGGCTCTTGATGCCAAGGAGATTCTGGGAATAATTGTTACTGCAATATCTTTTCAATAGGAGGAATGTGTGTGTTTGGAGTCTCAGGGGGCTTCCCTGGTGGCTCAGATGGTAAACAATCTGCTTGCAATGCAGGAAGCCCAGGTTTGATCCCTGGGTCAAGAAGATCCCATGGAGAAGGAAATGGCAACCCACTCCAGTATTCTTGCCTGGAGAACTGCATGGACAGAGGAGCCTGGAGGGCTACAGTCCAGGTGGTCAGAAAGAGTCAGACACGACTGAAGGACTAACTTTGGGGTCTCAGAGGCTGAGGAAGAGCTAACTTGCTCCTGATCACTAAGACATTGTGATGGAAGGTACGCCAGGGGTTTCAGACAAAAGAAGACTAGCAGGTGTTCTGATTCTTTTTCGGTGCTGGGAGCCTCAACAAAGATCTTCCCAGTCTGGTTTCCTGTTGCACTCTCATGGGGGCTAAAGGGAGTAGATGATTGCTGAAAGGAATCCATGATTCTCAAAGAAGAATTTCTCTTACAACTTACTTTTTGCATATTAAGTTATTATACATTGTTATTTATTTTGAGAATACAGTAGAGTTGAATAATATTTTTGACAACTCTGCTTCTTACTGGTACATGAGAATGAAAAGTAAGCACTGTATTAAACAGAGTAGGTTAAAATACCACAGCAAGAGAATGATGAATTAAAATCAAGTTTAGGCAAGCAAAAATATCATCATTTTACTTTTCTTAGGACGAACTTAAATTCTAGGTAAGAATAAATGATAGGGGATAAGAAAGATTTTACCTGTTTTGAGTTTAAAATATTAAAATCAGTATTAATTTATAGGCAGAGAGAAGAGTTTCATTTGTTTTAAATCATAGTGTTTGCACAAACTCACAAACTAAGTAGCTTTGAAGTAGATGAGCTGAGATGCAGCTCTATCACTAGTAGCTAAAAGAAGATGCCAACATCATCAGAATAATCTAAGACTGAGTAAACAACATTAGGAATAAACACACTATTCTTTAAGTGATTATTAGACCTTGTGTATTTTGATTACTTGATAAACAAAAAATGTAAGGAGTGACACAGTTTCAGGAGGACCAAAAATATTACAAACAATGAGAATGTTTCAATAGAACATCAGCTTCGGCTTTTCAGTTCTTGTTCCTCTCGACCTTCAAGCTCTGTATGTCTGATTCTCCTTGCTGTTCACGTCTTCAGGTGCTTAGACGTGCTTACTCACTCAGTTGCAACCCCATGGACTGTAGGCTGCCCAGGGTCCTCTCTCAAATGGTTCTCCAGGCAAGAATACCGGAGTGGGTTGCTATTTCCTACTCTAACCCAGGGATCGAACCCAAGTCTGTGTCTCCTTGTTGCAGGTGTGTTCTTTCCTGCTGAGTCATCCAGGAAGAAGTCCTCTTCATATCTATACTTCAATTGTCTGAAGCTTGCCCATCCCCTCTCTTCTTCCTTCCAATCAACACAGGATACTCTTGACCTAGGTCTATTTCTTTTCCCCTTCTAGTCTAATGGGTGTGAGAATGAATCTATGCCTCTGCCAGGGAAGACATTGTAATTTTAGCAAGAGTCTTATAAGGAAATTTCTTAACCCAAAGAAATGGTAAGTTTGGTGATGGGAAAGGAGGGATTTGAGCAGTGTCATGCAAGTGAGCGATTCTGTTGTTGCTGACAAGTGAAACCTTGAAACGTGTCTCAATTTATACCCCATTGAAGCAGTTGCTGCATCTCAATCAGCTTGACATTGCTTCTACAATATCTCCAGGTGAATTTATCTCAGAGATCTACAACAGAAGTCTTTGAACTTTGGAGAATTCAGGTCACAAAGATGACCTCTAGGATTTAATATATACTATGATGTAATTTAAAACTTAATAAAAATAACTCTAAATGGCATATTCAAGACTAAACAGAAAACATATAGGATATTTTAAAAATATGAAGTAATTCAGTAGGATGAATTAGACCATTCATAGGTCTTTCCCAAACCTAAAATAATACCCAGTAATGTGAAATATGACCTGTGCTGTCTTAACTTTATGAAGTGACCTTTCATCTAACTGAGCAGCTTGATTTAGGAGCTGGACTCAGCAGAATGGCTTTTAAAAGCACCGGGATAAGCTGTTGAGTTAACAGTAGTGCACACTCAGTAGTCAGAAGATGTTGCCTCTTCTTGAATGATAACTTGTTCTGTTCTCCTGGCCTCTATGATTTTGACATGTTAAAAATGTATTAATTTATCATTTATTTTCACTGTTTTGAAACTTGACAATAATGCCTAAATTCTAGTGAAGAACAAAATTTACAGACACTTATTTATGCAAGGACCAGGTTTCTGTTAATATGGGTTCAGCATTTGACTTCAATCTAAAATTATCTTTACTTTGAAACACTAAGTATCATCTCACCCCTCTCATCCTTGTAACACAGTTACGTGTATAAAGGCCATGTTATATCTCTAGGAAATTTGAATGTTTAGGAGTTATTAGGTGCTACTACCAGTGTGAAAACAGGACTCAGGAAATTAACTATATTGTTAAAATTCATCAGTGATGAAAGCAAACATCTAAGTGAAAATAGGTGTTTGCTATAGGTCCTGCTGATGAGTTTAACAGTGCATATTCATGTATAGTACCTGTGTTATTAACTAAAGTTTACTAAATAAAAGTGTCATAAAATCATTCTTTTCAATCAATGGTATCTATAACAAGACTTCATTCTGTGACAATTAAAATAGCTTCATTCTTCATATTATAATTATTTTGAGGTATATTCCACCTTAAGGAAGCTGATATATACATTTCAGGATAGTTGTTCACATTCTAAAAAGCTGTTTCATAGAAAGATTCATGATCACATTCTTTGAAATAACATGCTCTCTCAGCACACCTAAGTGTTGGTTTACACATCATTAACTACTTGACAGAGAGGAAAAGGTTGGGAACAGAAGAGAGAAATTTAGAACTAATGTAATGGAGTCACTAATAATTGAATACAAAAACAAAGCTTAACTGAAATTTATAAAGTAAGTCAGTAAGGAAATATGTTTCATTATCTGGGCAATTTTAGCACCACATCTATGGTACTGAGTGAAATACTTATTAAAATAATTTAAGGAAGGCAGGTTTTGAAAATTTCCTTTAGGTATCTTTAATTCAGCAGAAAAAGTGACTATAATTTTTTTCATTGTATAATTGTCAGCAGCATTAAATTCAGAGGTGTGAGTTGTTGTAGATGCCCATGGCACTTAATACTCTTACAATCACAGGGGTGGGAAACACAGATCGATAGCATGCAGTGGCTGTAATCAACATGCAGATTAATGAACAGGGCCATATCCACCGGGGAATGCTAGAACAAAGACCAGTTGAACATTTTAATTGCTAAGTTGCTGCTAAATCTCAATTCTTCATCAATCTCCATCCATTATGACCATTGATGCAGAGCAGACATTAAGAGGAAAACAATAACATAATGATTCATAAGTGCCAGAGTGCAAGGAATGGTTAGCTCTGGGAAAATCATGGCTGTGATTATTTCATGGCTCAGCCTACCTAAAAGATCTGACACATTATTTCTAATTTTCATTGTTCCCTGGACCTGACAGGCTTATATTTAATAAGTTGATTTTAATGGAACTAATAGCACAGCAAAAGGTTAGTTGAACAATCTTTTCCCTGGTTACCTCAGCACAGGTTTGAATTGTTCCTTTAAATAAATTCTTTAACTTAGAAAAATCACAGTCAGAGAAATCAAAAATAAAAAACACTCATGAAATCATCTAAAATATTATCATCTTGTAAGGGCAAGATTTTCTCAGTATGATCAAGCATCATCTGTTGAGTTAGAGCTAGATGTATTCAGTGGCCATTTTCTTTATTTTCATTAATACTGATGGCTCTGTCCACATCTTGGGGTTTTAAATAATCTCATAGAAGTTCACTGACATGGAATTCACAGAATGTTCTTGACTTGGGAAGAAATTTCCCATCACTACTTCGGAAGGTATAAAAATGATTTTGTGGTACTTCTGTAGTGGCGCAGTGGATAAGAATCCACCTGCCAATGCAGGGCACACAGGTTCAGTTCCTGGTGTGGGAAGATTCCACATGCCACAGAGCAAAGAAGCCGGTGTGTCACAGCTACTGAGCCAATGTGGCGCAACTACTGAAGCCTGCGTGCCTAGAGCCTGGGCGCCACAGCAAAAAAAGTCACCACAATGAGAAGTCCATGGCTACAACAAGGAATAGCCCCCGCTCACTGCCACTAGAGAAAGCCTGCACAAAGCAACAAAGACCCAGAGAAGTCAAAGTAAACAAATAAATAAACATATGTTTTTAAATGTTAAAAAATATGATCACATGGTAGGCACGGCACTGGGGCTTCCCAGGTGGCGCTAGTGGTTAAGAACCCACCTGTCAATTCAGGAGACATAAGAGACATGCTGTCAATCCCTGGGTTGGGAAGATCTCCTGGAGGAGAGCATGGCAACCCACTCCAGTGTTCTTGCCTGCAGAATCCCATGGACAGAGGAGCCTGGCCAGCTACAGTTCATGGGATCGCAAAGAATCAGACATGACTGAAGTGACTCAGCACACATATATGCACAGCACTGTATTGGAGAATTTACATGGGCTCCTCTAATCCACATGACTTTTTGACATAGAATAACATTGTCTTTTATTTTATAAGCAAAACAACTAAAGCTGGTGACATTCCCAAGTCACACTGCCCAGGAGCAGTGAAGCTAGGCTGCAAACACAGATCCTTCTGACTCAAGTTTACCATTTCCTCTACAATCTTGCTAGGTCCTAGACTCTAAGTCTGGGTTGACTTTTCCTGAGCACTCTTATAGGAGAAGGCAATGGCACCCCACTCCAGTACTCTTGCCTGGAAAATCCCATGGACAGAGGAGCCTGGTGGGCTACAGTCCATGGGGTCACTAAGAGTTGGACATGACTCAGTGACTTCACTTTCACTTTTCACTTTCATGCATTGGAGAAGGCAATGGCAACCCACTCCAGTGTTCTTGCCTGGAGAATCCCAGGGATGGGGGAGCCTGGTGGGCTGCCATCTATGGGGTCGCACAGAGTCGGACATGACTGAAGCGACTTAGCAGCAGCAGCAGCAGAGCACTCTTATTAATCAATGAATATACAAACCTTTAGTATTCTTACAGAATATACATATTCAAAGTATCAACCTCCTGGCTCTCAGGTAATGTTAGATACAGGAACCTTTCAATCCCACGCAGCTCTCTCCTCAAACTTGTTTCAGTTTCAGTTCAGTTCGGCTCAGTTGCTCAGTCGTGTCTGACTCTTTGTGACCCCATGGACTGCTGCATGCCATGCCTCCCTGTCCATCACCAACCCTCAGAGCTTACTCAAACTCATGTCCATAAAGTCAGTGATGCCATCCAACCATCTCATCCTCTGTCGTCCCCTTCTCCTCCTGCCTTCAATCTTTCCCAGCATCAGGGTCTTTTCCAATGAGTCAGTTCTTTGCATCAGGTGGCCAAAGTATTGAGTTTCAGCTTCAGCATCAGTCTTCCCAATGAATATTCAGGACTCATTTCTTTTAGGATCAATTGGTTTTATCTCCTTGCTGTCCAAGGGACTTGCAAGAGTCTTCTTCAACATGACAGTTCAAAGCATCAATTCTTTGGCACTCAGCTTTCTTTATGGTCCAACTCTAACATCCAATTCTCACATCCATACATGACCACTGGAGAAACCTTTGTTTCTTTGTCTAGATGACCTTTGTTTTAGTTTACGTCCCCTGAAAATCTGTTCCTTTATTGGATGGACTTCTCAACAAGTCACTACAGTTGCATGGCCTCAGTTGAATGGACTCTGCTTAGGAAGTTAGAGTATGTCATTATATCAGGATTCACGCAAATTATATCTTAATTTATATGTTTTCTCTTTTACAGAATCCTTCCTATAATTAAAAACAATGACTTTTACCACAATCTTGTCAAATGACTAGTACAGGAGTTAATTAATTGATGAATTACTTTTAATTAATTTTATTGAGATTCAATTTGAAAATTTTGAAGCTGAAAATAAGAATACTGAATGAAATGTTCAAGACTTAAAACAAAATTCATCTGGCTCTTGGTATGGTGCCGTTTGCCAGCTTTTTATAAGTCATGTTAGAACCTATCACTAAATGGCCTTCAGAGAAGAAATTATGTCACAAACAACCATTCTTGCCTTCATCATTCGCTGATGCTCTCTTGGCTCTGTTAATTCCTCCAAGACATTGGTATGGAATTTTAACTTTCCACTAAAGCTTTTTCTTTCTTCTTCTTCTTTTTTTAACCAGGAACCCCCTCTAATAGAATCAGGATATTTTCACAACCTTGATGCTGATATTCAAATTAGCCCAGGCAGTGGTGCAGGATCCAGTAGAGAAATCAATGATCAGGAGACTTAAACTTCAGCTCAGGTTCTGTTACATACTTGCCTTAGGAACTTGGGTTAGTGCCTTACTTTTTGGTGTCATATTCCTCATCTATACAATGTCAGCATTTTTGAAGCTTATATGATCAGTTTCTTGCAAATTGGACTTAATTCTGAGACTATAAATAAATTCTTATTGTCACAAGTCATGATCTCTTTCAGTTATTTTTGCTACAGTTTAAAGCTGATGCCTCTTTATTTATACTAACTTGAAATTAACATCTCTTTTAAGGGGCTATGTGCATCTCTGTCTTATAAGATATCCCCTTATGTGTCTCTTTTTTCTAAGCTGAATTCCTGGCCACTTAAAGTGGACAACAGTATATATTATTCCTATTCTACACTTTCATCTTCAACCTGAAAGCTACGAAGTATCTTCAACCAGTGAAATCTGGGTTTTGGATTATTTTCCAGCCTGGATGTATTTCTTTTTTTCCCCACATTTCAGTTTTTAACCTGAGTCTCTATCCTTCACAGAGATGCACTACACCTTTCAATTAAGAAACATCTGTGAATTTAATTAATGTACTGTTGACTCCCACCCTTTTCCAGGTCATTAATGAGGAGGTTAAATCAGAACAGACTAGACTGTATCTTGAGTCCCAGGGGTATCTCTTGGAAAAACTTCCTCCATAGCATTTCCATCTATTTGCATTGCTTTAGAGAATTCATGCTATATGATACTGAATATGTTTTGAAAATGCAGCATTTTAGATGTTAAAGAAATATTTTGGTAAGATCACATGGTTTTAGTCATGTATTTTTTTTTTTTTTTAATCTCTCTCTTTTGAGAGGGATGCTACTAATCTATGGTTCAGTGGAATACGTGTTCTGCTGCTGCTGCTGCTAAGTCACTTCAGTCGTGTCCAACTCTGTGTGACCCCATAGACGGCAGCCTACCAGGCTCCCCCGTCCCTGGGATTCTCCAGGCAAGAACACTGGAGTGGGTTGCCATTTCCTTCTCCAATGCAAGAAAGTGAAAAGTGAAAGTGAAGTCGCTCAGTCGTGTCCGACCCTCAGCGACCCTATGGACTGTAGCCTACCAGGCTCCTCCATCCATGGGATTTTCCAGGCAAGAGTACTGGAGTGGGGTGCCATTGCCTTCTCCATACGTGTTCTAGAAGAAATCAATGAGTTAGCATATGACATGGATAGACTATGAAACCAGTGTATCACCTCCAACATTCTGCAAAAACACCAATTCTACGGAATGTAGACTAATGTAAGAAATCGACTATGCACATGGGGCAGGCAGGTTATAAGCATGTTTAGTAAGCAGTGAACCATTACAGTTTATGCTATTAAAATTGTTTTGTTGACTGCACAAGTATTTTATAAGGTCAATAATTTATATTCATGCTACTTATCTTTATATTTATAATACACACACATACACACATATAAATGCTCATCAAAACTGACAATGGAGAGAGCAAGTAGCCAATATATCAACTATCTTCCTAGATCACGAGAGCAAAATAAAGTACTGCAAAGAAAGATAGGACTGTAAGTACAGGTTCATAAATCTTTCCCTTTCTGAAGATTTTAATACAACTGAAGATTTTAAAGCCAGGGGAAATTCCTTACCACAAAATTAGAGAATCTATTTTTTTCTTTCACTTATAATGCTTGGTGCGAGGGTGCTAAGTCGCTTCAGTCCTGTCCGACTCTTTGTGACCCTATAGACTGTAGCCCACCAGGCTCCTCTGTCCTTGGGGTTCTCCAAGCACGATTACTGGAGTGGTTGCCATGCCCTTCTCCAGGGGAACTTCTGACCCAGGGATTGAACCTGGGTCTCTTACATCTCCTGCATTGGCAGGCAGGTTGTTTACCACTAGCATAGCCTGGGAAGCCCTACACTGCTTGGATGACCTGCTAAATACACTACAATTGGAAATAAATGAAGGTAGAATTCAGGAAATATTATGTACCCTTCCAAAAACACCACTACCTGTACAGAAAACATGTAAAACATTCTTATCAAGAAGGAGCTTTACTGTTGCACTAAGCGTAGGATGAAGCAGTGTTGGGGCGTGTGCAGACGAGAGAAAGGGGAGAGTCTGCTTCAAGCTGCTCTCCTCATATTAACGTCATGCTGACAGTTCAGTGGAAGGACTTGAAGACAATACTTGGGGCTGGAGCTTTTCATTGCTTCTCTTTTTTTCCTGCCTTCACTCTCTAATGAAGCATTCATTCAAATAAAGGAGGAAATTCCCCTGTACTTGGAAGGATAATATGCAGCATAATGGGCTGGTTTGTTTCCTAGGGCTGCCATAAAAAATGACTACAAACTGGATGGCTTAAAACAAGCAAAAATTTATTTTATTCTATCACAGTTCTGGAAGCCAGAATTCTAAAATCAAGGTCTTGGCAGGCAGGGTTGCACTCGCTGAGATAACTCTAGTGGAGAATCCTTCTTTGTGTTTTCCAGCTTCAGGTGGCTCTCAGGGTCCTCGATGTGGCTGCTTAACTCCAATCTTTGCCTCCTTTTTCTCATGATCTCTTTCTGTCTCTCCTCTGTGTGTCTTAAAATGTTTGTTATTGGGATTTAGGGTCCACCCAGATAAATCAGAATTATCTCACCCTGAGATCCCTAACTTAGTTACACCTGCAAAGACCCCCTTATGAAGGTTCATAGACATCTTTTTGGAAGCCACCATTGAACCCACTACAAGAGCACAAGGCAGGAGAGTGAAAAGAACTTTATAAAGGGATTTTTACAACCGAAGACCAAGGGCAGCAAACTTCCGGGACTTAATATGTGTCCATATTAGATTAAAAGAATCCACATCTTTCAAAATGAACCTATCACTGAAATAAGACTCTTGCAGGGTGCTGTAAACATCTATCTAAATTTGATGCTACTTGGCAGCAAGATTGGGATCTTCCATATCTTTATTCTCAAGACAGAGCTTGAATCAGAATATGGGTTAGAATAAGTCCTGAATGAAGTTAGTGCTTTAAATATGTCAAATAGTGGATGAAGAAGGTGATTCTTGGATTTTTGTTCCAGAGCATACTCTCATATGCAATTTGATTTTAGAGGCAGGAGAGAATACTTATGGGGTTTCCCAGGTAGCAGTGGTAAAGAATTCACCTGCAATGCAGGAGACGAGATGCAGGAGACTTGAGTTTGATCCCTCGGTCAGGAAGATCCCCTGGAGAAGGAAATGACAACCCACTCCAGTAGTCTTACCTGGGAAATCCCACAGACAGAGGAGCCTGGCAGGCTAGAGTCATGGGGTTGCAAAAGTCGGAATTCACATAGTGGTCAAACCACCACAAGAGGCATGCTCATAAACTGACTCACCTCAGCCATCAGAAAATTGCCTCAAATCCCCAATCTACCTGTTACTAAATGCCTAATTTTGAGCAAATTAATTTGCCATCTGTTCCTCAGGTTATCTATAAATTAGTTCTTTGTGAGGAACCTGGCATGTAACAAGCACATCATAAATAATAATTCTCAAAATCATCTATTATTTTTAAGTTGAGAAAAGAGATTCAGAGAGGTCGGGAAGCCTGTTAAATGCTGTTCAGAGAGTGCGTTCAAAGCATGGCTTAGAATTTGGGTACTCAGGTGTCTAGTTTAACTTTTTTTGCACATTGTGAAGGACCCAGAAAGAAGAAGGAATCAGTAATGACCATAACATTTTAAATGTGCAGGAAGGACAGAATCTTGATTTTTAAATGCCATAAAGAGATTAGAAAGTGAAAGTGAAGTCGCTCAGTTGTGTCCGACTCTTTGCGACCCTGTGGACTGCAGCCCACCAGGCTCCTCCGTCCATGGGATTCTCCAGGCAAGAATATCAGAGTGGGTTGCCATTTCCTTCTCCAGGGGATCTTCCCAACCCAGGGATCAAACCCAGGTCTCCCGCATTGCGGGCAGATGCTTTAACCTTTGAGCCACCAGGGAATAAGCAATTTAGGGGAAAATAATGGGAAAGAGAATGAGTTCAGTTTGGGGAAGGTTGAATTGGGAGTATTGCCATGAGATATTAATGCAAATGACCGTGTCATGCTCAACGGCTTTTTATTATACTAACAATAAAATCTAAAGTCCTCTCAATAGCCTAAAAAATTTTGTACTGTGTTGTATCCGTGTGTATTGTGTTATATATCCCTTTCCTGACTTTTTTCTCCCTTTTAATAAACCTTTTTCTTCCCTCCAATTCTATGATGATGCCATTTTTTTCTTTTTTTTTTGTTACAGTCTCTGCACAGGCAGCTCTCTCTTCCTAGAATTTTCTTTTCTTCAGTCTTTGAATGGTTTCCCTTCATCTTATGCAGATTCTCTTCAAACCCCACCTCCTCAGAGATCGTCCATTATCATGTCTCTATTATAGCTACCCTGCTCTGCCCTCTGTGACTCTCTATTCTCTTGTTTTGTCTTCAAAGGAGTCAGGACTAATTAAACCATATGTTAGTCTGTGCATGTATGCACACATGTATGTGTGTGTGGGCATGCACACATGCATGCACAGTCATGCCTGTGTCTATTTCTTCTATTAAACTGTAAACTTTATAAAGACAAGAGCTTTACATGTGGCCATATCTTCAATGTCTAACATATACTAAGTGAGCAAGAGCTATTTACGAAATACATAAATGAGTGGCACAAACATCTGACACTACCTCCATTTAGCATTGGTGATTAGGAAGACATGACTTACATCTTTGCTTTTCAATTGCTTGCTTGATTCGTACAAAGAAAATCTACACCCTCTTTGTTCTTATGGTTCTTTGAAAGCCTTAAAAACTGCATCACAAATAAGAAGAAAGCAAAATAGTATAACTTATTACAAAAACAGCTAACCACTTCAATTTTTTTTTTTTTTTACTTTATTTTACTTTACAATACTGTATTGGTTTTGCCATACATCAACATGAATCTGCCACGGGTGTACACATGTTCCCAGTCCTGAACCCCCTTCCCACCTCCCTCCCCATATCTTCTCTCTGGGTCATCCCAGTGCACCAGCCCCAGGCATCCTGTATCCTGCATCGAACCTAGACTGGCAATTTGTTTCTTATATGATATTATACATGTATCAAAGCCATTCTCCCAAATCATTCCACCCTCTCCCTCTCCCACAGAGTCCAAAAGACTATTCTATACATCTGTGTCTCTTTTGCTGTCTCGCATAAAGGGTTTCTTTCTAAATTCCATATAGATGCGTTAGTATACTGTATTTTTTTTTTTTTTTCTGGTTTACTTCATTCTATATAATCAGCTCCAGTTTCATCCACCTCATTAGAACTGATTCAAATGTATTCTTTTCAATGGCTGTGTAATACTCCATTGTGTATATGTACCACAGCTTTCTTATCCATTCATCTGCTGATGGACATCTAGGTTGCTTCCATGTCCTGGGTATTATAAACAGTGCTGCAATGAACATTGGGGTACATGTGTCTCTTTCAATTCTGGTTTCCTTGGTGTGTATGCCCAGCAGTGGGATTGCTGGGTCATAAGGCAGTTCTATTTGCAGTTTTTTAAGGAATCTCCACACTGTTCTCCATAGTGGCTGTACTGGTTTGCATTCCCACCAACAGTGTAAGAGGGTTCCCTTTTCTCCACACCCTCTTCAGCATTTATTGCTTGTAGACTTTTGGATCGCAGCCATTCTGACTGGTGTGAAATGGTACCTCATTGTGATTTTGATTTGCATTTCTCTGATAATGAGTGATGTTGAACATCTTTTCATGTGTTTGTTAGCCATCTGTATGCCTTCTTTGGAAAAATGTCTATTTAGTTCTTTGGCCCATTTTTTGATTGGGTCATTTATTTTTCTGGAATTGAGCTGTAAGAGTTGCTTGTATATTTTTGAAATTAGTTGTTTGTCAGTTGCTTCATTTGCTATTATTTTCTCCCATTCCGAAGGCTGTCTTTTCACCTTGCTTATAGTTTCCTTTGTTGTGCAGAAGCTTTTAATTTTAATTAGATCCCATTTGCTTATTTTTGCTTTTATTTCCAGTATTAAATTGTCTCTGTGTGTGCTTCTGTGTTAAAAAATGTCAGCACACTTCTGTGTTAAAAACACATAGGAAATCTTTTAAGTAGAGATTGGGTTAAAAATCTATCTGTGAATGTGAAGTTGCATATTGTGCTTTGTCTGCTCTCTTTAAATAGGACTCAGTTCAATTAGATTATCAAACATTAGAGCATCCCCAAGGTATCTAAGTATAAACTGCAGCATTTCCTGTCTACTTAATTCTTAAAAAAAAACAACAACTCAGTAATAGTCATGGTACACTCCCTAATCTACTGTGTGCTAAAAATCTTGCCATCAATGATACAGCAACAGAAAAGTACCCTTGGCTCCCAGACATGTTTCAACACTCACAAAGTATGTTACCTAGAATTTCCTTTTCCTTCTTTCACTCTGGCTTGGCATATTTTCAGAATCTCAATAATTAAGAAACAAATGCATTTTTCATGATACTACTAAGAGGATAAATATGGGACCCATCTTTCTCAGAATTCATCAGAAGGTCTTTCTCAGAATTTATCAGAAGGTCTGGTTAAAATAGGCCTTAATATATACCTACATCGAACCAACTCCTGGAGTTTACTCAAACCCATGTCCACTGAGTCGGTGATGCCATCCAGCCATCTCATCCTCTGTCGTCCCCTTCTCCTCCTGCCCCCAATCCTTCTCAGAATCAGGATCTTTTCCAATGAGTCAACTCTTCACATGAGGTGGCCAAAGTATTGGAGCATCAGCTTCAGCATCAGTCCCTCCAATGAACAGCCAGGACTGATCTCCTTTAGGATAAATTGGTTGGATCTCTTTGCAGTCCAAGGGACTCTCAAGAGTCTTCTCCAACACCACAGTTCAGAAGCATCAATTCTTCAGCACTCAGCTTTCTTTATGGTCCAACTCTCACATCCATACATGAATACTGGAAAACCATAGCTTTGACTATAGGGACCTCTGTCAACAAAGTAATTTTCATTGTACCACATCACAAATCTTTTAGAAGCAAGGCTATCCCTTGTGAGAAACGCTCAAGCCCAAACTCAAAGAATGGACTTGGAGACACGAGGTGCAGTGGGCAGGTACATTTTAATTACAGTCTTCTAAGGTCAGGTGTCTGGTGGGCAGGCACAGGCGTTACAGTGGGGTTTTGGTCCTCTTGGTACTCAAGTCCCTCCTCCAGTTCCTCATCGACTGAGTATTAGGGGCTAGCAATCTTCCTGAAGTCTTTTTATTGGTCGATGGGGCCATGAGTAATACTTGTAGGCTTCAGAGTGAAGGATTTGCATTAACTATTTTCCCCAGCACTTTAGATTTTTGCACATGTCCAAGGTAAAGCCTGTGAAATTGTTCTTATGAGGAAGGGGAACCAGGAAGGGAAGAAAACAAAGGCAATGAGCTACCATCATCTTTAGGAAACTTATTTCCTAAAATAAACTGGGTGCATATCTTTCTATTTAGCTATTTTATTAAAAAAATCAATATGGATCATTTCTTTATTTCTTATATTTTTCTCTTTGCTAGAAAAGACCAAATTTTCTTTCATCTTTTACAAAATTTTTTAAATGAAAAGATAATTGCTTTACAGGATTTTCTTGTTTTCTGAAAACATCAACAAGAATCAGTCATAGGTACACCCATGTTCCCTCCCTCCCATCTCCCTCCCCATCCCACCCTTCTAGATTGTCACAGAGCCCCTCTTTAAGTTCTCTGAGTCATACAGCAAATTCCCTTTAACTGTCTCTTTTACATATAGTGTTGTAAGTTTCCATGTTACTCTTTCCATACATCTAACCCTCTCCCTCCTCTTCTGCCCCCATGTCCATAAGTCTGTTCTCTATGTCTGTTTCTCCATTGCTGCCCTGTAAATAAACTCATCCCTCAATCAAATCTTTACCTTTTATTCCTTCACTCATATTCAATGCTGTTAATCATTCTGGTTATATTTAATGCTCTGGACTAATTCAATATTTTAACAGGACAAAGTCTAGCCTGTTGGGCAATTCTTATCCTTTTATAGCTATGTGCTATTTAATTCATTTAATTACTTAAAAAGCTTTTCACTTTTCTTTTATGTTGTTAAAATAATTACAAACAAATGTTTAACAGATATGATGGTTTCTCAATTATTACCTTGAGTTATTCAAAGTGATGGTTTCAAATCTTTCATTTGTATGGTGGAGAAGGCCCCATTTTCCTCCTTAATTGTACTATTATTTTCACTTTATACCTAAGGAGTGTTTGGCTCTGAAACTCAGATCAGAATTAATTGGTATTCTTTTGTATTAAATATTTTAGAAAATGACAACAATTTCTGCCTTCAATATAGAGTTTCCCCAGGCAAGCAGAAAGCAATTTACAAAAGCTGAAAATTTGAGTGATCCAACATGATTTAAAATTCATGACTGAAGTCATCAGAGTGGGAAAATATAGAAGTTTCAACATAATGTATATTTGGAGACGCTTGTCATATTAGTCATAAAAACATGCCATTAAGAAACTCAAAATAGAGGCTGTTTTAACATCTATGCTCAAGTCATGTGTATTTAGCTTTTCAGGACTCACTTAACTGACCCACGCCTCATCCATGAGTAATGATGGCTGCAGAGCATGACCTTGCCCCTGTGACCACACTTGATGTTACCAGGAAATGGTGAACTGAAGTGTGGTCAGTTAGTTTCCCAGTAATTTGCGCCCTAAGAGAATTTGTGTTTTTGATAATGATACTCCTGATGAGAGAAGCAAGCAGAGACTAGAGATGGAGAGGATGTCTGGACAGATTTTTGCTCCCTGGTTGTAATTTCTTTATACCAGTTACCTATTGTAGTGTAATAAAGTATCCCAACACACAATAGCTTAATAACATTTAAATTTTATCTTACTTTTTTTTTTTTTTTGTCAGATCCTGAATCTGAATAAGACTTAATTGAGGTGTCTCTTAGGGTCTGTCAAAAAATTGCAATCAAGGCATTGACTGTAGTTATACCATCCTCAAGCTTTGACTGGCAGAAGAGCCACTTCATGGTCACTCATATGGCCATTACAGACCTATGGTCCTCTCTGGATATTTAGCCTGTCGTTTCCAGCCACATGGACCTCTCCATCAGTTCAGTTCAGTTCAGTTGAGTCGCTAAGTCGTGTCCGACTCTTTGCGACCCCATGAATTGCAGTACTTCAGGCCTCCCTGTCCATCACCAACTCAGAGTTTACCCAAACCCATGTCCATCGAGCCGGTGATGCCATCCAGCCATCTCATCCTCAGTCGTCCTCTTCTCCTCCTGTCCCCAATCCCCCAGCATCAGGGTCTTTTCCAATGAGTCAACTCTTCGCATGAGGTGGCCAAAGTATTGGAGTTTCAGTTCAATAACTGCAACTTGGAGTTCCAGTCCAAGGACTTTAGCATCAGTCCTCCCAATGAACACCCAGGACAGATCTCCTTTAGAATGGACTGGTTGTATCTCCTTGCAGTCCAGGGGACTCTCATGAGTCTTCTCCAACACCACAGTTCAAAAGCATCAATTCTGTGGCGTTTATCTTTCTTCACAGTCCAACTTTCACATCCATACATGACCACTGGAAAAACTATAGCCTTGACTAGACGGACCTTTGTTGACAAAGTAATGTCTCTGCTTTTGAATATGCTATCTAGGTTGGTCATAACTTTCCTTCCAAGGAGTAAGCATCTTCTAATTTCATGGTTGCAATCACCATCTGCAGTGATTTTGGAGCCCAGAAAAATAAAGTCTGCCACTGTTTCCACTGTTTATCCATCTATTTCCCATGAAGTGATGGGATCAGATGCCATGACCTTCGTTTTTGAATGTTGAACTTGAAACCAAATTTTTCACTCTCCTTTTTCACTTTCACCAAAGGATCTTTAGTTCCTCTTCACTTTCTTCCATAAAGGTGGTGCCATCTGCATATGTGAGGTTATTGTTATTTCTCCTGGCAATCTTGATTCCAGCTTGTGCTTCTCCCAGCCCGTGCTTCTTCCAGCCCAGCGTTTCTTATGACGTACTCTGCATAGAAGTTAAATAAGCAGGGTGACAATACACAGCCTTGACGTATTCCTTTTCCTATTTGGAACCAGCCTGTTTTTCCATGTCCAGTTCTAACTGTTGCTTCCTCACCTGCATATAGGTTTCTCAAGAGGCAGGTCAGGTGGTCTGGTACTCCCATCTCTCAGAATTTTCCAGAGTTTATTGTGATCCACACAGTCAAAAGCTTTGGCATAGTCAATAAAGCAGAAACAGGTGTTTTTCTGGAACTCTCTTGCATTTTTGATGATCCAATGGATGTTGGCAATTTGATCTCTGGTTCCACTGCCTTTTCTAAAACCAGCTTGAACATCTGGAAGTTCACAGTTCACGCATTGTTGAAGCCTGGCTTGGAGAATTTTGAGCATTACTTTACTAGCATGTGAGATGAGTGCAATTGTGTGATAGTTTGAGCATTCTTTGGCATTGCCTTTCTTTAGGATTAGAATGAAAACTGACCTTTCCAGTCCTGTGGTCACTGCTCAGTTTTCCAAATTTGCTGACATATTCAGTGAACCACTTCCACAGCATCATCTTTCAGGATTTGAAATAGCTCAACTGGAATTCCATCATCTCCACTAGCTTTGTTCATAGTGATGCTTTCTAAGGCCCACTTGACTTCACATTCCAAGATGTCTGGCTCTAGGTGAGTGTCACACCATCAGGATTATCTGAGTCATAAAGATCTTTTTTGTACAGTTCTTCTGTGTATTCTTGCCACCTCTTCTTAATGTCTTCTGCTTCTGTTAGGTCCATACCATTTCTGTCCTTTATTGAGCCAATCTGTGCATGAAATATTCCCTTGGTATCTCTAATTTTCTTCAAGAGATCTCTAGTCTTCCCCATTCTGTTGTTTTGCTCTATTTCTTTGCATTGATCACTGAGGAAGGCTTTCTTATCTCTTCTTGCTATTCTTTGGAACTCTGCATGCAGATGCTTATATCTTTCCTTTTCTCCTTTGTTTTTCACTTCTCTTCTTTTCACAGCTATTTGTAAGTCCTCCCCAGACAGCCATTTTGCTTTTTTGCATTTCTTTTTCTTGGGGATGGTCTTGATCCCTGCCTCCTTGTGCAATCTCATGAACCTCCATCCATAATTCATCAGACACTCTGTCTACCAGATCTAGTCCCTTAAACATATTTCTCACTTCCACTGTATATTCATATTGGATTTGGTTTAAGTCATACCTGAATGGTCTAGCAGTTTTCCCTACTTTCTTCAATTTAAGTCTGAATTTAGTAATAAGGAGTTCATGATCTGAGCCGCAGTCAGCTCCTGGTCTTGTTATTGTTGACTGTATAGAGCTTCTCCATCTTTGGCTGCAAAGAATATACTCAGTCTGATTTTGGTGTTGACCATCTCATGATGTCCATGTGTTGAGTCTTCTCTTGTGTTGTTGGAGGAGGATGTTTGCTATGACCAGTGCATTCTCTTGGTAAAACTCTATTAGCCTTTGCCCTGCTTCAGGGGGCCAATTTTTTCCTTTGAAGCTACTTTTAATAGAGTTAAGACTTGGAAAACGGGTGAAAGAGAGAGAGGGCAAATCTGGCAAGTCACAGTCTTTTTTCATTATCTGTTCTGAAAATTTAATCCCATCACTTTTGCTGAATTTTAATCCTTAGAGAAGTGTCCTAGCACCAGCTCACATTTGTGAAAAGGGGACTACCGAGTGTATAAAGACCAGGATGTGAGGGTCAGTGAGGACTATTTTAGCAGCTGCTGACTACAGCCTACCCTCTAGCTTCCAGTGATTCAAGTCCTTACATGTTTAAAAAATACCCAGCCTCAGCTAAGTTCCTCCAAAGTCGAATCTTATTACAATATCAGCTCAAAGTCCAGAAGCACTTTATATAAATCAGCTTCAGGTACAAATGAGGATCCTCAGATATAGTTTCTTAAGTATAATTCCTTGGATACAGTTCCTTTTATCTTCAGATCTGTGAAACTAAAGAAGCAAATGATCTAACCCTCCACACACCAAACTTAGTTACTTACATCCCCTAGAGCAAAAGTTAGGAGACAGAGTGATCAAGACAGAAGTCACGTTATTTCTGTAATCTAATATTGGGAATGACATGGTATCACTTCTGTCATATTTTATTCATTAAAAGTGAGTCACTAGTCCAGCCTTCTCTTGAGAGGAGAAGATTAAAAAAAGCATGAATAGTGAGAGGCAGGCATCATCAGGGCTCCATTTGCAGGCTGCCAACCACACCATCCTAGAGGTCTTGTGACATTTCTGTCGTGAATTATATTTAGACTCTTCAGTCTTTTTTACATTTGTTTATTTTATTTTAAAATGTATTTATTTTTAATTGGAGGATAATTGCTTTACATATTGTGCTGGTTTCTGCCAAGCATCAGCATGAATCAGCCATAGTTATACATATGTCTCCTCCCTCTTGACCCTCCCTCCCACCTCCGTCACTTCAGGCTATTAAAGAAGTTCCCATTTTGCTTTTCAGATAGCTGAAGCTGATTTTCGCTGCTTGAAATGGAAAAGACATTTAAATCTAACCTCTCTGTTTTTAAGCTGGACATTTCTTCTATTTTCCTTTCATTTTTTAAAAAGTCAAACTTTCTTGGAGTGTCCAGTATATGCCGGAGATTTCTCACTATTGGAAAGATTCTACTCCAAATGCTTCTTTGCACAGTTCTAAGTTACCTCCTTGCTGCTAAAATCCACTGAAAAGATTCAGACTATTTTAGTCAACATCTCTAGAGTATTTGATACTGTTAGCTATTGCTGCATTTTGTTTTCCAAATAAAAAATTATTTTATTATGACACTATTGCCATTAATACTTCCCACATGGCACAGTGGTAAAGAATATGCCTACAAATGCAAGACACACAGGGGATGCTTGTTTGATACCTGGGATGGGAAGATCTCCTGGAGGAGGAAATGATAACCCACTTCATTATACTTGCCTGGAAATTTCCATGGATAGAGGAGCCTGGTGGGCTATAGCCTGTGGTGCCCTGCTAAGTCACGACATGTCCAGCTCTGTGCAACCCCATGAACTGTAGCCTGCCAGGCTCCTCTGTCCATGGGATTCTTCAAGCAAGAACACTGGAGTGGGTTGCTGTGCCCTCCTCCAGGGGATCTTCTTAACACAGGAATTGAACTCACATCTCCTGCTGCCCCCACATTTTAGGCATATTGTTTACTGCTGAGTCACCTGGGAAGCCTGGGTTATAGCCTATATGGTCACAAAGAGTTGGACATGACTGAGCACACACACACACACACACACACACACTGCCATTAATCCATGAATAGCGAGAGAGCATAAAACTCTATTCAGTTGCACTCTAATAAAAGGTGAGAAAGTTTTTAAACAGCTGGTGTGGGTGGACTCAAGTCATCTGATTTTTGATTGGCTTCACCCCTATTTCCCTATCTCTGTTTTAGGAAATAGTTATACAGCTTGGAGAACCAAAGTTAGGCTCCTACCTCCTGATAGAAACTGTGAAAGAGGGGTGCTATCTTCTTTGATGATTATAGTTCAAAGAGATGGCTCCTGGGTCCTTAAGAAAGCCTTGGCAAGAGACTTGCAAAAAATATATACATTTTAAAGAAACAGGGGAAGCATTTATAAGTACACACCTTGTAAAGGGAATGCTATAAGGAAAGAAAAGTCAGAGGTCTGGAGTCAGGAGGAAGCCTGTCTAACGTTTGGTCAAGCTGAGGGGAATGTTCAGGCCATCCTGGGTTAGGCTTCACTCAAGTGTCTGTCCCTCCTCCAGGGATGTAGCTTGTGTTTCAGCCCATTTCCTTGTTGACTACATGCTTTTCTCCCCTCCTTCCCCTCTATGGAGTGAGACAGAAAGGCTGCAGGGCAAAAAATACACTTCCTAAATTCAGGAAAGCTTTTCCCTTGGAGAATAAGCCTTTGCTAGCCTGGCCGAGAGGAGCTATCCCATGTCCAAGGTCAGGGGCAGAAGCTGGGAGGACTCCATGCCCAAGGGCGGTGGCCAAGAGAAGTTACTCTGCGTCTGAGGTCAGCGATGGTGGCCGAAAGTGCCAGGCTGCGACAGCGCAGGAGCCAAGAGGAGCTACCCCACATCCAAGGCCAGGGGCGGCAGCCAGGGGGAGCAACCCCACGCCTGAGGCCAGGGGTGATGGCCGGGAGGAGCAACCCCTCGTCCAAGGAGTGGTGGCTGTGCAAGCACAGGAGGGCCTAGAGGAGCTATTCCACATTCAAGGTCAAGAGGGGGAGCGGTGAGGAGATACCCATCATCCAAGGTAAGGAGCAGCGGCTGCGCTTTGCTGGAGCAGCCGTGAAGAGATACCCCATGTCCAAGGTAAGAGAAACCCAAGTAAGATGGTAGGTGTTGCAAGAGGGCATCAGAGGGCAGACACACTGAAACCATACTCACAGAAAACTAGTCAATCTAATCACACTAGGACCACAGCCTTGTCTAACTCAATGAAACTAAGCCATGCCCGCGGGGCAACCCAAGACAGGCAGGCCATTGTGGAGAGGGCTGACAGAACGTGGTCCACTGCAGAAGGGAATGGCAAACCACTTCAGTATTCTTGCCTTGAGAACCCCATGAACAGTATGAAAAGACAAAATGATAGGATACTGAAAGAGGAACTCCCCAGGTCAGTAGGTGCCCAATATGCTACTGGAGATCAGTGGAGAAATAACTCCAGAAAGAATGAAGGGATGGAGCCAAAGCAAAAACAATACCCAGCTGTGGATGTGACTGGTGATAGAAGCAAGGTCTGATGCTGTAAAGAGCAATATTGCATAGGAACCTGGAATGTCAGGTCCATGAATCAAGGCAAATTGGAAGTGGTCAAACAAGAGATGGCAAGAGTGAACGTCGACATTCTAGGAATCAGCGAACTAAAATGGACTGGAATGGGTGAATTTAACTCAGATGACCATTATATCTACTACTGCGGGCAGGAATCCCTCAGAAGAAATGGAGTAGCCATCATGGTCAACAAAAGAGTCCGAAATGCAGTACTTGGATGCAATCTCAAAAACGACAGAATGATCTCTGTTCATCTCCAAGGCAAACCATTCAATATCAGAGTAACCCAAGTCTATGCCCCAACCAGTAACGCTGAAGAAGCTGAAGTTGAATGGTTTTATGAAGACCTACAAGACCTTTTAGAACTAACACCTAAAAAAGATGTCCTTTTCATTATAGGGAACTGGAATGCTAAAGTAGGAAGTCAAGAAACACCTGGAGTAACAGGCAAATTTGGCCTTGGAATATGGAATGAAGCAGGGCAAAAACTAATAGTTTTGCCAAGAGAACGCACTGGTCATAGCAAACACCCTCTTCCAACAACACAAGAAAAGATGCTACACATGGACATCACCAGATGGTCAACACTGAAATCAGATTGATTATATTCTTTGCAGCCAAAGATGGAGAAGCTCTATACAGTCAACAAAAACAAGACTGGGAGCTGACTGTGGCTCAGATCAGGAACTCCTTATTACCAAATTCAGACTGAAATTGAAGAAAGTAGGGAAAACCACTAGACCACTCAGGTATGACCTAAATCAAATCCCTTATGATTATACAGTGGAAGTGAGAAATAGAGTTAAAGGCCTAGATCTGATAGATAGAGTGCCTGATGAACTATGGACTGAGGTTCCTGACATTGTACAGGAGACAGGGGTCAAGACCATCCTCATGGAAAAGAAGTGCAAGAAAGCAAAATGGCTCTCTGGGGAGGACTTACAAATAGCTGTGAAAAGAAGGAAAGTGAAAAGCAAAGGAGAAAAGGAAAGATATAAGCATCTGAATGGAGAGTTCCAAAGAATAGCAAGGAGAGATAAGGAAGCCTTCCTCAGCTATCAGTGAAAAGAAATAGAGGAAAACAACAGAATGGGAAAGACTAAAGATCTCCTCAAGAAAATTAGAGATACCAAGAGAACATTTCATGCAAAGATGGGCTCAATAAAGGATAGAAATGGTCTGGACCTAACAGAAGCAGAAGATATTAAGAAGAGGTGGCAAGAATACACAGAAGAACTGTACAAAAAAGATCTTCAAGACCAAGATAATCACGATGATGTGATCACTCACCTAGAGCCAGACATCCTGGAACGTGAAGTCAAGTGGGCCTTAGAAAGCATCACTACGAGCAAAGCTAGTGGAGATGATGGAATTCCAGTTGAGCTATTTCAAATTCTGAAAGATGATGCTGTGAAAGTGCTGCATCAATATGCCAGCAAATTTGGAAAACTCAGCAGTGGCCACAGAACTGGAAAAGGTCAGTTTTCATTCCAAACCCAAAGAAAGGCAATGCCAAAGAATGCTCAAACTACCACACAATTGCACTCATCTCACATGTTAGTAAAGTAATGCTCAAAATTCTCCAAGCCAGGCTTCAGCAATGCGTGAACTGTGAACTTCCAGATGTTCAAGCTGGTTTTAGAAAAGGAAGAGGAACCAGAGATCAAATTGCCAACATCTGCTGGATTATGGAAAAAGCAAGAGAGTTCCAGAAAAACATCTATTTCTGCTTTATTGACTATGCCAAAGCCTTTGACTGTGTGGATCACAATAAACTGTGGAAAATTCTGAAAGAGATGGGAATACCAGACCACCTGACCTGCCT
>SJYT01024796.1:54487-89328 GCA_006410635.1 Cephalophus harveyi
GAAAAAGTTGGCTTAAAGCTCAACATTCAGAAAATGAAGATCATGGCATCCAGTCCCATCACTTCATGGGAAATAGATGGGGAAACAGTGGAAACAGTGTCAGACTTTATTTTTGGGGGCTCCAAAATCACTGCAGATGGTGACTGCAGCCATGAAATTAGAAGACGATTACTCATTGGAAGAAAAGTTATGACCAACCTAGATAGCGTATTCAAAAGCAGAGACATTACTTTGCCGACTAAGGTCTGTCTAGTCAAGGCTATGGTTTTTCCTGTGGTCATGTATGGATATGAGAGTTGGACTGTGAAGAAGGCTGAGTGCCGAAGAATTGATGCTTTTGAACTGTGGTGTTGGAGAAGACTCTTGAGAGTCCCTTGGACTGCAAGGAGATCCAACCAGTCCATTCTGAAGGAGATCAGTCCTGGGATTTCTTTGGGAAGAATGATGCTAAAGCTGAAACTCCAGTACTTTGGCCACCTCATGCGAAGAGTTGACTCATTGGAAAAGACTCTGATGCTGGGAGGGATTGGGGGCAGGAGGAGAAGGGGACGACCGAGGATGAGATTGCTGGATGGCATCACGGACTCGATGGACGTGAGTCTGAGTGAACTCCGAGAGATGGTGATGGACAGGGAGGCCTGGCGTGCTGCTATTCATGGGGTCGCAAAGAGTCGGACATGACTGAGCGACTGAATTGAATTGAACTGTCCTATGCAAACATAGTATCCTGTACATATATTTACTAGTATCTTGTTAGTCTAGTTTTATTGGAGCAAATAGATTGAGCTAGCTCAACAAAGGAAGTCAATCTATGTTGAAATTTTCAAGTCACTAGTGAAATGAGAAAAAATGAGACACTGAACTTTCTTATTTACGTTGCTAAATTGTTCATTTAAAAAATTATCTTCTTTCCAAGGTGTTCCTTTTTATGTAATTAAAATATTTCTTTTTCATAAAATGATAATAGGATATTTCTTTCATTGCTATTTGTTAATTTTAAAATTTTCTTAGCAAAATAAATATACTGTAAGCCAAAACATTAATCGCTCTTTTTATTTTATATTGGCATATAATTTATGTTCAATAAAAGAACAGAACTTAAATTTTAAAGATCAAAAAGTTTTTTAAAATTCATATACCCAATTTCTAACACACAGAATATTGCTTGTGTCCTTCTTCCAATGCTCACCCACTTCTTCAAAGGCAGTCACTATGTTCTTCTTAACATTCACCATAGATTATTTTGTCTGTTTTAGCCTTTTCAGTTCAGTTCAGTTCAGTTGCTCAGTTGTGTCCAACTCTTTGCGATCCCATGAATTGCAGCACGCCAGGGGGAAACTCCAGTACTTTGGCCACCTCATGCTAAGAGTTGACTCATTGGAAAAGACTCTGATGCTGGGAGCGATTGGGCCAGGATGAGAAGGGGACAACAGAGGATGAGATGGCATCACTGACTTGATGGACGTGAGTCTGAGTGAACTCCAGGAGTTGGTGATGGACAGGGAGGCCTGGCGTGCTTCCTGGTGTGTTGCTGGGTCCCACGGTATGTGAGGGCTTAACCTCATAAGAAACAAATTGCTTCCCCAAGTAGCTGTACTGTTTTATATTCTCAGTAGTAGTGTGTGAAGGTTTCCTCTTCTCCGTATTCTTAGAACATTAGGTATTGCTAGCCTTTAAAATTTTAACCAACCTGGTGGGTAGAAATTAGCATTTCACTATAATTTTAATTTTTATTTTCCTAGCAGTTAATGATACATATCTCTTCATGTTTTTTTTTTTTTTCACTAAAATAGGTTTCATGAAGTATTTGTTCAAATATTTTTTCCATGTTAGCTGCATTCCAGTAATTTTAATGTTATGTTTTTACTGTTGTTTATCTAAAAATATTTTCTGTGTTTCTTGTTTCCTTTGATTATGGAGATATATAAAATAGTGTTGCTTAATTTCCAGGAATCTAGGATTTTCCAAATTTGGGATTTATTCATTAGCAATCAGTTCTGTTTTATCCAGAGAACATGATCTGTATGATTTTAATTCTTTAATATTTGTTGGACTTTTATTTTCCAGCAAGTGGTATATATTGATGAATAGTCCATTTGAAAATATTGCATATTTTGATGCTATTGTATGAAGTGTTCTATAAATGTCAATAAGGTTAATCTTTATCAACCATGCTATAGTTTCTCAGGTCTTCTATATCCTTGATGACTTTTGTCAACTTGTTATAGTAATCTGTGTATTTATGCTCTGTTGTTAGTGCATACAGATAACCTTTGTGCTTTGATTTTGATAGTATCTATAATAACAACTTCAAGTTTATCAGTGTTTTCTTTCACAATATCTAATCTGCTTTTAAGTCATATTAGTAATTTTTATATTTCAGATATTTCATTTTTTGCCTCTGTAGTTTCCATTTGATTCTTATATCTTTTGTTCTTTTTATCATTTTATTTATGTTTTCCTTTAAATTCTTTTTTTTTAACTTTACAATATTGTATTGGTTTTGCCATACATCAACATGAATCCGCCACAGGTATACACGTGTTCCCCATTCTGAACACCCCCCACCTCCCTCCCCGTACCATCACTCTGGGTCGTCTCAGTGCACCAGCCCCAGTATCATGCATCCAGCTGTCTTAAAGCTCTTGAGTGCCAATTTCATGCACTGTAATCTGTGTCTTACTTCACTCACTGATTTTTTTTTTTCTGAAAATGGATCACAATCCTCACTCTCCCCATATTGAGTAATTTTTTAATTGATGGATATTTAGATTGCTATACTGTTGAGAGTCTAGATTTTGCCTACTTCTTTTAAAGAGTGTTTAGTTTCATTACAGAAAGCTTTTAATTTTCTGGCAGATCAGTTTGATCATTTCTAGTCTTATCTGGAAGCTTTGCTAAAGTAGATCTTAGATTTCTATACTCCTAATCTGTGCCCTTTCTATGGTCTCAGAGGAAAACCTGGGGTGTTCAAAAAGGTCTCTTCACTCTGGTTGATCAGAAACCCTACCACTGAGTAAACTTTGGAATTTCACAAAAACTTCAAAGGATCTCTATGCAAATTTATGGTGATCCTTCTCTGCACAGCTCTATCCTTTCTGGAACCCTGCCCGTTAAATTTCCTGCTGCCTCTAATTATGATCTCTGCCTCCATAGCTGAGTACTCTGCTTGAGATCTCCCTCCCTGAATCTTAATTGGGAAAGAACTTCCAGGCAGAAAGATAGAGTAATTATAGGGTTCACCTCATTTGTTTCTCTCTTCGCAGGGGTCAAAGTACTGTGCTGCTTATTGCCCCAAATCTGGAAACATTTGCTTCACTTTGGTTCATTTTTACAACTTTTTATGTCAAGGAGGAGGGCCTGTTATCAGTGCCCTTGCTATTCCCAAAACGTTAGAAATCATCATCCCTTCTAAATATCTCTTAGGTTATAAAGTGTTTTTAAAGCCTAGGAACAAATGGTTTTCATAATCCCTTAATAAATTATCAGGTCTAAATTATGTCATTCAAGTATTTGACAAACATATTGAACATATTCTGTATACCTGTCATTGTCAGATACAAAGAATCAAAAGTGAATATTATAGAATCCCTACTTTCAAGAATCTTCCAGTCTAGTAGGAGATGGGAAAATAGAAGCTATTATAATATGGTCTGAAATAGACTATATTATTAGAAATATGGTAAACATATTTGATATAATGTTTGTTTTTGGACATAGTAGGTACACAAACATGATTTTATCCTACTGTGGACTGCAAGAGATGTAACCTTCCTTAGCAGGCAAAGCCTCTATGATTTCATATTTGATTTCTCTTATGCTATCTAATTTAATGACTAGCATTGAAAATTATTTCAATTTCCTTCACTTTATAAAACAAATTGTGAAGAAGTTCTGTTTTAGGATAAAGAATAAGGTAAACCTTAATTTTCTATTAATTCAATGGCCATTGCCAAAACATAAGCTAAATGTTCTCACACAGGTCTTCACAGGGATCTCAGGTTTCAAAGCATCCCGAGTATGAAAATGCCAAGGGTAAGACAGGCTAAATATTTTTATAATAGTTTTATTGAGAAATAATGTATATGTCATAACATTCACCCTTTTAAGATATATAATTCAGTGGGGTTTTGCATATTCATAAAATTGTGCAACTATCATCACTACTTAATATTCTAATATTTTCTTGACCTTAAGAGAAACCTTATGTCTATTACCAGTCACTCCCCATTTCTCCCTCTTGCCAGAATTTGGCAACCACCAATCTACTTTATGTCTATGGATCCGTCTCATCTGGCTATTTTATATGAATGGAATCATATAGTATGTGGTTTTTCAGATTAACTTTTCATTTTTCATGTTTTCAAAGTTTATGTTACTTGTATTAAAGCTTCATTTTTTAAATCAAACTATAATATTGCATTGCATGGATATATCAAATTTGTCAATTCATTTAGCAGTTGAGGGAAAGCTGAGTTGCTTCTTCATTTTGGCTATTATGAATAATGTTGCTATGATTATTCATGTGCAAGTTTTTATGTAGGCATATACTTTTATTTCTCTTGGATATATACCTAGGAATGGAATTTTGGCTCATATCATAATTCTATATTTCATATTTTGAGGAATTTTCAAACTGTTTTTTAAAGCAGCCATATCATTTTATATTCCCACCAGCAATGTGTAAGAGTTCCAGTTTCTCCATATTTTTACCATTATTATTGTTGATTGTATATTTGACTTTAATCTTCCTTAGGTGTGTGAAGTAGCATATCATTGTGATTTTGATTTAAATTTCTCTAGTGACTAATGATGTTGATTATCTTTTTCTCTATAGTGATTTTGGGTTTATGGTCATATATATATCTTCTTAACTTAAAAATAGTTATTCAGATATTTTTCCCATTTCTAATTGTCTTTTTTATTGTCGAGCTGTAATAGTTTAGCATATTAGCTAGATTCAACTCACTTGTGCTTAATCATGTCCAACTCTTCACAGTTCCATGGACTGTAGCCCACCAGGCTCCTCTGTCCATTGGATTTTTCAGGCAAGAAAACTGGAATGGGTTGCCACTTTCCCCTCCAGGGGATTTTCCTGACCCAGAGATCAAACCCACATCTCTTATGTCTCCTGCATTGCAGGCAGATTCTTTATCCACTAAGCCATTGGCAAACCCCAGCTAGATTCAAGTCCCTAATCAAATATATGATTTGAAAATATTTTATCTCATTTTGTGGGTTGTCTTTTTTGAAGGCGTAGTTTGAAGGACAAAGATTTTTAATATTTATTGGAGTCCAATTTGTCTATATTTTGTCTCTCAATTTTGGTGTCAAATTTAAGAACCTATGTTTAATCTAAAATCACAAATAAAAGTATTCCTATCTTTTCTTCTAACTATGTTATACATTTAGTTCTTACATCTAGAATTAGCATTTATATATGACCTAAGGGAGGAGTACAGCCCATACTGATTATTATTTCCTATTTTTATTATTTTATTTTTTTTAGTTAGAGGATAGTTGCTTTACAATGTTGTGTTGGTTTCTGATGAACAACATTGCAAATCAGCTGTAAGTGTGTGTGTATGTGTGTGTGTGTATATATACACGTATATATATAGGTATATACCCCTTTCCCTTTTAAGCCTCTCTTCCACCCACCCAGGCTGGTTTTCATATGGATATCCGATTGTATCAGCACCATTTGTTGGAAAAACTATTCTTTCTCCATTGAATTGTCATGGTGTATTTGTTGAAAATAAACGGGCTGTATTAAAATGTTTATTTCTCAAATCTCAATTCTAATTCATTGACGTATATATCTGTCTTCACAGAAGTATCATACTGTTTTGATTACTGTGCTGCTGCTGCTGCTAAGTCGCTTCAGTCGTGTCCTACTCTGTGCGACCCCAGAGACGGCAGCCCACCAGGCTCCCCCGTCTCTGGGATTCTCCAGGTAAGAACCCTGGAGTGGGTTGCCATTTCCTTCTCCAATGCGTGAAAGTGAAGTCGCTCAGTCGTGTCCGACCCTTAGCGACCCCATGGACTGCAGCCCACCAGGCTCCTCCGTCCATGGGATTTTCCAGGCAAGAGTACTGGAGTGGGGTGCCATTGCCTTCTCTGTTGGTTACTATAGTTTGTAATAAATTTTGAAATTGGGAAGTGAAAGTCTTCCAACTTCATTATTTTAAAGATTGCTTTGGTTATTCTGGGTCCCTGATTTTCATATGAATTTCAGAATCAGTTTTGTAAATTTCTGAAAAAGAGGGTATTATTTTTTTTTTTAGTAGAATTGCTTGGAGTCTCAATTAATTTGAAGAATACTGCCATCTTAACAATATTAACCCATCCATTTAATGAACACAGAATGTGTTGTTTCCATTTATTTAGATCTTCTTTAATATATTTCAACAGGCTTTTGTACTTTTGTTTTCTGGATGGTTCATTGCAAGCAAATGAAAATGTAATTGATTTCAATACATTCAGTGTTATATCTTGCATTCTTGCTGAATGTTCTAGTCATTTGTTCTAGTCATTTGTGGGCATGTGTGTGTGTTCTATAGGGTTTTTCTGTATAACAACTATGAAGAGCAATAGTTTTATTTCTTCTCTCCCAATCTGGTGCCTCTTTCTTAATTAATTGTTCTTACTATAGCATTAAATAGACATGGTGATAAAGCACAATATATCTTGCTCCAGGTTTTAGGGAAAATCAGTCAGTCTTTCACCATTAATAATGATGTTAGTTGTGGGTTTTTTCTAGATGCCCTCTTCAGGCTGAGAAAATTCCCTTTTATTCCTTGTGTGTGTGGTGTTTTTATCATCAAAGTTAGTTAGACTCCATCAGATGCTTTTTATGTGTTTATCAAGATAACATGATTTAAGGGCCTTACTCTTTAATATACTGATGGACCAATTTTTGTATATTAAATCAACCTTGCAGTCTGTGGATAAATATCACTTGGCCATGATGTCTTGATCCTTTTTATATGTTCCTAGATTCAGTTTGTTGGTATTTTGTTAATAATTTTGGTGTCTACATTTATATGGAATATTGGTCTGTAGACCATGTGATATTTGTCTGGTTTTGATATCAGTATAAGACTGGTTTCATGGGAATGAATTGGGCAGTTTTCCCTCCTGCCTTGTTTTGGAAGACTGTGAAATTTTAAAATTAATTGTTCTATAAACATTATAAAAATTGTAATTGTTCTCTAAACATTATGTTCTGTAATGTTTTGGCATAGTTATTCATAGCATTTCCTTATGCTGCTGCTGCTGCTGCTAAGTCGCTTCAGTCGTGTCCAACTCTGTGCGACCCCATAGACGGCAGCCCGCCAGGCTCCCCCGGCCCTGGGATTCTCCAGGCGAGAACACTGCTTTCTAGTATTATATAGCTACTAGCGCTGTTGCCTTTAATCCTTGATTTTCGTAACTTGAGTTTTCTTTGTTTCTTGGTTAGTCTACCTAAAGTTTTGTCAATTTTGTTGATTTTTTCAAAGAACCAACTTTTGCTTTTGTTGATTTTCTGTGTTATTTTTTATCCTCTATTTCATTTATTTCAAATCTAATCTTTATTACTTGCTCCTGCTTGTTTTGGGCTAAGTTTTATATAATTACACACAATGTGACATTATTACTTTGAGATCCTTCTTTTTTAAATGTAGGTATTTTCCTGTAAGCACTTCTTAGCTGCATACCAACATTTTTGTATATTTTGTTTTCATTTTCATTAATATCAAAATATATTTCAATTTACTTTTCTATTTCTTCTTTGTCTCATTTTTTATGTAGGAGAATGTATAATTTTTACAAAATTGTGATTTTTCCCATCTTTTGCTCAGTTATGGGTTTCTAATTTAAATTAAATGTTCATTCTCCTCTCATCTTCCTTTCTGGAATCCCCTTAATGTGTATGTTGGTATGCTTGCTGATTTCTCACAGGTCTCTGAAATTCATTTTTCCTCATTCTTATTTCATTCTGTTGATGAGACTATATAATTTCATTTGGCCTTTCTTCAAGTTTCCTGATTCTTTCTCCAATACTTCAAATCTGTTGTTGAGGAACTTTACAGAATTTTTCATGTCATTTTTTTTTTTTAATTTTTCAATTTTAGAATTTACACTTGCTTTTTTTTTCTAATTTATAGCTCTTTGTTGACATTATTTGGTAAGAAAATTCTCTTATGCATTCCTTTAATTCCTTAGATATGGTTTCCTTTAGTTCCTTGAATGCATTTGCAGTAGTTGATTTGATATTTTTTCATTCTAAGTCCAATATCTTGGTTTCAATAGAGATTGTTTCTATTAACAATTTATTTACCCACACTTTTCCTTTTTTTTTTTTTTTTTTTTTTTTATGTGTTACACTTTTGTTGTTGGAAATTATACTTTAAATAACAAAATGTGCCAACTCTGGAAGTTCAATTTGTTGTTTTGACTGTGATAATTTGCTGCTTATTTGCTGTTTTCTTGTTTAGTGACTTACCTGGGTTAAATTGCTAAACTTTGTATTCTTTGTCATGTGCAGCCACTTAAGTCTCTACTCAGTTAGCTCAGTAGTTAACTAATAATTGAAATTCCTGGAACCTGAAACTAATGATTGGAATTCCTGGAATTAGTCTCCCAGCCTTTGGTGAGGGGTTGTGTACATGCTTACTTTCAACTCTGCCAGTTTACAACTCTACCTTAGTCTTCACTTCCTGTTATGCATATCCCTAGTTTCTACCAGAGATGAGAAATTAGGACTTTGTCAGGTTTTTCATAGACATGAGCACAGCCCTGCACATTGGCATGGCCTTCTAGATATCTAGAAATATATTGGAGCTTTTAAACTCTCCTTAAAATATCAAATCAAGCTAAAATCAAGTTCTATGAAAAGGAGCTTTTCTGTAGAATTTCTAGAAAGTCAATGACAATTATCAAGCATGGCTTTGAAGTCAACAGAGTAGGAAGACCCTAAACTCATCTCAAATGGAAACACCAAAATTAGAACTATCTACAGAGAGAGTAACTATTGATGAAAAAGACTGGAACTAAAAAAGATCTTCTAAAACTAAACATATAATGTATAAAGAAGAATTTGCAAGGTGATGCATGGGAAGAGCAGAGTTGTGATATTGCCAAAACCCATACCCTTTTGCAGGAGAACTGTATATGGGAGAATAGTTACAACTACAGAGGTTCACCCCAAAGAGTGAGGAGTCTGAGCCCCACACTGGGCTCCTCAGCTTAAGAGTCATGCTCCAGGAAGGTGAGAAGCCCCTGGAATATTTGGCTTTGAGGGCCGGTGGGGCTTACTTTTGGAGGACCAAGAGAGCTGTGGGAAATAGAAACTCCATTCTTAAAAAGCACACAAAAAATATCACACACTCAGAGACCCAGGGAAGAAATAGTAAACTGAAAAGTGCCTGGGTCAGGCCTACCTGGTAGTCTTAGAGAGGTACCTGAAGAGGCAGGAGGCAACTGGAGTTCACCCAGGGGCCATACACAATGATGGGAGTCATTTTGGGGAGCTTAAATTACCACATGGACACTGGTGCTGGCAAGTGACATTTCAGAGCCCTCCCTCTAGCTTAATAGCCTCAGGACCCAGCCCCATCCCTGCACACCAGCCTGGAGCCAGCAGCATTGGGATGCCTTGTGTGTGTTAGTTGCTCAGTTGTGTCCAACTCTTTGTTACCCATGGGCTGTAGCCCGTCAGACTCCTCTGTCCGTGGAATTCTCCAGGTAAGAATACTGGAGTGTGTAGCCATTCCCTTCTCCAGGGGATCTTCCAGACCCAGGGATTGAACCCAAGTCTCTTGCATGGCAGACAGATTCTTTACCATCTGAGCCACCAAGGAAGCTCAGGATGCCTTAGGCCAAGCAAATAACTGGGTAGGGATAATGGACACAGAACCGCCATCAGCAGAGAGACTTCTATAAGACTTCCTGAGCCCATCAGTGCCCTTGGACATGTCCCTGTCCATCAGAGGGCCCAGGCCCTGGTTATATACACCAGTGCACAGGCATTAGACATGGGAATGAAAGGATCCTACAGCCCACTGCTGTAAGACCCAGCTCCACTCAGTACCAGTGGACAGGCCCTAGTCCTATAATCCCATGGGCCCCAGCTCCTCCCACCAGTGACCATCCTCAGGATCAGCCTCATCCACCAGCAAGCAGACACCAGCTGCAAGACAACCGCAGTCCTGCAGCCTGCCACAGCAGGATCAAGCCTACCTTCTGGCAGACCGTCTCAGTCCCAACCATGCTCACTGGCAGGCCAAAGCCATCACTGAGATACCTTAGGCTTCTCAGCCAGTCACCCTAGGATTCAGTCCCACTCACCAGTGGGCCAACACAACCTTTGGGATCCCCAGTCACTACAGTCAGCTAGGTCAGGAATGGGCTGCACCTACCAATGGTCTGGGAAGCTTGGGTCCTACATCCATAACCCAGGACATGGTTCTGCCTTCTAGTTGGGTTGTACAAGCCCTTGGACCTAACTTCACCACTCACTGATGAACAGACAACATTCTGCGATCTCCTGGATGCTGCCCCAACACACACCTACCAGTGAACCAAAACCAGCCCTGGGGTTCAACAACCAACCATTTCATGACCCAGTCTTGCCAGTCAGAAGCCAGCAGCCTCCACGGAATGCAGATCTGAGCAACCAATTAAATTAGGGGCCAGCCACACCTACCAAACCACCCACAGTTGCCTGCTACAATGGATCCAGACCTACAAAGGGGGCACCCTTAGAGAATATAGCTCTCGTGGACAGAGGGGAGGGCACCACTGGGACACATAGGATGTCTCGTATAAAAGGCCATTTTCCTAAGGTTAGAAAAATGTAACCAAGCTATCAGATACTTACAAATCAATAAACAGCACATTAGGCTAAGTGAAGCAATAGAGGAACAAATTCCAAATGAAGGAACAAGATAAAACATCAAAAAAAGTGAAGTGGTGGTAGACAAAGAATCTACCAAAGAAAAGTTTAAGGTAATGATTGTAAAGATGGTCAAAGAACTTGAGAGAAGAATGAATGAACAGTGAAAGTGAAAATGTTAGTCTCTCAATTGTGTCTGACTTGTTCTGACCCATGGACTGTAGTCTGCCTGGCTCCTCTGTCCATGGGATTCTCCAGGCAAGAATACTGGAGTGGGTTGCTATTTCCTTATCCAGGGATCTTCCCAACCCAGGGATTGAACCCACTTCTCTTATGTTTCCTGCATTGGCTGGAGGGTTCTTTATCACTTGCACCACCTGGGAAGCCTTTAGAAAATATGGAGAACACTCAGAGATGAAAAGTACAATAACTGAAATTTAAAATGCACTAGAAGATATCAACAGTAGACTAAATGACATGGGTGAATGGATCAGTGAGCTAGAAGACAGAGTAGTAGAAATCACTGAAACTGAACAACAGCTACAAAAAGAATAAAAAGAAATGAGGACCATTTAAGAAACCTCTGAAACAACATCAAGCATACTAACATTCACATTCCAGGGGTTCCAGAAGGAGGAGAGAGAAAGAGGCAGAGAATATAGTTGAAGACCTAAGAGTTGAAAACTTTCCTAACCTGGGAAAGGAAATAGACATCCAAGTCCAAGAAGCACAGAGAGTCCCAAATGGTGTCAACCCAAAGAAGAACACACCAAGACACACAGTAGTTAAAATGGTGAAAATTAAAGACAAAGATGGAATATTAAAAGTAGCAAGGGAGAGGCAATACGATACGTACAGGGAACTCCCATGATGCAGTTTGTCACCTAGTTTGTCAGCAGAAACCCTGAAGGCTACCAGAAATCTACTAGAGTGCACAACATCACACCTCCCACCTTCGTAAAATAGAACACTGAAGGAATCAGTCAGTTCAGTCGCTTAGTTGTATCCGACTCTTTGCAATCCCATGAATCTCAGCATACCAGGTCTCCCTGTCCAACTCCTGGAGTTTACCCAAACTCATGTCCATTGAGTCTGTGATGCCATCTATCCATCTCATCCTCTGTCATCCCCTTCTCCACCTGCCTTCAATCTTTGCCAGCATCAGGGTCTTTTCAAATGAGTCAGCTCTTCACATCAGGTGGCCAAAATATTGGAGTTTCAGCTTCAGCATCAGTCCTTCCAATGAACACTCAGGACTGATCTCCTTTAGGATGGGCTGGTTGGATCTCCTTGCAGTTCAAGGGACTCCCAAGAGTCTTCTCCAACACCACAGTTCAAAAGCATCAATACTTCAGCACTCAGCTTTCTTTTACAGTCCAACTCTCACATCCATACATGACTACTGGAAAAACCATAGCCTTGACTAGACTGAAGGAATAATAAAGCATTTTTGGATCCCATTGTACTTTTATCCCAGAGATCCATATTTATTATTCAGACATGGGGCACAACAGGAAAAGTATAATCTTCAAATTTATATGAAAAATCTTTTTCTGAATATTATTACAGGTTATTTCTACCTTAATTTTTATTATTACTAGTCGAATGGAAGAGATTCTATTTACCTTTCTTATCTACCTACAGCTTCCAATTAATTACTTCCAGTGAAGTAATTAATTAACTATATCTGTATTCATATATACATAAGATTAAGGAATTTGTATTTTAAATAATCCGGGAGAATCCCCCTGCATAGAGCAGAATATCTGCCTGTAATGTGAAGTCCATCTCCACTTTATTTTTGCTCTTGAAATTTCCATTTTTCATTATAATAATGGTTCATAAGGCACACATGAATTCAGAGTAATTCTTGATTTTATTTTTTGTCCATGTCCATAAAATCTGAATCAGTGAACATTTGCTTTATTTTTAGATTGTTAAGGTTTTTAAGAGACAAATCTAGACGATCCAGCTAATCTCGCCAGAATAGAGTTGTGATCTGACCACACACATCATTCCAAACATCCTAGGGCTTAAATTGGAGGTATTCAGTAAGGTGTTCATTCTCCTTTACCTTTATCAAATACTTAGGGCAATTTTCATTGGAAGGAGAGTATGTTTGGTGCTCAGGTTTGAAACTTTTATCAGTTTCTAAGTCTCTTTTTTCCTGCTCTCTGTGGCTTGGATAAAGAATTCTCAGTCCAGCTATATTATCCTTCTAGCAGTTAACACCCCTGTTCCTCCTCACCACTTTCCTCATCCTTCCCCAAATAGTTTTAGGAATCTTTAAGCTGCTGCTGCTGCTGCTAAGTCGCTTCAGTCGTGTCCGACTCATCCATACAAAAACAGAAGTCTAGTGAAAGAGCACTAAATTTTGCTCTCATATCACTGACACTACTATAATAGCTGTGTACAATCAGAGCAACAAAGAATTGATGCTTTTAAACTATGGTGTTGGAGAAGACTCTTGAGAGTCTCTTGGACTGCAAGGAGATCCAACTAGTCCATCCTAAAGGAAATCAATCCTGACTATCCATTGGAAGGACTGATGCTGAAGCTGAAACTCCAATACTTTGGCCACCTGATGTGAAAAGCTGACTCATTTGAAAAGACCCTGATGCTGGGAAAGATTGAAGGAGGGAGGAGAAGGGGACAACAGAGGATGAGATGGTTGGATGGCATCACCAACACAGTGGACATGAGTTTGGGTAAACTCCGGGTGTTGGTGATGGACAGGGAGGCCTGGCATGCCGCAGTCCATGGGGTCACAAAGAATTGGACACGACTGAGTGACTGAAATGAACTGAACTGAGCCATCAGATCAGTCTTAGAACCATAGACTGTTATATTCAATAAGGACCTTAAAGGTCACGGGCTCAGTCTTGTGTCCCTAGGGAAGTTATCACAAACCAAGAATGACCAAGTGCCTTTCTCAAGATTTCAGAACCAGAGAGTAATATAGTCAGAACCAGAATTGGAATTTGCTTTTTCCCAACCTGATACTCTTGCACATATGTAATTCTGCCTAGTCTAAATCAATCTTCCCTTGTTTAATAGGTGGCTAAATGTCTCTTAGGGAAGACCTTGCCCCAGTTTGAAAGCTCAAATAATGTGACATAGAGGTGTGTATGTGTGGGTATATATGTGCATGATTTTAAAACTTTAATCAAATATTCAGTGCTGTTTAAAAGCTAATAATATATATCAGCTGAACAGTTGAAGTATAACTAATATTTTTGCTTTCAACCCTGCTTATTTTGTACCCAAATGTATATTTAAAAAGATGCTGTTCAATAAATTCTTTATAACTCAGTTATAAACTGGAACTTGGAATCCATTCTTTATTCTTTTGGGGAAATTACATGTAGCCCATACTATTGAAGTTTCTGAATCCTATAATAATGTAGCTGCCTTACAATATTATAAAATAATATCACATGGTTCTTATGAGAGAATATGTTAACAATTAGAAATACATTGGCACACATACCTCCTCCTTCCCTGTCAAAATATTCATCAGAAGGGTTTATTATTCTCCTCCACCCACTATCCCACCTGTTGGGCAGTGTAAGCTCCATGCCATTGGCCACAGTTTCATAGCCTGGGGAAATCTATAACAAGTTGGATCTGAATGAACGAGGAGCTTTGCACTAGACTTTGATACAAACAAAAGAGAATGTTTCTTAGTCAAGGTCAGTCTCTTATGAACCATTGTTAATCTAAAAGCAAGAATACTGCACTAAAAAATACTATTTGGAATTCATAAAAATAGAGTCAAGGGTGAGGAGAGCTTTCCTTTGTTCATTTCTTACTCTTGCTGACTTCCTAACCATGAGATGAAGGGAGAAGCAGGGACCCAGAGGTGAGTTTTAGGAGTGGACAGTGCATATTCTCTAGAAAAGGAAAAGATGATGGGGACTCCAGCCTGGCAGAAGCATGACAAGCTTCTTTAGCCATGATTCCTGATTGATCTTCCCTGGTAGGGGTTTTGTATGTCAGGTCCAACTGGAAGTTGCTGAGTTCCTTGATATCAGACCTAAAGAAATGTCCAAAGCTTACTTGACAATTCAGCTATGCATTCTCAACGCACTGTATCCAAAGTGACCAGGAAGGGGGCCAATAATTCTAATAAATCTCTGTTACTCTTAAATAAAATGATCTTGAGAACTAAACTTTAATTGCATGTTTCATGACACTTTTATTAAAGTATAAATTGCATTTGCCCCCTGATAGCATGTGTACCACCTGCCTAATACCTAGGTTTGTTGATTAAAGATGGACTCTAACTGCTGACCCTTCCCTTTCTCCTGACCTAGCTATTCCTCTATAGATGCACTTGACTTCCCCTTTTACTATCTTTTAAAAATGGAATGCAGTCCTAAAATAAGAATTTATGTATATAAATGTTAAACAAGTATTTGGGATAGAAAATAAAGGAAAGGCTTGAAAGGGTTAAGCAAATTAAAAGGTACTCCTGTCTGTACTTAGATGTGTCCTCCCAACTGTGAATATTGTAAAGGGTATCCTTATGAAAATATAACTCCCATAGGGAACTTAAAGGCAATTAAAATAACATTAGTGTTTTTCATAACTTTATAATATCTTTATGCATGTGATAAAACCTTACTAATTATTGAAAAGTTATTTGTATTAAGATTTCAGAACAGAGAGATAATCTGTGCAATTTAGAATCCTGAGCCATTGTCAGGGAGCTGGCTAACAGAGAATTCCCTTGCCAGCATCTCCAGTTGCATCAGTGAACCTCAAATAGGATCTTTTGCTGGTAAATATTAGCTTATTATAGTTTAAAAATAAATAAGTACCTTGAGCAAATGTGCAGTGACACCAAAAATTAGTTTCCACAAACTGACTAAATATAGTATCTGGTGGGAAAAGGCAAATGAGTTCAAGTAATAGAATGGAAAGCATACATTTCTTTAAATGGATGAAAAATTTTACTGTGATCTGAATGTAATCAACATTCAAGGCTGACTATATGGAAGGAAGGAAGATGGAGGCTTACTGGGCAATTTCACTGATTCAGCTCAGTATTAATTTGGCAGGGAAAGTACAGAACACCCCACAGTGCTCTTAGCACATACTAGGCATCCAAACCATACAACTGATGCCTCAACCCTCTCATGAGCTATTTATTACATGGCATGCTAACCAGCCAGAGTTTTAAAGGCATGTTACAGAAAATGTGGAAAGGAAGGTTTCTGAGGTTTCCAGTTTAATAGGGGAAGTTTCAGAGATGGAAAGGTCCTTAGAAGTACAATTCTGTCACTGTACGGATGAAGAAACTGAGATCCAGAAAGATCAAGTGACTTGCTAAAAGCCATCATTAGTGAGTGTGATGATGAGAACTCAGGGTGAAAAGTGGTCTCCACTTGGAAATACTCTCCCACATATGTAATATAGGTGATCCACAGCAAAAGTATATTGCCAAGCATATTCACAATCAAACAAGCCTTCTATTATTACTTTGAAACAGTAAATATTATGGGAATAGTGATCTGAGGGATAAGGTCAGATTGCTTTAGGATAATATCTGAATTCTCAAGCAGTCCCTCAGTACCAGAGACCAAGAATAAAGAGTAAAGGATGCCAGTCCGAGAATAGATATTAGCCTCAGATCAAAAGCACGTGAGTAAACTCTAGTCAAGATAACTAAGAGTTATTTGGATTTGTAATCATCACAGGCCCACGATGAGCTGGACTCCACCTAAAAGCTGATGGCAGAAAGAATTAGATTCCTTTATAATAATGCCCACTGCCTGACTAAAGTGTAAAATTATCATAGTAAAGCATCCAGGATCATTTTCTGTGCTGCTACACCCATGGCAACTCAGTAGCACTAGTTCTCACTTAGTAACAAAAGAAAGCAGAGAGCAAGCAAGTCAATTTAATTATGAAGTTTGCCAATGGTCTGTTTAAATCCATTAAATGCAATATGCCAGCCCAGCTGACATGTACTAGCAAAACTAGAAGATTATTTCTTCATTGCTATGCTCAGAGAGAGTAAACAGTCAAAAAGAGAGTGAGGACAGTTTATGATTGAGTCCAATCACAGATGTTCATTTGAGAAAGGGCTCAAAGATGTCTGCCCATCTCCTGTGGGCTTCTGAGGAGTACTGCAATATGTGGGTTCCGCCTGTGCGGGAGGAAAGGAGAAGGCTGCCAGGATGAGTTCCTAGTAATGATCTACTTATCATGAGCCACACACATTTATTAAGCTGAAGCCAATGCACTGATAATCAAAATAAGTTTCTATTCATCATGTCTTTGTTTTGCAAATTGCAACAAAGGTATCATATTTTTATAAATAAATATTCCCTTTCTCTCTCCCTCTCTCTTTCACACGCATGCACACACACACACACACACCACCACCACCACCACCACCACCACCTACTTACTACTATTACTACAAAGGAAATGGATGAAAATAAAGGAAGATACAAGGCTGAACAGGTGGCAAAATTAGAAATAAATGTTCAAGCTGAAGAGGGATACAGGAGCAAGCAGAAAGGGTAATAACTTTAGGATAAGTTCAGGGGGAATCAGATTTGACCCCTTGCCTTCTCTGTTATCCATGTTACACTCTGTCATGACAAAGGAAGAATAAATTGAAAACTGTAAATTAGCCATGTGCCTATGATTAAAGTGCTGTTTATATGGCTGATATTTTGACTGACCTTTGAGGGACTGTGGAGTTTGTCTGTCTGGAGATCTTCAGATCTCAAACCAGAAAACATGCTGTTAAGAGCCAACTGACCTAGAGGGAGATGAAATATTACCTTCCCCATGGTATATAATCTTGCTTAGTAAGCCTTAAGGCAGGTAGAAACCAGAGACATGAGGATCCCATGAGGAGCCGGAGAAGCTGTGCGTTTCTCCACCGCCTGGCTAGCTTTGCCTAGGGGTACTCACCACCCCCTGTCTCTTTTATGCAGGAGGCAGTCAAAAAGAGTGGTTAAGAACATAGCCTCTAGAGTTCAAGTATTTGGGTCCAGTTCCTTTCTGTGCACCAGTTTCTTATCTATAAAATGAATATAATAATAGGACAACCTTTTAATTTTCTTGTGAAGATGAAATAAACATGTGCATAAGCAAGTTACTTATCACAGGCTAAGTTATGACTTGGTTCATGCCTAATGTCAATGCCTTCATACTTTCTCTCACAGCTTTTTATCTGCTGAACACAATTAAATATATTCTGACACAGGTTATAGAATGGCAAGACTTCAGTCAACTAAAGAGAAGTTGTAAGTGTTTAAGAGAATAATGTCATGGTAAGATAGATCTGGTCTAGAATACTGGTTCTGCCACTGATTGACCCCATGATCTTACTTTACCATTTCCAACTCCCAATTTTCTTATTTGTGAATAAAAGACAAGATGTCTTACAGGATTATTTGGAAGTTTAAAAATGATTGTTTTACGTAAATTTTATCACATAAACTGGTAGAGTAAGCACTTAGCAAAAGGAACTATGAAACATTTCCTTTATTATAACATAAAACTGTAAAACCAGAAGTAAATCTAGACATCAAGTTGGAGCAATGGAACAATACATTTTAAGAGGAATCTGTCTATCTATCTATTTACCTTCCTATCTTATCTATCCCTCCCTCCTTCCCTATAATTTCACCTACTTTCTCCATTATTCAAGTGGCAGCTAGACTATTCCATGTTTCTCCCTCAGGGAAGAAATATGACAGTAGAGAAAAGTAGACAATATATTTCTGGCTTTGAGTTTCAAAAGCCAAGACCCTTGAGGCAACAGAAATGACTCAGTAAAGGCTATCAATTTGGGAATAAAGGTAATGGTAAAAGAACAAAACTTATACCCTCAGGCAATCCAGCTCCCTTAAATTGGGTTCAAGAAACAATGAGTGCACAGAAATTGGCAAATCCCAAAGTAAGTGGAGCGCCATGTCTTGCTCCTTGGGTCAAGCCCTGGAGAATTAATAAGACCCCTAGATTCTCAGCAGCTGAAATCACTGGTGATTTGTTTCCCATTATGCACAGTGGGCTAAAGGAATAAAAATCACCAGAAGAAACGTCTGCATGCTGCATACAAAATAGCAAAGCCTAGGTCACCCCTTCAAGAGTTCACCACATCCAGTGAGTACTACAACATGAAAGGAGGGGGAAAAAAAAAGCCATTGGAGCTAAAGAGACCTGCAGAAAGAGGCAAACAGCAACTAGTGTGGAGTGTCAACAGATGACCATATGGGCAAAAGGATGTCTGAGTATTTGCCATCATGAGTACTTATCAACAATTAGAGATCCCCTAATCCTCTCCTCCACACAGTGAGGCCATAACACTAAATAAGTTTCCTAGAACTTTGAAGCAGCCATGGAAACGAGGGATATCTCAAAACGAATGGCATTACATTTCTTCCATTTTGTCAAAATGAAAATTAAGTTGAATTATAGAAGGCAAAACTTGTTTTTCCTGCATAGGAAAATTGTGCAAGGACTGGAAATTACTACTTGGGACAAAAAAAGATCTTCACGATCCAGATAATCACTATGATGTGATCATTCACTTAGAGCCAGACATCCTAGAATATGAAATCAAATGGGCTTTGGGAAACATCACTACGAACAAAACTAGTGGAGGTGATGGAATTCCAGTTGAGCTATTTCAAATCTTAAACGATGATGCTGTGAAAGTGCTGCACTCAATATGCCAGCAAATTTGGAAAATGCAGCAGTGGCCACAGGACTGGAAAAGGTCAGTTTTCATTCCAATCCCAAAGAAAAGCAGTGCCAAAAATTGCTCAAACTACTGCACAATTGCACTCATCTCACATGCTAGTACGAGAAGGCAATGACAACCCACTCCAGTACTCTTGCCTGGAAACTCCCATGGAGAGAGGAGCCTGGAAGGCTGCAGTCCACTCTTATATGAGGAGTACATCATGAGAAATGCTGGGCTGGATAAAGCACAAGCTGGAATCAAGATTTCCAGGAGAAATATCAATAACCTCAGATATGCAGATGACACCACCCTTATGGCAGAAAGTGAAGAACTAAAGAGTCTCTTGTGAAAGTGAAAGAGGAGAGTGAAAAAGTTGGCTTCAAGCTCAACATTCAGAAAACTAATATCATGGCATCTGGTCCCATCACTTCATGGCAAATAGATGGGGAAACAGTGGAAACAGTGGCTGACTTTATTCTGGGGGGCTCCAAAATCACTGCAGATGGTGATTGCAGCCATGAAATTAAAAGACGCTTACTCCTTGGAAGGAAAGTTATGACCAACCTGGACAGCATATTAAAAAGCAGAGACATTACTTTGCCAACAAAGACCTGTCTAATCAAGGCTATTGTTTTTCCAGTAGTCATGTATGGATGTGAGTGTTGGACTATAAAGAAAGCTGAGCACCAAACAATTGATGTTTTTGAACTATGATGTTGGAGAAAATTCTTGAGAGTCTCTTGGACAGCAAGGAGTTCCAACCAGTGCATCCTAAAGAAGATCAGTCTTTAGTGTTCATTGGAAAGACTGATGTTGAAGCTGAAACTCCAGTACTTTGGCCACCTGATGCAAAGAGCTGACTCAATTGAAAAGACCCTGATGCTGGGAAAGATTGAAGGCAGGCAGAGAAGGGGACAACAGAGGATGAGATGGTTGGGTAGCATCACCAACTCAACAGATATGAGTTTAGGTAAACTCTAGGAGCTGGTGGTGGACAGGGAGGCCTCGCATGCTTCAGTCCATGGGGTTGCAAAGAGTCAGACACGACTGAGTGACTGAACTGAACACAAGTGGGTAAACTTGGAGAAATTAAAATCAATTGCCTAATGTCACACTGTCCAACAGAGCAATCTCAACTAACAAAATAATTGGAAGAAAATATTAATCTCTTTTCTACATATCCACATTTGCATAAGTGCTTCTAATGTTGATACATTATGGGGTCATTGACTTTTAATTTATTTTTATCAGAGACATTTTTCAGAGATAATCTTATGAATATTCCAAATATCAAGAAAAAGTAAACATAGAGCTTCCTTGGATTGAAGTGTGAGATAGAGTGACTCCCTTTAGACATTTCTATGGATCAACAGAGCTCTGAAGGTATGAGATGAAGCTGATTTAGTGGCAAGGCCAACTTATTATTCTGCTCAGCTCTCATAACAAAATTCCAGTCTAGGTGGATTAAATACAAACAAACAAAAATATATATTTCTCATGGTTCTGAGGCTGGAAATCTAATATCACTGTGCTACAAGTATTGGTATTTGGCAATGCCTCACTTTCCAGCTTGTACATGGGCCTTCTCCACTGTGTCCTCACATGGCCTGTTTTATATGTGCCTACAGAGAGAAAAGGCTTTTGTCTTTCTTTCTTTTCTTTTAAGGACATGAGTCCTATCAGATTGGGGTCCTTGTGACTTCATTTTACCTTAAAAACCTCTTCTAAAGCCCTTTCTTCAAATGAAATGACTTCATTTAGTTAGGGCTTCATATATGAATTTTGCAAATTGTCATTCTCTTATCTTCTTTGTCCTTGCAATTTAAGAAGTATGTCCAGTTTTCTATCACTACCCTTTCCTGGAATAACACTTGAATGTTCTAATTCTTGTAATCATCTGGATTAGAAGAGTATATCATACCAGTCAGTTCAGTCACTCAGTCATGTCTAAATCTTTGTGACCCCATGGACTGTAGCACTCCAGGCTTTCCAGTCCATCACCAACTCCCGGAGCCTACTCAGACTCATGTCTGTCGAGTCAGTGAATCCATCCAACCATCTCATCTTCTGTCAGCCTCTTCTCCTTGTGCCTTCAGTCTTTCCAAGCATTGAGGTCTTTTCCAATGAGTCAGTTCTTCACATCAAGTGGCCAAAGTATTGGGGTTTCAGCTTCAGCATCAGTCCTTCCAATGAATATTCAGTACTGATTTCCTTTAGGATAGACTGGCTGGATCTCCTTGCAGTCCAAGAGACTCTCAAGAGTCTTCTTTATCATCTGTCAATGGACATCTAGGTTGCTTCCATGTTCTAGCTATTGTAAATAGTGCTGCAGTGAACATTGGGATACATACATGTGTCTCTTTGAATTTTGGTTTCCTCAGGGTATATGTCTAGGAGTGGGATTGCTGGGTCATATGGTGGTTTTATTCCTAGTGTTTTAAGGAATCTTTGTGCTTCATCCAGCCTGGCATTTCACACGATGTACTCTGCATATAAGTTAAATAAGCAGGGTGACAATATACAGCCTTGATGTACTCCTCTCCCAATTTGGAACCAGTTTGTTGTTCCATGTCCAGTTCTAACCGTTGCTTATTGACCTGCATACACATTTCTCAGGAGGCAGGTCAAGTGGTGTGGTTATCTCATCTCTAAGAATTTTCCACAGTTTGTGGTGATCCACACAGTCAAAGGCTTTAGCATAGACAATAAAGCAGAAATAGATGTTTTTCTGGAACTCTCTTGCTTTTTCAATGATCCAGCGGATGTTGGCAATTTGATCTCTGGTTCCTCTGCCTTTTCTAAATCCAGCTTGAACATCTGAAGTTCACGGTTCACATACTATTGAAGCCTGGCTTGGAGAATTTTGAGCATTACTTTGCTAGTATATGAGATGAGTGCAATTGTGCAGTAGTTTGAACATTCTTTTGGCATTGCCTTTCTTTAGGATTGGAATGAAAACCTTTTCCAGTCCTGTGACCATTGCTGAGTTTTCCAAATTTGCTGGCATATTGAGTGCAGCACTTTCACAGCATCATCTTTTAGGATTTGAAATAGCTCAACTAGATTTCCATCACCTCCACTAGCTTTGTTTGTAGTGATGCTTCCTAAGGCCCACTTGATTTGGCATTCCAGGATGTATGGCTCTAGGTGAGGGATCACACCATTGTGGTTATCTGGGTCATGAAGATCTTTTTTGTATAGTTCTGTGTATTCTTGCCACCTCTTCTTAATATCTTCTGCTTCTGTTAGGTCCATATCATTTTTGTCCTTTATTGTGCCCATCTTTGCATGAAATGTATATTATATCAGATCAACCCTTTTGCAGAGAACCACAAAAACTAGACAAGTTATAAAATATAGTTAGTTATTTGAAGGCAGTAGAGAGCAACAAAGGCAGCTGGGACTTGAGGCACCATAATTTTTGGAGAGAGAAAAGACATTCAGGTGAGCTGGCATTGTCTTCTCTTAATACTCTCTTCTTGGGGCATTTTTCCATTACTAAGTAGCCCACAATCAAGCAAAACCAAGATGGAAATGGTAACTTAAAGCTTTTAATAATAACATTAGTTTAGGTATTGAAATTTGTATACTAGTGATACAAAAACAATCAGGCCTAATATAGCTATGAAAATAGATAACAAGATGAATCTATTAGAAGATAAAATGGAAATTATATATGTTAAAATGCAATAACTAAATGAAGAACTCAGTTAGTAGATTTATCACACATTAGACATAGAATCAGAAAGGAAAATATTCAGATGGAGGCAAGTTAGAAAAATATAAGAGACATAGAGGACATAATGTAAAATTACAGAGGGAACATAAGCAAGATGTTAAAGAAAAATAGAAAATTTTAAAAACCTGTCCAAAAATTAAATATCAAGCCACAGAAATAAATAACAGTGTGAACCACATGCAGGATAAATTCAAAGAAAAATATACTTAGTCAAAACATGGAAAAACTTTATCCAAACCAAGGATAAAAGGTAAAATATTAACAAGACAGAAATAGACACTATGGTTTACAGATAATTATCCTCCAAGGAGAAATACCAAAATGAACAGCTGACTTCTCAAAAGAAACAATGAAGCCTGGAGACAACAGAATGCAATTTGATAGTGCTGGGAGAAAACAACTGTCAACCTATGATTCTCAATTGGTACATCTCTACTTAAAAATATCAAAGGTAATGGACATTTTCAGATAAATAAAAATTGAAAGAAATAATCATCAATGTAACTGTAAGAAAAGAACTATAAAAATATATTCTTCAAATGGAAGAAAAATCCCAGGGAAAAACCTGGAGATCCAAGAATGAAGAAATGCATAATGGTAAACATGTGTGTAAACCTATATGAATATTGAATGGGTAAATATTAAAAACATTCAAATTTAGTTGTATGTAGTTTTGAATATGCAAAAAATTAAAATCAATAGTAGCAGAACTTTGGGAAGGGGAGTGAATAAGTAAAATTATCCCTTGCATTGTCAGAAAAGTTGGAAAAAAACTATCTTGTAATAAACTATAATAAGTGAAATGCACATATTGTAATTTGTTTATACATTAATCTGAAAAAGGATTTGTATCCAGAACATATAATGAAAAGATAAAAAGCTCAGTACGAAAATGGGTAAAGTTCTTGACAAAAGAGGATGTCCAAAAAAAAATCTGAAAATATGCTTGATGCCATTAGTATTAAGGAAATGGAAATTAATCATACTTTCCTTCCTTCTGAGAAGCTAAAATAGAAAATAACAACCAAAACATACCCCCCCAAAAAAAAAAACCCAAATGATAAAGGCAGAAAGAGAAAGGAAGAAAGAAAATATAGTAATATCAAGTATTGAGAGGATTTGGAACAAGAGAAACTCTAATTGATTAAGAATAATTTTTGATAATATCTACTGATGCTGACATATAAATTCCTTATGGTACAATGATTTCATTTCCCACTAAATGATATGTATAAAAATAAAAACAGTAGCAAGATTCCTATTAACAAACTAGTATAACAAAAAACGGAAACAACCCATGTGTTTATCAACTGAAGATTAAACAAATAAATAGTAGTATATTCATACAATCCCTCCCAGCATCAGAGTCTTTTCCAATGAGTCAACTCTCCGCATGAGGGGGGCAGGAGGAGAAGGAGACGACCGAGGATGAGATGGCTGGATGGCATCACTGACTCGATGGATGTGAGTCTGAGTGATCTCCGAGAGATGGTGATGAACAGGGAGGCCTGGCGTACTGCAATTCATGGGGTCGCAAAGAGTCGGACACGACCGAGCGACTGAACTGAACTGATATTCATACAATATAGCACTGAAAATGAAGAAACTACAGCTACACTCAACCACATGGATGAATTTAAAAAAATACTAGGAAAAAAACATCAGACACAGGACACTTAGAAAAGAGGTGACTGTGAGAAAGCATTAGGGACGTTTCGGGGGCATTGATAATGTGCTATTTCTTCGGGTGGTGGTGGTACAGATGTGTCATTTTGTAAGAATGTCTTACATTGTACACTTAAAATTCATGCATTTTAACCTATGTATGTCAAAAGGGACTAGTTAAAAATAAACACAACAGAGAGTAATGGAAATGTAGAAACACTTTCGCTGTGGTGGATAAAGTCATCTGGGTGAGAATACCAGCACCAACATTACATGCTGCTGCTGCTAAGTCGCTTCAGTCGTGTCTGACTCTGTGTGACCCCATAGATGGCAGCCCACCAGGCTCCCCTGTCCCTGGGGTTCTCCAGGCAAGAGTACTGGAGTGGGCTGCCATTGCCTTCTCCGCAACATTACATGAGGGTGAGCAAAAACTAACGGAAGCTTGGAAAATATAGTTGGCCAACTTCTGTAAGACACCAGCATACATTTCCAAGCTAAACCCATAAGTATCCCAGAATTGAGTGACACATTGTGGTGGATAAAAAATGTTCTATAACCTGAATAATTTTTTTACAAATCTAGTGAAGAGCCAAGGTACACATACTCAAAATAAAGAATAGTCTTAATAGGTTTACATAAATACAAAATTATACAGAAGGAATTATATAGATATGATGAAAATAAAAAGGTTTCCCAGGTGATACAAATGGTAAAGAACCCTCCTGCCGGTGCAGGAGAAGCAAAAGGCACAAGTTTGATCCCTGGGTTGTGAAGACCCCCGGGAGTAGGATTCGGAACCCACTCCAGGATTCTTTCCTGGAAAACTCCATGGATAGAGGAGTGTGGTGGGTCCATGCGGTTGCAAAGAGTTGGCCATGACTGAGAACACACATGATGAAAATAGAGTAATCAACTCTGGAGGAATAAGGGTAGAATGCATAGGACACTGAATGAGACTCTGGGTGTAAGATATCATAGGGCTATAAATTTTAATTTGACTGGCAGAATTTGTATCTGGCCATAGAATATTAGCTTGCCTGCCTGTCTGCAATAAGGAAGGTCTAGTCTGTATTGCTTTTTGTAGTTTTTAATGTAACATATATGTTAGATAGATTAAGCCATTCTTTTTCTTAAAATATATATATATATATTTACAATTTGTTTTCCTTGAAGTTTGGGGGAGAAGGATTTGGGCTGAGTAAGTGCTAGCCGAAGAAAAGAAAAGAAAAGAAAAAAAAAACATGTGCCTTCCCCTCCTGGTCACTGTAACATCAGTCTATCTTCCAAGGGCTCCACAGAATGGCATTGTAAGTTCATTCAAGACAGGAAAGACCAGAAGGTCAAACTTTAAAAAGCCCCATCTTGGCAGATTTTGAGACCAGGGGTTGTTTTTATTTATTTATTTTCAAACCACATTGACTAAAAAGAGTTAATTTCCCCTGAACTTTTAAGCACTAGATGGGCCTGCACCTTCCAAGGATTCTTTTCTTCTTTAAAAGCACAGTTGTTGTTCAGTTTCTCTCAGGTGCAGATTCATTAGCTCTTGACTGGCTCTCCTTGTTTGCCGACTACTTGTGGAAAAAGCCATTTACCCTGGTGAATGTCAAGGTTAGTGCAAACCGTCCTTGTCATCAGTCTCTCTGGCAGAAGGTCAGGGATAAGCTTTCCTCAAATGGGCAGCGTCAAACAAAGCAGAGGCTGACTTAACTCACCAAGAGGAAGAAAAGAGGCCTGCTCTGGAGTTGATAAACATTCCTGTGGGCTTTGAGGACAAAAGATTAACTCCTCCCTTGCCACTTCCAGACATGTTCACTGGAAGATCCTTTATACCAGCTGGATATTTTCAAGCATATAAGATGTATTTATAATGAATGACTATTTGTATCTGTAGCTATAGTATCCATATTCATCTGTCCATGATCTTGTTTATTTAAACAAATGTTTTAATTTTCCAAGTGTTCAATTTGGAAGTATTTCCCATTATCCTAGCATTGTTCTGGTTGACCTTTTGGTGGTGTGTGTGTGTTGCAGGGGGGAACTTCCCCTCAGTTTACTTTTATAGTCAAGGTATAAACCAAATATGCAAAGCTGCCACAGTCTGAAATAGTCAGATCTTAATTTACTTTCATAGAGCAGTAAAATTTTGTAGTCAGAAGGAAATTTTAAGACCAAACCTAGTCCAAACTTCCATCCAAAAAGTAAATCCTCTGCAGGAACTCTGGTAGTTGTCATCCAGGCTCAGGTTGGTCAATCCTAGGGACAAAACATCCCTGCCCCACAGGACGGTCGTTCCCAAGTGGGGAAGGTTTATTGTTATAATAAAAGCTTTGCCTTACACTTAATGAAATATTGTGTTAGCCACAAAATTCATTTGGATTTTTCTGTAAGATGTTATGGAAAAACCTGAATAAACTTTGTGGCCAACCCAATACTTCATATTGGAATTTTAACCTAATGGTTCAGGTTTCACCCTCCAGTATGATAGAGGGCTGGTCCTCAATGCAAGAACTCTCCAAATACATGGAAGAATATTTGGATCTTTGGAAAATTAACCATGCAACATGGGGTATATTTTCTTCTCTTGGCTTTCTGTCCCCCTTCTTCTATGAAATAACTATCAAACAAGGCATTTTTTCATTTGGGCTTCTCTGAACCATCATACTTTTTTGATGGTTCTGGGCTGGTCCTCAATGCAAGAACTCTCCAAATACATGGAAGAATATTTGGATCTTTGGAAAATTAACCATGCAACATGGGGTATATTTTCTTCTCTTGTCTGGTCCTCAATGCAAGAACTCTCCAAATACATGGAAGAATATTTGGATCTTTGGAAAATTAACCATGCAACATGGGGTATATTTTCTTCTCTTGGCTTTCTGTCCCCCTTCTTCTATGAAATAACTATCAAACAAGGCATTTTTTCATTTGGGCTTCTCTGAACCATCATACTTTTTTGCAATGTGTCCTTACAATGTGGAATCCAGAAATGTGTACCATATTTCAGATATTAGACTAGAAACTTCACATATATTTATGTAAAATATATAATGTATTTTTATATGTGATATATATTTATAATTCTTCCAATTCATCAATTCCTACTTTGATTCACTGAGGAATCAATGAATACCTAAAAGACTTTTTACACAGGCACTAATCAGGAAGACATGCTCTTGTGTTTCTGTATTCTAGTCACAAGTTATATGCCAGGTAAACATATGATTTTAGTCATTATATCAAATTTTTAATTGTCTGCTACCTACACTTGAAAATCTATGATATTCTTACAAAAAATACTGGTGACCCTATATGCTATTCTTGTGAGCACACCATATGCTATATTGGTCCTTATTATTATTCCTTAGGGTTTTGGTGAGTAATTGTTTCTCTCTTTCAAAGTTACCTTGAGAGCTTTTGCTCAAATCACTGAGCTACCCCGATGGCTCAGCAGGTAAAGAATCCACGTGCAATGCAGGAGATGCAGGAGACAGGGGTTTGGTCTCTGGGTTGGGAAAATTCCCTGAAAAAAGAAATGGCAACCCACTCCAATATTCTTGTCTGAAACATCCAATGAACTGAGAAGTCTGGCAGGCCACAGTTCAAAGGGTTGCAAAGCGTCAAACACAACTAAGCATGCACATCACCCCTTGCATAATTTTAATGACATAAATATTTTTCCAGCAAAACAGGTTTTGCTCTTTGGCTTGGAGCATCACTTATCCTTTCAAACTCAGAATCAGTTGAAATTAACCCTGATATCTACTCTTGGTTATATCTGTTCCGTATGAATTAAAATTGGACATCTGTGGGGCTTCTCAGGTAGGTCAGTGATAAAGAATCTGCCTACCAATGCAGGAGATGCAGGTTCAATCCCTGATCTTGGAAGATCCCACATGCCACAGAGCAACTAGGCCCATATGCCAAAACTACTGGAGCCTGTGCTCTAGAGCCCAAGCTCTCATCTAGTCAAGGCTATGGTTTTTCCAGTAGTCATGTATGGATGTGAGAGTTAGACTATAAAGAGAGCTGAGTGCTAAAGAATTGATGCTTTTGAATTGTGGTGTTGGAGAAGACTCTTGAGAGTCCCTTGGACTGCAAGGAGATCCAACCAGTCCATCCTAAAGGAGATCAGTCCTGGGTGTTCTTTGGAAGGACTGATGCTAAAGCTGAAACTCCAATACTTTGGCCACCTTGCTGCAAAGATCTGACTCATTTGAAAAGACCTTGATGCTAGGAAAGATTGAAGTCAGGAGGAGAAGGGGACGACAGAGGATGAGATAGTTGGATGGCATCACCGACTCACTGGAGATGAGTTTGAGTAGACTCTGGGAGTTGGTGATGGACAGGGAGGCCTGGCCTGCTGTGGTCCATAGGGTTGCAAAGAGTCGGACACGACTGAGCGACTGAACTGAACTTAACTAGAGCCTGAGAGCCACAATTACTGAGCCCACAGTGCAGCAACTAAAGCCTGTGCTCCACAAGAGAAGCCACCACAATGAGAAGCCTGTGCACCGCAGCTAGAGAGTAGGCCCATTTGCCACAACTAGAGAAAAGCCTGTGTAGCAACAAAAACCCAGCACAACCAAAATAAAGTAAAATAACAAGTGGACATCTTTGAGCTGCCTCTTATGTCCTTTTCATTTTGTGTCCTCTCGTGTGATCCTGATTTTACTTTCTCATGACTCTCCCAAGTATTTGTCTTGGGCTTAATCCTACAGATTTTCTTCCATCCTATCTAGAATTCCTCCATATCATATATTTATCTGAAGTATTGCAAACTATTATTACTTTACCTCTTCCTTGCTTACCTTCTCCTCTGGGAAGGAGACAAACTACTATTTTAGTGCATGCAATAAATGAGTACTTGAAGGAAGAAAATTAACCTAGGGTACCTCAGAGCATTAGGATGATTTCTTCAGTGTCCAAACTTTCTGGGTATCCAGAGAAACTAGTTTTGTGTGGCTTTTCCTAGAAACAGTCTCATAAATTGTCATGGCAGATTGTCTTCTGGTCTTGCTATTCACTCCCAAATGATTTGATTTTTATATAAATTAGCCTGTCAGTCCTGCCTTCCAATTACACCCTTTTTCCCCCAGTCTTCAAAAGCCTTAGCAATAGACACTAACTTATACTGTTAGATACCAGTCTTACCTTTTTTAAACAAGCATTTAAAAATACCAAGAACTTTTGAAGACATTCTCTTGCATTTCATCATCCTCTGTAGAAAGACTCCTGTTTTCCTACCTGCATTCACCCCATCCCTTGCTCTCACAGGCACCGTAACACTTGTTCAGATACTTAACAACTTAGACTTAGGAACCTGCAATAACTTTCTAAATGGTCACCCTGTCTCTAGACTCAAAACCCCAAATTGATCCTATATGCAAGCATAAAATGTACTTTCATATTTATTTTCCAACTCAAAATCTCTGAGTTTTTCTACTGTGTCCCAAATAGTCTCATCTTTGTGGTTTGACTTTCATAGTTCTAAAACAGCTGTAAACACAAAAAGATTTATGTTTGAAAAAAAAAATACAAATGCATTATAACAATTTAAGTCACACTGAGATCCTTTATAATTATCACTCTTTTCCTTTAAAGGAGTCTTCCTGTTAGTCAAGTTAAATAAGAATGATCCAATTAGAACTGCATCGACCAAAATAAACCCTACATTATCAAAGTCTATCTTTTTCGGTAATCCCAGAAAGTGCATCTAGACACTTGTCCAGAAAGTAGCAAGAAGGCAACAGTTTTAAACTAAGTTTACCATTATCACTTTCCTAGTGCACCCTGACTATTGCAAGCCTTCCCAGGGCCCCTTGGTGTTGTGTGCTGAGTGCTCCAAATGTTCCTGCTAGTCCCCTCTCCTGCTATTGATGGCATAATCTGAACAGGTCATGAGGGGAGAGGCTCACTTGGAGACTGCACCTGCTAAAAGGAGGAAAATCAATTTTCATCATCCAAAAATACAGAACTGATGGCACACAAACTAGTTGTTCAAGGTCCCTAGGGCCAAGAAGAGGAGTCCCACTAAGAAAGACATATGCTTGGAAGAGAAGTCAATACTCTCTCCATCTAACCAGAATAATAAGGTAAGAGGGGAATGAAGAGGTGGAGGATGAAATGTTCTTATGCAATTCTGCAGTAAATATCAGATGAAATATAAAGTCTTTTTGCATCAAAATACTAGGTAGAGATCTTTCTAAGAATAATCTATAAAAATCTCAATATTCTAAGTGTTCTCAAATACTAAATTCAGCTGAAAGTTATAACTTACTGAAATTCATTTTTCCTGTTACTATAACTCTTTACTACTTTTTACTACTATTTTTCAATTAGATCCTTTTCTTATAATTGATATTTCAGATTAGAATTTCATCATTTGATACCACAGAGAGTTTGTTGGGAAACATAAAAGTATACATTTGTACTCCTGAAAAATAAATCTCACAGAGGGGTTAGTAAAATCAGAAGCCCATATACCCTGACACAAGTGAGTATTATATTTGTAATCCATATTTTAATCAAAGAAACAATGCACAAACATAAATTTGTCTTATATTGAAACAATATGTAGCTAGATACAATAAAAGAGTAAACATCTCACTTCACATACTCCTGACCTTGCTCCTCTCCACAGAACTAACTGCTGTAACTGTTATCACTGAAGTGCATCTTGCTGACTCTTCACTATTCATTTACATAAAATAGATATTCACATATGTGTGTTTAATATATAAATTAATGGATTACTTATGAATAAATAGGATAGAATTCAATACTGTTATGTAAGTTTTTGACTTAATAATTCTTTTAAAAATCTATTTCAATATTTGTAAATCTACCTTACCCTTTTAGATTTCTGAATAGCTTTCCATAACATGGATGAATTTAATTCATGCAAATATTTGATTATTGAACCTTATTAGGGCCTTTTACCCCTGGGTTTTCTATTACCAAAGAGGTCATCACAGTGAACATCTTTTGACCTCCTCCTTTGTGTTTTTCACAAGCATTGCTCATTCAGAGTAAATACTGAGAAGTCTATGAGAATTTTGATGGACACTGACAAACTATCCCCCTAAAAAGACTATACAAATGTACATTACTACCAGTAGTGTATGATGGCTTGCAATTCTCTATATAAACTCATATACTATGTGTTTTTAATCCTTTAAAGTGTCTTTTATTTTCATTTGAATGTTCCCAATTTTTTTAAGGTGTAGTGTCTATTTGGTTTATGTGTCATTTTATCTGAGCGTATTGTTCTTGTGTTGGACTGTTCCTTTTTTGTTTGTTTTTTGGACAATGCATTGAGACAACTGCTGTCTCTGTTGAGTTTCTTATTCTTTCTCTCCACCCCACACCTACTCAGGGAGAAAGGAAGAAAATACTTGATCTTTTTAATGTTTCAGTTATTATTCTCTCAGCCAGTGATTTGTCTTTATTCTTAGCCTTTAGAATCTTTGTCATATAGAAGGGTCAAGATTTTTTTATTTTTTTTTCCAGACTTGTTTATTTTATTTATGGGTGTTCTGAGTCATTGTTGCTCTGCACAGGTCTTCTCTAATTACATTTGTGTGGGCTTCTCATTGCAGTGATTTCTCTTGTGGAACATGGGCTCTAGGCGCCCGGGCATCTGTAGGTGTGGCTCATGGGCCTAGCTCCTCCACGGCGTGTGAGATCTTCCCAGATCAGGGATCTTCCCAGATCAGGGATCAAACCTGTGTCCCCGGCATTGGCAAATTCTTTACCACTTAGCCACCAGGGAAGCCTGAAGATTCTGTTTTTATGTTATAAAATCTATCAAACTTTTCTTTGTAGAGTCTGAGTTTTTTCTCCATGACATGAAAAATCCTTCCTATTCCTCAAATTTTAAAAAACTGAACTATAAATTTTCTTCTTCAAAATCTTTATTGCCTTTTTGTTTCCTTTTCTTAAAGTTGTAACTTTATTATTTCATTCAAATATTTATTAGAGAATGGATATTGATATTTTATGAAAGATATTTTATTCTCTATTGAGATGATAATATAGTTTCTCTTTTAATCTATTAATTCTTAATTACATCAGTAGATTTTTCTGACATCAAATCATTCTTGCTTTTCTGAGATAAATCTTACTTGTTCAGGATTTAGTATTAACCATTACTAGATAAAATGTGCTTGTATTTAATATATTTTTTATCTTTGATATATTTGCCTACATTTCCAGCTATGCTTAATAATATTGCTTTTTAGTTTTTTTTTCCCCTTGTTTGTTTTTTATATTGCTTTTCTCTTGCCTGGTAATTAAGTGTATTAATATTGTAGAACAGATTGAAAAGGTTGCCTTCAGTTTTTTGTAGGTTCTGGAATGCCTTTATAATGTTTAATTTTCCTGAGATTGTGGAGAATATAATTAACTATTTCAACATTTTAAAATAATTCAAATATTAGAAAATATAGAGAAGCACACAAAAATACAGTTTTTATAGCTCAGTGATGATCACAAAGTGAACTTCCATGTAATTTCCATCTACATCCTGAGACAGGCTATTACCAGTACCCCAGATTACCTCTTTCCATGTCTTTTTCCCATCTTTTTCCCTCTGTACGCATCTTCCTTTTCAATGGCAATCAGTATCTTAATTTTGAACATTATAATTGGTTTTATCTTGCTTTTGAACTGAAAAAAGTGGAGTCATATAGTATGTGTCCTCTTTCCTGTATGACTTCCTATTTGCAACATTGTATGCTTGTGAATTCGTTCATGTTTTAACATGTAGCAATAATTTATCCATTTCATTGCTGTATAGTATTGCATTATACAGATACATTACAAGTTGTGGATCTAATATGTTGTTTCAGATTTTGGTTATTATAAACCATGCTTCTGTTGGTACCCTTTAATTTTTTTGGTGCATAATGTGAAGGTATTTGTGTTAGGTACTTAAAAGAGTAAAAATGCTGTAGTAGATGATGCCAGTGATATTAACTGACACTCCCAACAACAGTGATCAGCAGCAATGCTCTGCAATCTCTATTTTTGCTGCCGATCTCCATTGTCAGCCCTTTAAGTTTTAATTATTCTAGAGAATTTAATTATACCAATAAATATCTCACAGTTATTTCAGTTAGCATCTTCTTTTTTGAGCATATGTTTATTGGCAATTTACACACTCTTTGAAATGCCCATTTACGTGTCCAACTCATTTGGAGATAGGAGATTGTATGTGTTTTAGAAGCTTTATAATCCAGTTAGTTAAAAGTTAAATTTGTTATTGGTATGAGATAAGGGTCAAATAAACTTTTCTTTCCTTGTAGGAATATCCAGTTGACTAACAAAATTTAGTGAAAAGACTTTTCATTCCTACTTTTCTACAAAGATTGCCATCATTAATTTAGTCTCCATATATGTGTGTGTGTATTGCTGACTATTCTAGTCCATAAGTATACTTTTCAATACCACACTGTTTTAATTATTGTAGCTTCATTTTAAGTTTAATGTATAATAGAACAAGTCCTAGCAAATATTCTTGGTCCTTTTCCATTAAAATTCTAGAATTAGTCTGTCAATTTTCATAATACAATCTCCTGAAGAATTCATTTTGGATTGTATTCAGTAGAAATATCAATTTGGGGAGACATGATATTTTTACAATGTTGAGTCTTCCAGTCATTAACATTACTTATTTGTTTAAAACTTCATTTTCTCTTAAAGTTGTTTTTATAGTTTTGTATATAGAAGTTATATACAAAAGTTTTGTATATAGAAGTTATATTCATTACACTTGCTCTAAATAAATTATTTTTATATACTGTAATAGTTTCTTCTAATGAATTTCTGTCTCTTATACACATATA
>SJYT01024803.1:0-11154 GCA_006410635.1 Cephalophus harveyi
CTCCAGGTCCACGTGGTCTCGGTCACAGCAGCTTAGGTCTGCCCTTGAAGCTCATAGTAGCACAGGTGATACGACCAACAAGCATGGCTGAGTGCCAACAAAACTGTATTTACACAAACACCGATGGACTCGATTCAGACCAGGATTCATAGTTTGCTGGCCCTTGATCACTTGCTGAGTCGTGTCTGACTCTGCAGCCCCATGAACTGCAGCATGTTAGGCTTCCCTGTCCTTCACCATCTCCCAGAGTTTACTCAAGTTCATGTCCATTAAGTCAGTGATGCCATCCAACCATCTCCTCCTCTATCGTCCCCTTCTCCTCCTGCCTTCAGTCTTTCACAGCATCAGGGTTTTTTCCAATGAATCAGCTCTTCCCATCAGGTGGCCAAAGTATTGGAGCTTTAACATCAGTCATTCCAATCTATATTCAGGATTGATTTCCTTTAAGATTGACTGGTTTGATCTCCTTGCTGTACAAGGGACTCTCAAGAGTCTTCTCCAACACCACAGTTCAAAAGCATCAATTTTCAGTGTTCAGCCTTCTTTAGGGGCCAACTCTCACATGTGTACATGACTACTGGGAAAACCATAGGGTTTGACCCCTGTGATAGTTAAACACAAAAAAGAGAAATTGATGTAATTGGATAAACACGAATATGCCTCTTTCCTTATCTGCTTTCATTATAAGTTTTGATCTTTAAAATGTAAGCACACCAACAGATTATGGGTTCTTCAGAGCCATTAATAACACTCAAGGGTCTTGTCTCTTTACTTTCATTAACAATCAGGCATTTTTAGTTTAAAAAAAAAAAAGGTGATAATTAACATACAGTATGCAGCAACAGAGGCCACGCATTCTTATTCTTAGTAAAAAAAAAAAACTGCCAGCCACTCATGCAAGTATTCCTGTTAGAAGACCCCGGCTTCAGCCTTTTCCACAGTGCTGTAGTCTCATTCTTTCAGAGCCCAAATCAGAATATTGGTGACCCAGCTAAATCTTTCTTAATGAATGTGGCTTAATTGTCCCAGGAGTTCTGCTCAGTGCTTCAAGCCAACATAATATAACCAAAAATAAATAGAAACAAAATCACCCTTGAAGAACCAGTGTGCCTGCTCAGGTCAGATGAAGCCAGAGGGCTGCCAGAGGGCACAGAGAGCTGCGTTGCCTGGAAAAAGTTAAACACCAGAGAGCATGGTGGCTCTGATCCTTTCTAGAAGGATTAAGATCACTTTCCCAGTCTTTATGAGAATTGGGCTGAAGCTTAGTTGGTGCAACGAATTTAGAAATGAATGCACTTGCATTTGAAGATGATGTGTCTTTGCCTTGATAACTGCAAATTGTAGATCTAAACTGAACGTCAACTGCAGGAACCAGCTTCTGGCGTGGTTTTGATGTCAGCATCTTCTCACCCTCTCTAGTAAGGTTCAGTGTGCATTTCTATTTTCGTGTAGTTATTTACAGGAGCATTTTATGGAAAATCAGCTCAAATCTTTTTGGATGCAGGGGTAGTTCGAATGTACAAGACACTCGGTGTTCACTTGCTAGTTGCCTCCAGAAACCCTGTTCTCCTTGAGCGACAAGGTCAGCAGGGCAGCACATGTATTCCTGGCACCATCAACTCGAAATATGAACTTTAAAGAGTTTCACCATTAAATGCAGTGTCGTGGGCTGCCCCTGAAGCAGGTGTTTATACTCACGTGTGCAAGTGTGAAGCAAACACAAATCCTCAGTGGAAAACGGGCAGAGGACATGAACAGTCAATTCTTTTTAAAAAACTGCTCAAATTAGCACACTAGGCGCGGATTAGCGTGCCTTATCGTGTTGCGTGGAGGTGACAGATGCCAGCGCCCGGAGGAGGTGCAAAGCTCACAAACAGATGCGGGACCGGCACGAAGACGGGAAGGGCCTTCCTCCCCTGAAGCAGGAGGATGCGCCCTACAGAAAGCCGCTCGATCCTCCGGGCATTTGTTGTGAGCACTTAATCATCATCCATTATTTGACGTGTACTCACCAGTAAAAGGCAGGACTGTGTCCCCCCTCTGCTGACCTTGGCTCTTGGGGGCTGAGATGAGCCCCTGATGAGCCTCATGAGCCGGGGGAAGTAGAACAGGCCCAGGTTCAGCCCGTTATCTGGGGGGGTATGGGGGCATGACCAGGAGGTGGGCAAGGAGAGCGTCTACAGCTCAGGGGAGCCAGGGATCACCGCTCCCCCTTCCTTCAGGGCCCCGGGCTCACTTCCAGGGCGGTTGGCTCACTTCCAGGGCGGTTAGCCTGACCACCGCCCGCTCTCCAAGTCCCTCCAACGCAGGGCCTCCTGCTGAGGGGTCAGAGGTCATGACGTCATCTTGTTGCCAGTCCCCGTGGCCGCTGAGCTGAGATGCGGGTACTGTGACTGTGGTCACCGGTGGCCTCTCCCCCTCCCTGAGATGCTGAGAGAGGAGAAGCAAGAGCCTGGGAGAATGGCGGCGCCCCGTCTGCCCCTCCGGGGTCCCCCCGCCCCGGTCTGGCCCGGCCCACGGCTGCAGCGTGTGGGGTCTCAGTGGGACCGGCGGACTTACGGCAGGGTCAGGCAGGGTCACGGGGCCTAGCCGCCGGGCGCCTGGCGGGGCCCACCCTGGGGGCCGCACCGCGCCCCTGCCCTCCGCCCTCCCGGCAGGTCCCGCCCTCTCCTGCGATTGCAGCGTTCCTGGTCGCAGGGCCAGCCTTTCCTCTTTCCCCTCTGCTTCCTTTCTCACCACAAAGGGCGTTCATTCCACATCCCTGAAGCTGAGAGCCTGAGGGGCGGGAACCAGTCGGCGAGGCCCCCAGAACCGGCCGCAGGGAGCCGGCGCACCGCTGCGCTGGGAGGCCCGGCGCAGAGCCGCGGAGAGGGCCCAGACTCAAGCCGAGGCCCCGAGGGAGGGGCAGGAACGCCCCTGGCCTCCCGACCCTCCCGACCCTCCCGAAGACGCCGGCGCCGGCGGAGCCGGGCAGCGCGGGAAGCGGGTGCCGGCAGCACGGAGGCGGGGCCTGCGCGCAGCGAACCGAGCGGAGGCGGCTGCCCGGACCGGCCGAGGGCCCCCGGCGGGAGGCGGGCCGGGCACTGAGCCCTTGCAGGCCCCGGAGCTGCCCTCCAGGGTAGACGGAGCCAGACACAGTTCCACAGAGTGCAAGGTTTCTGGGCGCATTCCTCCTGCCGGCGGGAGGCCGCGGGCGAGCTCAGCCGTGTCTGTGGCAGAGACCCGGAGGTCAGGGGAGAGGGCGCCCGCCCGACGGGCCTGTGACCACTGGCACCGCTTCCCCGGCCGCGTCCCACCCTCCTGAACACCCTCCACCCGCCCGCCCCGCAAGGCCGGTGAGTTGCCTCCGCCAACTGAACCGTCTGCAGGAAAGTCCTCTCTGTCCCCATCCACGCTGGGCGCGCACCTGGACCAGTGAAGCAACATTGCAAGGCCGGGCAACCCCCAGGCCTGCTTCACCAGCTCCCCTGGCGCGCCCCCGAAATGCTTCACACACGGCCTGAGGCAGGCGTTTCCTGAGCAGCTGAACCTTAGCCCCTGTCAGGGTATTTCTCCAAGTAAAAGCCTTCCCCACTGAAGAGGCGCTTGTGTGTCTGTGGCGTAGGTGAGATCGGAAGGGGTAGGCTTGGGGTCAGAGTCAGAGTCGGGGTCAAAGTCGGGCACGTCGGCCGTTCCGCAGTCAACGTCTCTGCCTGGGATGACAGATCCAAGGCCACATCCGCGCCCCTCCACTGCCCTTGTCCGGGCTGGAGTCTCAGAACCGCACTGCCTCTCAGGCTGATCAGAGGTAACAGAGCTCACCTGGGCAGACGCACCCCCTCGACGAGGGAGGCCGAGGTGTAAACAGGGAAGATCTAGTGATCCCAGGGCAAAGAGGGCAGATGTGGGAATAGCACAGAAGTAGCGTGAACAGAACCGGGGCAGAACACCAGTGGTCCCAAACACCCACAGCTGCGGCTGGCGTGTCCGAGGCAATGGTGGAGCGTGTCCAGTAAATAAACACCAAGGACCTCCAAGATACTCGGAGCGAGGCATCGATGCCTGAAGGGACACTCGTGCACTGACCCGTGCGTAGACGTGTCTGAGCGTGTCATCTCATCCCGCCCACATCTGTGCTCAGTCCCCACAAGTCTGCACCGTGCCTCTGGCTCCACCCGTCACCACGTGGATCACAAACCCTCCCCCTGGCAGACATGCCCTAACAGGAACTTGGGAGAGGCTTCATTCTGGGAGCCCCGGCTTAGTGCAGGGCGCCAGGAACGGGCGCTTTGAAGCGGGTCTGCTCGGCCTGTGGGTGCCATCCACACACTAAGCCAGGTCCCAACTCGTGTTCCAAATCCACGTCCTTCCCCAGGAGCTGTAGGCCAAGTGTTTCAGTCCTCAGACAGGCCATGGTTCTGCCCTGGGAGCTCAGCCCCAGAACTGTGGGGGATACCAGTCTCTCACTTTCACACAAAGGCCGCAATGCCTCTGGCTGGTGTGATGCCCAGATTCTGCCCCTCAGACATGTGTGTGGAAGCCCTGCCCCCCAGCACCTCCGAGCGGCCCTGCCTTTGGCGGCAAGGTCTTTGAACAGAGAATTGAGTTAAATGAGGCCATTCAGGTGGGTCCTGACCCAATAGACCTGGTGTCCTTGTGGGAAGAGGAGGTCAGGACATAGAGACCCACACACACGGGCTGGCCAAGAGAGGACACGGGCAGGAGACGGCCGTCCGCAGGCCGAGGGGACAGGCCTCGGGGTCCGGTCCTGCCCACACCTGGGTCTTGGGTTCCAGCCTCCGGGACGGGAGACGGTAAATGTCTGTTGTTCGCACTACATCCATAACACTCTGCTACGGCCGCCTGCGTGGGCAAACGCAACTGTAACCCCAGGCTTAACCCCAGACCACAGGAGGGAGCGGCAAGCAGAGGCCACTCGTCTGACCTGCCTGTGGGGTCGCTGAATTGCAAAGAGGGTGCTGGGCTGCAGCACCTTCCCTCCGAATGCCAGCCGCGTGGCACCTCCAGTGTGGACACCGACTTCTCTCACTTAAAATCTCCATTGCTGCCTTCATACTCCTCAGGGTGACGGCTATGCTTCTCTCCATCTTGTCTTTCTTTTTCCAAAATGGAGCTAAAAACACACCAGCTGAGAGCTGGGCTCCCCTCCTCTTGCTGCTGTTGTTCAGTTGCTAAGTCGTATCGACTCTTTGCGGGGACAGTTGAACCAATTCCACACATTCTAACAGGAATGGGTCCCCAGGGACAGCGTGGGCTGCACCCCACGATGGGGCAGCTCCAAGTATGAGCGACACAGATGTCATCGCTCATAAACCCCAGTCAATGGACGAGTGGAAACAAGCCAGGGTCGTCTCAGCGGCCCAAACAGGCCCTGATTGACACAAAACCCCAGGCAGAGCGACCACAGGGCCACAGGCCCACTCCAACCCGGACGTCAAGCCCTGACCTTCAGTGAGGTGAAGAATAAAGCCAGAGGAACTGTTCAGAGCAGGAAGCAAAGGACACTCCCTCAGAGATGAGTCTGGAGAGAACCTGAGAAAAAGTCAGCCAGCACGCAAGGGAAACCCAGAAGAGGCAAACCTCCCGATGAAAGAGAGAAACAGTTAAAACGCCAAGCAGGGGCACCGGGACATGCAGCTCACCCTCAGCTACCATCAGAACCTGTGTGGGGTCTCGTTACACAGTCAGGTGGGCGTGTCTGTGATTGAGGAACACCTCCCACTGGTTCATCCATTTAGCCCTGAGGTTTGGTGACACCAAGGAGCTGGGGGTGGCAGGGTCGCAGGGCAGCGTCCCCGGATTTCAGAGTCACAGTCGGCGGGGGTGTGAGCAGGGGCTGGGCACCTCGGGGTAATGTGGGGTCCTCAGCGGAGACACAGGAGCCGATGAGCCGCCCCCCGAGGGAGACGGTCAGACAGTGATGGGTCAGGGCGGCCTGGCGCCCCGCAGGGGACGCAGGTGACGCAGGTGAGGGAGGGGGCGGCCCGGGGTGGGGACCAGCCCCCCTGACATCCCCGGGCCCAGAGTTGTGCAGGGTGAAGGCCCGGGCCTGGGGTCTCGGCAGGTGGGAGGGTCCAGTAGGGAAGGACTGGCGAGGGCGGCTGGATTAGAGGAAGGCGGCTGGAGTGAGGGAGGGGCGGGCAGGCGTGGGGAGCGTGGGGGGCGTGGGGGCAGCTACAGGAAGGAGGGCGGCGGGTTGGCCCTGGGTTGAGGCGAGGAGGCCCCTGGGGTGCCCCCAAGCCCAGCGTCTGCAGTCTGCGGGGAAGACTGTCCCCAGGCCGCTTTTCATCTCCTCACCGCGGACGGAGCGGGCCTTCTCTCCGCTGATGGACACCTCCTCTGTGACCCTCCAGTCGGTCAGCAGCTTAATTTGGGAAACAACACCACCAACCCACAGTGACCGCTTTTTAACCCACACTTGCAAATGGAGCATCGATTTCACGTAAGTCACAGCAGCGCCAACACACACGGGCTCGGTCGGGAAGCGTCCTGACGCGAGAGGCAGAGGCGTGTGGGCTGTGAGGCACGGGTAACCCTGTAACGAGCCAGCCCTGCACGCGCACCTCTCCCAGGTCCTTCTTGATGTAAATGTCCTTGACCTTCACTTACCCGTCTTCCCATCTAGCAATGCTGATTGGTCCACTTCGGTGCTTTTAGGAGAAATACCAGGAGGTGATATTTTCAGTATTGGTTGCTCTCGTGCCTATTTGGGCTTCCCTGGTGGCTCAGCTGGTACAGAATCCGCCTGTAATGTGGGACACCTGGGTTCGATCCCCAGGTTGGGAAGATCCCCTGGAGAAGGAAAAGCAACCCACCCCAGTACTCTTGCCTGGAGAATTCCATGGAGTGGAACAGGCTGCAGTCCATGGAAACGCAAAGAGTCAGACATGACTGTGGGACTTTCTCTTTCACTTTCATGCCTATTTACCAGGGTGGGCGGAGATCTGAAGATTATTCTTTGTTCCTCAGTCTTGGACAAACCCTCAAAACCCCCACACTAGGCTTCAGTAAAGCTCTCCAGTAAAACTACGAAGATTTTATATGACTCATATGTGAAGCCATCATTCCTACAGAAACCTGGTGCCATGTAACTATTCCATACCCTGAAATTTCTGATCAAAACTCCAGTTAAGGTGTCAGACTTTTAACAGCGGAACCACTGCTTTGCTTGGAAGCTGAAGGGGGAGGGAAGCCTAATTGCATTAAAACAAAGGGCCCCCAAATGCAGACAGCACTGTCCTCTCAGGGGGTTGGCTGACGCTGTTTGTCAACATAAACTGAAAACCATTCAACAGTCCTCATTACGCTGCCTGCCGCCAGGAAGCAGACAGGTATAGCCGACCACTCTCACATTCTATGGACTGTGAGCAGCCCAGATGCTGTTGCAGGGGTGCCCAGAACACCTCGAGGAGACATTTGGCTGTCTGGAGGTCAGGGACCTGTCAGTCTAGCTGGATTCCCCCATGGAGGGGCCAGGACCACACCAGATGATTGGTGCCCAGACAGCACCACCTCCAGGAATTTCCAGGCTGCTGAAGACCCTGCATCACAGCATTCTTCCCCTCTGGCCAACCTTGTTGTGGTGACAAAGCAAGAGGCTGCACAGTGTGGGTTCAGGACATTGAGATGCAGCCCCTGGTTTTGCAGGAAAGTATCAACTGCATGTGATGCTCAGAGAAAAAGCTTCTGCAGCTTTGAGTTCGTGTCAGCGTCCTGCCTGCAGCACCTGTACCCAAGGAGCAGGGTGTGTGGTGGGCTTACACAGAGGGGGCACAGTCACCACATTTCACGGGACACGTACAGGAATCCGGAAGAACACATGAGCCACGTAAACGTGCATTAGGGACACACTCACATTACTTCTGTTGATTCAGCTCAGTTCAGTCAGTCGTGTTTGACTCTGCAACCCCATGGACTGCAGCACGCCAGGCTTCCCTGTCCATCACCAACTCCCGGAGCTTAGTTAAACTCATGTCCATTGAGTCAGTGATGCCATCCAACCATCTCATCCTCTGTCATCCCCTTCTCCTCCTGCCTTCAATCTTTCCCAGCATCAGGGTCTTTTCCAATGAGTCAGTTCTTCGCATCAGGTGGCCAAAGTATTACAGCTTCAGCTTCAGCATCAGTCCTTCCAATGAGTATTCAGGACTGATTTCCTTTAGGATGGACTGGTTTGATCTCCTTGCTGCTCAAGGGATTCTCAAGAGTCTTCTCCAACACCACAGTTCAAAAGCATCAATTCTTCAGCGCTCAGCTTTCTTTATGGACCAACTCTCACATCCATACATGACTGCTGGAAAAACCATAGCTTTGACGATTAGACTTTATCAAAATTAAAATCTTTGGTTATCAAATCACTGCTCTGACTGCAGATATATATAATTCTCAAAAACATATTTGACAAAGGACTGACACCTAGAATAAATAACACCAAAAATTCACTAATACAAACCACTCAAAAAAATAACGGTGAAAACATTTGAACAAGCCACGTGCTGGAAAATGAGGACACAAAAAAACTTTCAGCAGACCAGCCACAGGGAGACCGCACAGGTGAGTCTCGACAGGTGAACCTGGCACGCGTCCTGTCCTGTGAGGCCACAGGCAGGCTAGCCCTTGGGGGAGACATGTCGGACCACGACTGCATCAGGGAAGTGGCAGGGGACCTGGAGGGACCCCGGGAACTTCGTCTCTGCAGGGTCCGTCCCACACTGTTTGGGGTAGCACGTGTCAGAGCTCCATGAGTGCTCAAGCACTCACTGTGTGTAAACTCTGCTCCAGAAGGAGAAACGCCGTGAATAGGCATTGACCTAGGATGGACGGAGGATAAAAGGCTGGAGAAGTGAAGTCAGGCGACTGGTCAGATCTAACTGGCAATTCTTAGTGGGTCAGGCAGGTGTTCGCTGTAAAATGCATTCTGTTTGCAATACATCTGGTGTTTTCTCCCTTTTTAATTCTTCCCCACATCTTCCCAACATTTCTCTGGAAAGCGCATCCACCTTCTTAAGTGAGAGCAGAAACAGGCATGAAGAGAAAGGCCCAGCGTTCATCCGGTGTTGTTTCTAAGGGGCCCTGTGTCAACAGAGGCATCCAGCTGTGGACTCACAGCTGAACCCAGGTCCCTGGCTGTATCACCAACGCCAGTGATGTCCCCTGCCTGCTGCAGTTGGGGGTGATGAGGCCACAGCACTTCATCCAAAACGTGACCAGCACAGGGGTCGGCACCTGTGGTGCAGTCAGAGAGGAGATACACCCCCACGGACCTAAGGTGGGAGTGGAAAGGAAGGATATTCAGAATTAAGATATAGAAGTGGAAACAGGACTGAAAAAAGTAAACATTCAAACTTTTAAAAGGTTGCTTGTCAGCCTGTAAAGAAACATCGTTTGGTCTGCACGTCTGTGGCGCAGATCTGACTTGCTTGGGGCTCCGCTGGCCACAGAAATGGGGATGGTCTCCAGACTGAGTCTGCGTTTGACGTGGGTGGCTGAACCGTCGGCTCGAAACCCCAGAGAAGTGAGCTCTGGCAGTCCATCTGCCTGGGACCTGGCGAGTCTGAGGGTCGTGTCTCGTCCCCTCCCATGTCCTGGAATCTGTGTGGAGCTTCAGTTCTCTTCCGTTGTGGCTGAGACACATTTTAAACGTTTTTTTGTTTTACGGCTCATTTTCCACCAGGTTGTCCTGTGCCTTCTGTTTTGCTCCAAGAGAGAATTACTTTGTTTGCATGCGGCTGATTTTGCCAAATCCTGACTGTGCTCTAGCTGGACCAATCTAAGTGGAGGCTGGAGGACCCAGAAGTCGGGTGGGGGAGCTATCTGGATAAGGAACCCTTCCTCACTGACTTGAAGCTGGAAAGACCCTGCTGCCAGGAAGCGTGCCCGAAGGTGAACTCATCACAGAGAAGGCGTCTGCTCCAGAGCACAGAGCCAGGCTGCGGAGCCTGGGAGCAGGAGGGTGAGCCCTGGGGGAGGGGGCTCTGCCCGGCTCAGGGGGTCTGCGGGTGCTCTTCATCCCAGCGCTGGAGGCCTGGGCACTCAAGGGGCCACACCCCGGGAGGGCCTTCCCAGTGCGCCCAACCCTCCCCCGACACGGACCCCTCCCCTCCCCCCCTGCATTCTGGTCCCTGCTATTAGGGTGGGCGGCCCCAGGCCCCAGAGCTGCACCTCGCCTGCACGCGTCCTCCCCAGGTGCCCAAGTTTCCCCACCTCAGGGTCAGGCCCCTCCTCTGCCCAGCGCCATGGGCTCTGCTGGGAGGGCCACTGCGCAGATGCTCGGGGCCACTCCTAACCCGTTCCTCAGTGAGGAGTGGCCGATGGAGCCACTCAAGTTCAAAACCAGAGCGATGAGAGCTAGCACCACCCAGCCCTCCCTCCCTCCCAGGGAGCGTCTTGGAATTATCCCCGCAAGGCTGGGCCCCCCGCCCTCTGATCACTGCAGATCACCCTTCCTCGTGTCTTCTGCAGCCCCCAAACGCGAGAACATTTCCTCCCCTCCCTCAGCGTTTCTCCCTGTGCCCCGGGGAGCCCCTCACCATGGCCGCTCTTCTCTGGGTGGGCTTACGGTCTGCCTGCCTCCCCACCGCCCCCGACAAAACAGGCGGCGCCAGCAGGAGCCTGGGGGTCGAAGTGGCAGCAAATAACTCTGCTGCTGTTGCCCTGTGTGATACCACTTCTCTCAAGGCTGGGAGCGCTCAGCTGCTAGAAGTCAGGCCGCGCCCTTATAAAGCATTACTCGTCAGAAAGACGGTGCGGTCAGGGAGCCTCACCCTTGAGGCACCGCCCATCCGTGACTGCAGACCACCCCGCAGCACGAGTAGCAGAGACAAGCGGCTCCGTGCTCCAGACGCGGATGCCGACCTTAAATGCGGAAGGAAAGGAACTGATGCTTTTAAGTGCCAATCATGAACTAGGCCAATCAACAGGGTGATTATTATTAAAATATTCATAATATGGATACTTTAATATGAATCTAGAAGCTGCAGCTCTAGTAATTTAGACACGTTGGATACAATAAGCACATCAAGAAGTCTCCAAGAAAGAATTAGACATGCACACCCTCTGCCCATCCAACCACCCTGTTCCCTCTACCGACCACTGACCCATCTGCCCACCTGCCCAGCCAGCCAGTCACCCATCTGCCCACCCCTGTCTCTTATA
>SJYT01024806.1:0-16679 GCA_006410635.1 Cephalophus harveyi
CTTAGCAGCTGATCAACAGCGGCGACTCTGCTGTGAGTAGGTGAGTAAGTTGATTCTAGGATAAGGGAATAGCAGAGTTGTGTGGGATACAATAGAAGCCTGACTTTATCTGTCAAAAGTTGAAACGATGCTGTATTTTATATTTCCCTTTGTCCCTTTATATTTCCCTTTTCCCTTTCTAAATCAATAGATTGAAACAAAAATCAGGCGAAGAAGATGGATGTTAAATATTGACTTCTTGAATCCCAGTGGTAAGTGAGATGCCCTTTCAATCATGAGAATTATGGCCTAATATTATATTTAGTTCAAAACCTCTCCTCTTCCTTCATGCAAGCCTGACCCATTGTCCACACACTTCCAGCTGGAAGAAGAGTGTGATTTATTTTTTCAGTCATCTTCTTCCTGCTATTCACTAGGCAATGCCCACCCTTCCAGGTCTCCGTGATGGTCCTACACAGCTCTCCTTTCTCACAGACCAGGGTCCTGTCAGCCCAGCAAGCTGGGCTTGAATGACTTGAGCCCAATCACCTATTGCGGGAGACAATATGGCTCCCAGACTCATGGTCTTTAAACCTGAAGTTTTTGTTTATCATCCATGTGACCTCGAGCAAGTCTCAGTGTTACTGAAAGGAAGTGGGGTGGGGTGGGGGGGGAATAGGGTTCATCAGTGCCCCATACATAAAGTGGAAAAACTGAACTACCAGTATCAAATGGTTGGTTAAGAATTAAATGAATCCACCACAGGTATACACGTGTTCATGTTGATGTATGGCAAAACCAATACAATATTGTAAAGTATTTAACCTCCAATTAAAATAAATAAATTTATTTTAAAAAGAATTAAATGAGTCTGTATACATATAAAGCATATAGTGCCTTGCATTTAGTATGTGTTATGTAAGTAGGGCTTTCCCAGTGTCTCAGAAGTAAACAATCCACCTGCAATGCAGAAGCTATAAGAAATGTGGGTTCCATCCCTGGGTCAGGAAGATCCCCTGGGGGAGGAAATGGCAACCCACTCCAGTATTCTCGCCTGGAGAATCTCGTGGACAGAGCAGCCTGGCCGGCTACAGTCCATGGAGTCGCAAAGCATCAGAGAGGACGGAGTGAGCCTGGCTCACTTCCCAGGTGGCTCAGCGGGTAAAGAATCTGCCTGCGATGCAGGAGACTCAGGAAACAAGGGTTCAATTCCTGGGTCAGGAAGATCCCCTGGAGGAGAAAATGGCAACCCACTCAAGTATTCTTGCCTGGAGAATCCCATGGATGGAGGAGACTGGTGGGCTACAGTCCATGGGGTCACAAAGAGTCGGACATGACAGAGTGACTAAGCAGGCAGGGAAAGAAAAGAATTCATCAAGCAGAGGATATTAGTGAAAAGACAAAGAAGTTTAAAAGAAGCAAGTGGCAATTTTAGAACTGAAAAGTACGATGCTAAACTTTAAAAAAAAATCACTAAAGGAGTGTGTGTTCGTTTGCTAGAGTTTCCATAACAAGGTACAACAACCTGCGGAGCTTAAGCAACAGAAATTTATTGTCTCATCGTTCTGGAGGCCACAAGTCTGAGCTCAAGATATTGAAAGATAATATTGAAAGATATTCTGGGGGGGTGGGGGTGGGGGTGGGAATCTGTTCCAGTTCTAGACTCTGGCAACCTTCAGCGTTCCTTGACTTCAGCATCATCTCAGTTTCTACCTTTATCTACACAGGGCTTTCTTCCTGTGAGTGTATGTGTGTGCCTGTGTTCAAATACCCCCCTTTTCAACTGTATATTCACTAAAATTGTGAGGTTTTATTTACATGAACATTCTATGAAGGAAGATATTTTTAGTTTATTCTGTTCTTTGTGATAAAACATCTATGGAAGAAAGCAAAAATTACGCAACAATTTTTGGAATGAATAAGTGAGCAACATTTTCTTTTGAACTTCCCCCCTCCCCAAGATGCCCCCTTTTCATAAGGACGCCAGCCTTACTGTATTAAGGGCTCAGTCTACTCCAGTGTGACCTCATCTTCACTAATTTCATCTGCAACGGCTCTATTTTAAATGTCATCTTTCAAGGTTTATGACTTGACACATTCCAACCCATAAGAAGTGCAAACGTAGATTTGATTTGACAGAGGAAAAAATTAGCAAACTTGAAAATAGATTCACAGAGATTGTAAAACCTGAAGAATGGAGAGGGAAAAGAATTAGGGGAAATGAACAGAACCTCAGAGAAACCATTAAACACACCAACACATCCATAACAGAAGTACCAGAAAGACAGGAGAAAATACAGTCACAGAAATAATGCCTGAAATTTATTCGAATTAGAGGGTTGGAAGGAGTGGCAAGAGAATAGGTGGGAGACAAGAGAGTGAATGGGGTAGAAAGTGGCTAAACTATGTTTTATATCTGTTTAATTTCAATTTCTTCTGTATGTTGTGTTTGGTTATTTTGTTACCATATAACCCAGGTTTTCAGCAAAAATCTACTATACACAATAGCCATAAGCAACTAGCACTAGGAAAATTAAGGAAAAGAACCACTAGGATCGGAAAGAGCTCACTGGGCACAGGTAGTAGACGAAAGATTGAAAAATCAAAGCCAGAGCTGACTGGACCAAAGCAACCAGGAATCATCTGAAAACTTTCAAGAAATGTTGGGCTTCATCTTAAGATGAGGCTGCATTTAAGACGGGATTGAGTCAGTTTTAATGGAGTCTTCACAGACAAGGAACAACTAGCCAGGTTGCAACTTTTATTACAAGCTCAAAAATGGAGAATATAATTATTGTCCACATGGCACTAAAAGTCCCATGGGAAAAGAACTTAGTCTTAGCTGCTTTTTAATTTATCACATGGTTTCAAAGTATGTCTGAACAGTGAGTTGCAGAGCATATGAATTCAGATGGCCTTTTCCTTGCGTCAGATAAATGTGCGTGCTCTTCCTTTGAGGGTGATTTAATTCACATCACATTTTCACATACCTTAAGGATTGGGAGTACATCGAACTTACAACCGACCGTGATTTTTGCTGTAAGATCATTTCCCCATCTTTCATTATGAACCTTCTCCCCGGTAGGAAAGAATTCCAAAGTGCTTGGCTGCAGGCTTACTTCATAATACATCAAAACCTCGGATACTCTGCAGCAGGGAGCCATTCCAGAAGGGACCTGCCATTCACATCACTTCAAATCTCTTCAAAAATCGTGTACTCACTTTGTTCAAGGCAAACCGTTATGTGTAAAACGAAACACGTTTAAATAAAGGTTCTGTAAACCTTAGGTGTTAGGAAATCTGTGACCAGTAAACGAATAGATATGAAGGAGGAAAAGAGTGAGACGAACTAACGGGAAGTCTTCTGATTGCAGAGCATGTTATTATCGAGGTTTTTCTATTTTTAATGGCATGTACCATGGCAGGTGTCCGCTCTTGCTCTTTATAACAGCATTCTTCTTGATTGAGAAAGACTAACATTAATGTCACCCTTTTCCTTGGAATAGAAAGTTATTTTTCCAAGTGTTAAGCAAACTTCTGACTTAGATTTAGCAAAGCAAGAGCACTGCTGAGAAATGAGTAAGGAAGGAGACCTCCGATCCTAGTCAACCTGCAGGTCTAGGAGTAACTGACAGAGAATGTGTTTGTCTCCAAGCAGAATTTCAGGGTGAGCGGATAGAGACCCGCTGAGTCTAATGCAGGGGATACAGCGCTCAATCCAGAAGGAAGGACCCTCAAGCACTGCAGCCAGGAAGATGACATCATTTACCGGCTATGTGGACTTGGCCAGGTTACCTTTTTTGCTCCTCGGTTTTCTCACATGTAAGAGGAAGGTAATACTTCTTACCCCTCAAGGTTATTGGGGCATAAATTAGATACTGTGGGTAAAACACCTATATGCTAATTTTGCAAATACAGGCTTTTTTTTTTTCCCCCCTATTGTTATTTCTACTCATAAAATAGTTCTAAGATAAAATCTTTACAAGTAAAGGTTGATCATTCTTTATAAATATAAAAAGAGCATTTTTTTTGTTGTTAGTAAACACATAATGTGGAGAATTCATGACAAGAATTTATTTATTTATTATTTATTTATTATTACTATTTTTGGCCACACAGTATGTGGGATCTTAGTTTCCCAACCAGGGATCGAAACTGGGCTCCTTGAACTGGCAGTCTGGAGTCTTAACCACTGGACCACAAGTCAAGTTCCCACGACCTTAATTTAGAATGAAGGTGTTTTGAACTGAAAATGATGCTTGATGCTCAAAGGAGAAAAAAGATACCACTCATGTCACCTAGAAGCATCACGCCTAATAGCATGATCTGAGAAATTATTAATTTAACTCAGCAGATGTAAAGTTATTAGCAGACAGAAAACGCCACAAAGCCCTGTAATCCTTTCAAACCCTATAAACAGGTCTCCACTCTCCTGCAATGCACTGTTTGCTTTTCAGGCTTTTTATTTATGCAATTAAACAAAAGGCAGATGGTAGGGGTTATACTTGTGTTCTAATTCTAATCGGCTTTTTCTTTGCTTTCTGCAAAATAAATTCATTTCACTAGCCAACTCTCAGGTAATTGACTAACCGATCCTTTTAGCAAGTCTACAGAATTTATCTAGGACAACATTATTTAGAAACACTGTTTTTAGGGAGCTCTATAGGGCTGATATTGACTAAATGACTAGCTTGGAGAAATTGAGAATACATTATTAGCTCTTGGGACTTACAGAGGCTGCTGAAAAGTATGTTTCCCTGAGTCCCTCATGAGTCAACATCCACTGTTTGCTGTATGAAGAAACAGAACATTAGAGATGGTTAATGGAACATATGGGAAAAGGCAGATCTGGACCAGGTTACAGGTTCCGTCCCTGCTAATTAATTGGCTTAGAACAAGGTACCCAAATTCTCCCAGCCTTGTGTTCATTTGTAAAATAGTTGCTGACAAAAATACCTGCATTATAGAGTATTTATGCATTTTAAATAAGTTAATACCATAAAGAACTTTCTCAAACTTTAATGTTCAAGCAAATCAGTAGGAATCCTGGCAAAAATGCAGATTCTGATTCAGTAGATATAATTCAAGACCAAGATTATGCGTTTCTACAGGATCCCAGGTATTTCAATACTTCTGGCCCTCAGATCATCTTTTCAGTAAAAAGGCTTTATAGAAGTTTACTCAGGTCTGGCACATTGTAAGCACTCTGTAAATATTTGCTTTATCATGATGATTATTATTTTTTATTAGGACGATTATTATTAATTAAGGACTCCAAAGAACTCTGCATGCAGAATTAGCAACTCAGCTACTGAACGCTTCCGTAATTCCTTACTAACCCAGAGAAGCTGAAGCTGAAGCTCCAATACGTTGGCCATCTGATGGGAAGAGAAGACTCATTGGAAAAGACCCTGATGCTGGGAAAGATTGAAGGCAAAGGAGAAGGGGGCAGCAGAGGATGAGATGTTAGATAGTGTCACCAACTCAATGGACATGAATTTGAACACTCTGGGAGACAGTGAAGGACAGAGAGGTCTGGTGTGCTGCAGTCCACAGGGTCACAGAGTCAGAACTGACTTAGCAACTGAACAAGTACAACCACCCAAAGAAAAAGTGTTTTTCAAGAAAAGTCTGCATATAGTAAAATTAAAATAACACTGGGGTGGTAAGATAAGTAATGGCCACTGAAAGATATCATGTCCTCTATCAGTACCGGATATACAGATACCTGAAACCTGCAATGTTACATTAGAAGGAAAAAGGGATTTATTTTGCAGATGCAGTTAAGTTTAGATTCTGGAGATGAGGACATTGTCCTGGATTTTCTGGGTGGGCCCTAAATGCCATCAGAAGTGTTCCTGTAAGAGAATGACAAAGGAAGATTAAACATACATATAGAGGAGACGGTGATGTGAAGAAAGCGGCAGAGATTGGAGGCAGTGACCAGAAGCCAAGGAGTGCTGGCAGGTTTCAGAAGCTGAAGAAGGCAAAGAAGGACTCTCTAGAGCTTCCAGAGGGAAGAGAGCCCCATTCTTGATGATTCCATTTCAAAGGGATGGCTCCCAGTTCCTTGAGAAAGGTTTACATCTTAAAGGATCAGAGAAAGGAATTAGGATTACAAGTTTTCTAAAGTAAATATTCTAAGCAAAGGGGAGACTTGGAATAAGCCTGTCTCTAGCTGGGGGTCCATTAGGCCATCTTGGCCACCCTAAGACATCCATCAGAAAGAAAGGAAAATGAATGAGTTGCAACCAATAAACCAATAATGGAGATGAAATGGAATCATAAACAATACTCAATTTTTTTAAAAAATTGACAGAAAAAGAGGAAAAAATGGAAGAAGAAACAGAAAACTAGTATAACAGTAGATTTAAATCAAATCATGTAAATAATTACATGAAATATAAATGGTGCATACATCCCAATTAAAAGACATTACTTGTGTATATTAAAAGGAACAGAACTACATAAGAAAGAGAACTACATAAGAAACTCCTTTAAAGCTAAAAGCTTTAAAGGCACAGATAGTGAAAGAAAATAAAAGGATGGAAAAATACAACCAAAATAAATCTGGAGAGGCTCTATTAATACCACACAAAGAAACATCAGAAGAAGAAATATTACCGGAAAGTATTACACAATAACCAGGGAGTCAGTTCACCATGAAGACACAAGGATCTTCAATGTGTATGTTCATAAAAATAGAGCTTCAAAATCCACCAAGGGCTATCACATGGTGTCATGTGAGCAGCATTGGTACCACCTGGGAGCTTACCAAAAACCCAGAGCTCAGGCTCCGCACCTGCCCTATTTATTACAATCTGCACTTATAGATCTGAGTGAACAGTAAAATGCAAGAATATTGATAGAGTGCATCATGTCACATTTCTAATAAGGAATCCAATTATATGCTTTCATAGCCCTTCTCCCAACGGGGATTAAAAAAACGATAACCGTGAAGTGATGACAAGTTAACTTGATTGTGATAATTATGTCACAATATATACATATACTGACTCATCAAGTTTTATATCTTAAATATGTAGAATTTTTAATTAAATGTCAACAAAGGAAAAATAGTCAATTAAATACATATTCCTCCACAAACTCTGCAATAAGATAAAATAATTCAATAAACCTATACATAACTCAGTCCAATAATTTTAATTACTTTAATTTTTTTTAAAAATAAATTTTTAATTTCATGGGTTCATAGAGAATGCAGAATTCAGCCACAATATTTTACAATAAAGATTTGAAAGTTAGAGACTAAAAGATTGTTCATATGAGAAGCACACAAGTTATGAAAAATTGATCTGTCAGTCTAAGAATTGGAAAATTTTATTCAATTTCTATTCAATTGAAAATTTTTATTCGAATCAACCCAGGATGAGCATTTCAGAAAGCTCTTCAAACTGTGCTTGGTAGAAGTCTAGGCAGTTATATGTCTTTTGTGACACAGCTGTACATCAAATGAAGTGTTATTAATAGTCTACATAATCCCAGTCTAAGTCTTCATGGCGGGTCTAAGTCATTGTGGTGGGTCGTATGACCTCTTGCAAGATCAAGAAAGAATGCTCTCTCTTAGCAGTTGCCTTAGCAACGTTAAGAGAACGTTGCTCTTAACGGTTAAGCAGGTATTCCGGCCAATGCGTAAAGTTTGTTCGATGTATAACGCAGATGCACAATGAATAGTGGGGGAAGAGAGAAGGCGAAAGGGCAGAGACTTTTTACATTTAAATTTTCCTTGTCCTGCCATAAACTATGAATTTGATTTCACAATTCTAATATTACTTTTTAAAAAGTTGTTCATACTGTCTCAGCTCTCTTTAGTTACACAATTGCTCAAAGATGTTTGAAACACAAATATGCTTCCTAATTATTTTATTGGTGAGTGGATTTCATAGTCCACACTTGTTACCAAGTCCATACTTGTTTACCATCACTCTAAAGCGGTGGTTCTCTACCCTAGCTGCTTTAACAGATGTTCTGATTTTATTAGACTACAGTGGGTCCTCAGCATCAATATTTCTAAAAGCTTCCCGAATGATTCCAATATACAGCCTGGGATAAGAGCCATTATTCTAACAAATTAATTAAGGTAACAGCCTTGATTGCAACCCCACGTCTCTTATTCATTTTACGTCTCCCTTTTGTCACCTTGCATATATGGTTACCAGTGTGTGATGAAATAATCTGCCTCACTAGTCTGAGCAAGCACAAAAGAAAAGCAATGTTATTTGACAGTTTATGGTGTGAATATTAGCATCAGACATCAGCACTGAATGGATATTAGTATCTACACTTGGGATATTTTTGACACAACATGCAGAAAAAAAATTGTTGGAAAGCTTTGATTTAGAATGGACTTACAATCATGCTCACATCAAAATGATAAAAATGAAAAGAATCCCAAGAAACTAGTTCTCTTTTAAATTGAAGACAAGGAGAGTCTTCCAGTGGCTAAGACTCTTCATTCCCAATGCAGGGGGCCTGGGCTCGATCCCTGGTCAGGGAACTAGATCCCACATGCTGCAACTAAGAGTCTGCATACTGTAACTAAAGACGCTACCTGCCTCAATGGAGATTGAAGATCCCTCATGCTGCAACTAAGATCCAGCATGGCCAAATAAACAAATAACTTTAAAAAAAAATTTTAATGAATAAATTGAAAAACAGGAGAGAATGACTTTGAGCCTCCAGTTAAAATAAATAAGTTTAAATTTAAAAAAATTGGGCTTAATGCTTTACAAGAAGTGGAAGGACCATACCTGATGACCATCAGGGCCACTTCTTAAAGAAGGATCCTCACGCCAAGTGGTGGCAGCCTGTCTCTCTCCTCCCTCTACAACTTGACTGGAAACTAGGTGTGGGAATGAAGTGAGCTTTGCTGAGCACATCTTTGTTCTGTGTGTGTGTTCTCATTCAGTGGAGTCCGACTGTGACTCCGTGGCTATAGCCTGCCAGGCTCCTCTGTTCATGGAATTTTTCGAGGCAAGAATACTGGCGTGCGTTGCCGTTTTCTACTCTATCCATAGTGACACTGCAGTGTATATACCTGGCCAGGTTATAACTCCATGGTATCTTCCCTCCCCAGGGATCTACCCCACTTCTCTTGCCTCTCCTGCATTGACAGGTGGATTCTTTACCACTAGCACCACCTTGGAAGCCTCTCTTTTGTCCTGGGCATTTTCTAATTTTCTGATTCTATTGGTTCTCACAACAGCCTCACACAGAAGGTGTTGTGTACCCATTATGCAGATGAGAAACATGTCTCAGAAACACTAATCAACTCAGCCAAATTTACCCAGTTAGTAAACAGTAGCTCCAGGATTTGACCCTGTCTGTGCACTCCTCTTTCTCTGATCACCCTGCTACCTCCCAGGCATCACACTGATCTAGAAAGTGTGTGACCACGCAGGCAGCTGGGCAGAAGGAGTGTCTCAGAGAGGAGGGAGCCATCCTGGGAGAATCTCCAGAGACTGAGCGTTACTCACCCTGCATTTGCTATGGTGCCCCAGACAATAGCAGCCACCACCGGGTGATTTGAGCTGGGCAAAGATGGTAAAGGTGGGAAAACTAGAACCTTCAGCAGAGCAGGATTGGAAGTGGGACTTCAGATGGGGCTGTGGATCTAATTTAGAACTCTGGTGTTCCCCATGGACACTTTGCTACAGAGTAGGCTCAGAACCTATAACCAGTGCCGCCATTATGTATGAAGATGCTCATGGTTGGCAGAGCCTTTAGTGTTCTTGTTGGAGCCTAAATAACGTGACCAGATAGAGTGATCGATCAGGCTAGGGGACTCCAGATTGACAACTGTTGTCCTGTGGTGCCATTTGGCCTTGGCATTCCTGGACTTTTCATTTTATAACAAAAGAGTATGAAGAAGAATGCTATTGAAATAGGCCAGGATGGGTATGAACCTGCAGTCTCTGTTACAGTCTCATATGTGAGATGCAAAGTTTCCCATTTAAAAAAAAAAATTAGTCATTTATTTGGCTGTGCCAGGTCTTCGTTGCAGCATGTGGGTTTTTTTTAGTTGCAGCATGCAGGATCTTTAGTTGCAACATGCAAATTCTTAGTTGGGGCATGAGGGATCTAGTTCCCCAAGCAGAATCTAGCCTGGGCCTCCCTGCATTGGGAACATGGAATCTTCACCACTGGACCACCACGGAAGTCTTGCAAAGTTCCCCTTTTAACCCAGAGTAAAATTTGATATCCTGTGATATCCATGGGCAACCCTCCCCCATTGTAAAGATACTTCTGTGAAAATTTTGGCTGTGCTTCCTGAAGGGGAAAAGCATAGTCTTTTGAAGTGAAGCATAGCAAACAAGGCTCTCTTTAAGTTTAGGACTCTACCTAAATATAAGTATTCTTCCAAGGGGGTCTCATCTTAAGCCCATTAGTTCAATTTGCTGAGAGCTAAGGATGTGACTGTGTTTCCCAGGTGGTTCAGTGGGTGGAGAATCCGCCTGGAATGCAGGAGACACAGGAGAGGTGGGTTCGATCCCCAGTTTGGGAAAATCCCTTGGAGAAGGCATGGCAACCTGCTCCAGTATTCCTGCCTGGAGAACCCCATGGACAGAGGAGCCTGGTGGGCTACAGTCCATGAGGTCACAAAGAGTCAGATACAACTGAAGTGACTGAGCACACAGGCATGCAAGGATACGACTGAAGGGGACCATGAGTTGGAGGAAAGGGTCTTTGTGCAAAGACACAATCTAAGAGTTTCACAACTTGGCAAAACTTTGTCCCAGTCTATATAATCCCATAAAAAACCTTAGGATTTATTGAGTTGGCCAATAAGTTCGCTCGGATTATTCCATTACATGTTACGAAAAGCTCCAATGAACTTTTTGGCCAACCCAGTATATTAGAGGCTGAAGATATAATGCCAAGGCGGGCCATAAATGCTCTCCTGTAGCAGGGACTGTGTGCTGTGGGCTCTATCCCAGAGGAACCGTGAGGGCATCATTGCACCAAGAGACAGACCCACACCATGGGCATCAAGACGTACTCTTTTGCATGATGTAATCTTCACATAAGTTAAAGAAGCAAGGTGACAGTATACAGCCTGATGTACTCCTTTCTTAACATGGAACCATTCCAATGTACAAGCAGAGTACTTCCTGCAAGATGCTGAGTTGGATTAAACACCAGCTGGAATCAAAATAGCAGGGAGAAATATCAATAACCACATATATGTAGATGATACCACCCTTATGGCAGAAAGCAAAGAGGAACTGAAGGGCCTCTTGATGAAAGTGAAAGAGGAGGGTGAAAAAGCTAGCTTAAAACTCAACATTCAGAAAACTAAGATAACGGCATCTGGTTCCATCATTTCATGCAAATAGATGGGGAAACAGTAGAAACAGTAACAGACTTTATCTTTTTGGTCTTCAAAATCACTTCAGATGGTGACTGCAGTCATGAAATTAAAGGACACTTGCTCCTTGGAAGAAAAGCTATGACCAACCTAGACAGCATATTAAAAAGCAGAGACATTACCAACAAAAATCTGTCTAGTCAAAGCTATGGTTTTTCCAGTAGTCATGTATGGATGTGAGAGATGGACTATAAAGAAAGCTGAGCACTGAAGAATTGATGTTTTTGAACTGTGGTGTTAGAGAAGCCTCTTGAGAGTCGCTTGCACTGCAAGGAGATCCAGCTAGTCCATCCTAAAGGAAATCAGTCCTGAATATTCATTGGAAGGACTGATGCTGAAGCTGAAACTCCAATACTTTGGTCACCTGATGCAAAGAACCGACTCATTAGAAAATACCCTGATGCTGGGAACAATTGAAGGCAGGAGAAGGGAACAACAGAGGATGAGATGGTTGGATGGCATCACCGACTCAATGGACACGAGTTTTAGTAAACTCTGGGAGTTGGTGATAGACAGGGAGGCCTGGCATGCTGTAGTCCATGGGGTCGCAAAGAGTCGGACACGACTGAGCAACTGAACTGAACTGACAGCAATCATCTTTTTTATAACCCCTCATTTGTGCCGCTTATAAATCTTTGTGATCAGTGGTGTATCAGGTTTGTAAGATGTGAACAATGGTGATTTAAAATGTTTCTGAGACACTAAAAGCATTTTCACTATTTGCTAGTATAGCAAAAAGTTTAATTGGTGCATGCAAATGATCACTTTTCAAATGATAAAACACTAAAATGTTTTATAAGCTCTTTTTCTGCAGGCCTCCTGGGATTTGCTGTAGGTATTTGCATAAATAGATTACAAATAACATCACAGTGGACCGTGAGGAGCAAGGTGATGCTAACAGAGTGAATTTAAACTGAATGCAGCAGGACAGGGGAGCCCAACCTGAGCTGAAGCACCAGTTCTGCTTCACAATCCTTCTCAAAGCTCCCCATCGCCTGACTTTTTATATAATCTCCTTGGTGTCCTTCACCACATTTAATCCTTCTTCCCTCTCGAGTACTCGTGAACGCTCTATGTGGTCTTATTAAAACTGACTCCTCCACAAAATACTGGAAGAAACTTAATTGGCTTTCCAGGCAAGTGTGTTTACGATCATAGTTGATGTGAATGCTTATGCTTATGCTTATTAGCCTAAGTGAAGAAATAAATGAAGAAAGGTATTAACCGTGATCGTAAAACATTCCTGGACCATAGGCAAAGCATCACGCCACAAATATGTCCTGGCTGTACCCGCATGACACGCAACGAGGAGCAGCAGCGCATAGCCCAGTGAAAAACGGTGTTTGGCTGGCAAAACAAGAGGGCGAGCCTCCCAAGCTCTGCAACCACCCAACATAAACTCATAGTTGGACACAAGGAAGTTTGCCTGTAAATCCTGAGCCTTGGGAATCTAAATGGAGTTCTAAATCTAGAGAGGCACAAAGGACCCACAGGAACAATACACATGAGGCAAGTCCATGTGGTGGTTTTATGATGTTATTAATACTAAGAGCTGATAGAACTTTTCTAAAACCTTGGATTAAATCCTTTAAGGCATTGAAATTATACTATTAGGTTGTAATACTGCTGGCATTTTGTAATGAAAACTTTGAAATCTAGGGGATAAGCTGGTTTTTAAGGGCTCATTTGAGGACTTTGGAGGAGATTATTCATTCATCATCTTGATCTGTTGGAGTTATTGCTAATAATGGAATTCTAACAGTGTCTGAAGAAAAGAAGCCCAACTGTCCTTGTGATCCTCCATCCCATCCTGCTCAGGATACTGCCTTCCAGCCTTCTGGCTCTTTAGTCGCTGTATTTTCATTTCTTCTCATGCAAATGAGAGGAGAGAGTAGGATTCAACTGGTCATTCCCATCTGGCTGTCAGTTTAATGGTTTTCCAGGCTGAAGAACTAAACCAGAAAAGCCTCAGGATAGCAGTGCCGTCCACTCTTGCCTTGAGAAGGTTCACTGTGTGTAAAGCTCATCACAGAATAAGACTCCCATTTAAGACAGGTAAGGACCTGTTTGTGGATTCAGTGTCCTGCCCAAAGCTCATAGCTGATTCTAAAGCAGACCTTGAATTCTCTTCTGTCCTTCACTGGAGGTATTTATAGAGACAATACGCAGATATTGGATACAGCTGATGTCAGTTGATTAACTAGAATATATAAACTTCAAAAATTACTAGAACTCAACACTGAAAAAATGTTAAGCACAAACTACTAGATTTCCTCATGGTTTCATAACCTACTGAGCTGTTTACTGGTTTCACTCAATCTGGAGGACCATATTGTGTATATAATTATACCTTTTGTTTTCCCTTAAAAGGCATTATTTTGATGTGTTGACTAGGCTACTAATGAGCAGTGACTAGTTATACACTGTAATTTTCAAAAATCATGTGTAATGTAACTGAAAGGGGAGGGGTCTGGCTGCTCAAAGCCAATAAAAAATCAGGGTTGGTGGAAAGGAAAATTTGCTTTATTTTGGCTGCTGGCAACTGAAGAGGAGGGCGAGGGTGGACTCCTGTCCAAAGACTGACCCCATCCCACTGACATTCAATGGGCTAGAACTTTTAATAAGCTGAGGGAGGGGGCTACATGAGAAACAGCACAGTCAGCTCTGACAACCACCTTGGTCACTGGTGGTCTGACCAGCATCATCTTGTTTTAAGTACAGTTAATCTTTGGTTTCAAGGCTGGTTTGTTTCTATTTCTTGAGGCCAGTTCTCAACAATTGACAGCTTATGTCATGGAGCCTCCAGGTGGGGCAGGGCTGGGCTCTGTGTGCACACCTGGGGACCCCTGCAGGGAGATGGCCATGGGGGTCCTGGTCTTTAGGGTCTTCATCTCTCTGGCAAGACCTGATGAAACTGTGGCTGCCTCAGGCGTGTGCCCTGGGAGAGCATATTTGCACTAAATTTGAGGAGTTCTGTGAGCTGCTGGGTGTGGGGTCCAGTCTTGGCAAAGTCTACCCCACTGTGGGTGCATTTGGTGGACAGCTGGACCCCAGCTCCTTCCACCTGGGGTGGCCCTCTAGTTAGTTTTTTCCTACAATCTGAAGTAACCAAGGAAAGTCCCACCAGGGAAACACGCATACGTGCAGGGTCCTCCATGGAGGGCAAGGCCAGCAAAACTGAGACAGAGCTCTTTGAGGAGGCTGGACCTTGGGGAGCTTTGACCTTGAGGAGCTTAGACCTTGAGGACCCTTGACCTTGACTTGCTGATGTTATGTGAGGAGATCCTTGTTGGGACAGTGGCCAAGTGGCACTGGTGTTTCAGTGAAGGTGTGGACATTGAACACTCTTGTGAGTTGAGGCCGTTGGCCACATCTGGGTTCCCCAGGCACACAGTTTGAGAACCACTGTCTCAGAAGCAACACCTTCAAAAAGGGAGGCAGAGAGCCAGACCCCAGGGAAGCGAAGGGTTTCTTGACATTCTCGATGGTTCTTTTTCATTTCTGCTTAAAAGTTTGGTGGCTCAGACAAGGCAGGAGACCCAGGTTCAATCCCTGAGTCAGGAAGATCCCCTGGAGAAGGGAATGGCAACCCACTCCAGTATTCTTGCTTGGAGAATCCCATGGATGGAGGAGCCTGGCGGGCTATGGTCCATGGGGTCATAAAGAATCGGACGCAGCTGAACGACTAACGCATATGTCACAGCTAATCTGGTCATCACGCAGTTAACTTCACCACCAGGGAGAGACTTCAGTATCTACAAGACAGCTCACAGGATATGGCTCAGAATATTATCTACAGCCCTTGAGAAGGAAGGAAGGGTTCTTGGCTCTGCTTAATGACGAAACTGTTGTTATTTGATCTCCTTTCACGGGTTTCCTTTCTGCATGTTCTCACTTCTCTGATTTAACTTATTCTTTGGCTAAAGATTTTCCACAGACNGCTAATCTGGTCATCACGCAGTTAACTTCACCACCAGGGAGAGACTTCAGTATCTACAAGACAGCTCACAGGATATGGCTCAGAATATTATCTACAGCCCTTGAGAAGGAAGGAAGGGTTCTTGGCTCTGCTTAATGACGAAACTGTTGTTATTTGATCTCCTTTCACGGGTTTCCTTTCTGCATGTTCTCACTTCTCTGATTTAACTTATTCTTTGGCTAAAGATTTTCCACAGACAAAACACAGGCAGACGGCATGGGGAACAAGGACCATAGGATCCTACTTCATTTCACTAATACTTGTAAGAGTACAGTATTTTAAATGCAAAAGTGATCATGGACCTCACCAGGCCCTGACATGGGGGCAAAGATTGTGTTGCAGATTTGGAGGTGAAGGAAAATTGTGTCTTTCAGAGAAAATGGCTCGTGTATTAATATAAATATTGAATTACTTTTATGATCACTAAAGATTTTTCAGTTGCAAAAATGTTTAAACTACATTAGCAGAATGTATTAGCATATCTAATGTTTTAATAATGCCATACCATTGAACAAAAATTTATCATTGACAAAGGCACTATTGACACTGTGTATTTTATCTAAATTGGAGAATCCTGCAAGCTATGTAATTGTAACATTTGTGGTTTTTCTCTTCTTGCTTCTTAATGTTGAATTATTTACAAGATTTTCCATTGCAAACAAGCATTTAATACAAAGAAGCACTTCTCGCTCCAGTGACTTAGAAACACATGGTGTCCATCAGCCACTGTGCTGGAGTCAGAACAAGGTTTGCAGTTTTACTTAGAAAGTAGCCCTTCTCAGCCTGTATTCCAGGCTGGGCTCTTAGTTAAAAATAATAATAATAATAATTGTAAAAAAATAATAATACAATAATTAAAAAATAATACATGGAACAAAAAGTTCCATGAAATCAGGGACTGTGAGAATTTTTTCCCACCATCATCCCACCAGGGTTCCAGAGTGCCTGACACACAGGAGGTGCAAAACAAATACTTTTTTAAGTAAATCAATATTGATGCAGATGAAAAAAATGGGTCTATCACCCTGAAATGCAACAAAATCCCCACTGGAGCTTTCTCTACATCCAAGGCAGTCAGCAACTCTCCCCACCACCCTGAGGATTCAGTCAGCTGGTCCTCTCTGGTCCCCAATTCAGTAGAATATTGAGTGCCCTTCAGTGGGTAGGAGCTAGAGGGTAGGGGGTGGAAGTGAAGCAGGAAGGGGCCTCACTGGCTCATCATGTTTCAGTGATGTTCCTTGTTTAATTTTTAAAATTAATTAATTCAGTGTTTCCAGTAGTCATGTATGGATGTGAGAGTTGGACCATGAAGAAAGCTGAGTCGCTGAAGAA
>SJYT01024810.1:0-12596 GCA_006410635.1 Cephalophus harveyi
CTGGCGTGCTGCGATTCATGGGGTCACAAAGAGTCGGACACGACTGAGTGACTGAACTGAATTGAACTGAACTGAATGCATGTATATGGAATTTAGAAAGATAGTAGTTATAACCCTGTATGTGAGACAGCAAAATAGACACAGATGTATAGAATACTCTTTGGACTCTGGGAGAGGGCAAGAGTGGGTTGATTTGGGAGAATGGCATTGAAACATGTATGTTATACAAATCGCCAGTCCAGGTTTGATGCATGACACAGGATGCGGGGCTGTTTCACTGGGATGACCCAGACGGGGTAAGGGAAGGGAGGTGGGAGGGGGATTCAGGATAGGGAACACATGTACACCTGTGTCGGATTCATGCCAATGTAAGGAAAACCAATGTAATATTGTAAATTAAAAATAAATAAACGAAGACAAATTGGAGGAACTTATAATGGTTTATGACTCTGGTTCGATCCCTGGGTTGCAAAGACCCCCTAGGAGACGGGAATGGCTACCCACTCCAGTATTCTTGCCTAGGAAATCCTATGGACAGAGGAGCCTGGTGGGCCACAGAACATGGGGTTGCAAACAGTCAGACACAACTGATTGACTAACATTACTACACACTACAAGCATTTTTAAAAAAGGAGAACAAAAGGAACTTAGGGAAATGAAAATTGTAACAAGAAGGATGTGAAACTATTCTCAAATTATGTCTCTGTTGTGAATCTAATTTAATCACTAGATTTATACCCCAAATGTCATCTAACCATTCCAATAGATAATATTATTAGAAAATTTCATAATTAGCCTTGTAGTAGTATTTACTTTTTAATTATGACAATAATTAATAAAAAATGTAAAATGTCATCCAAAGAGTTTAGTTCAGAATTTCTGCATTCTTACTGATAAGAGTCAAATAGATTTGCAATAGAGGTTAAAAACTCAGAATCTTCTGGTCATTCTGGCTCATGGGTATTCTGTCTTTTTAACTAAATACACCCCATATCATTTCTATATGATAAACAGATTTATTTGTGCTCTAATCTGCTTAAGAAAGCAGAAATTCATTTTAGTGAAGTCATTGTCTTCTACCAGGGTCACTTGGTTTTGCCTTTGTTCGATCTTTTCTATATATTTGATCCAGTTTCATGTAGAGTGTGCTATGTGATTATTTTTACTTTTGAATTCTAAAAGGCATCAGTGGAATTGTTATATGTAAACAGAAAATTCATTTGCATATTTAAGCATCACAAAACCACTATACACAAACACAAATTCTTTTGTTAATAGCAACCTGCATAAAACTAGACACAGATAAGCTGATTATTTAGAAGCACAACTGGTAATCCTGAGGACACTCTGAGTGTTTGCCTTTTGGTCCAAGTAAAGAAATTAGTAAAAAGGCCCACACTTGAGGTCTCATGATTTTTAACATTGAAAGAGTAAAGTTTAACCATGGATAAATTTCATATTCTAGGATTAGCATAGGAGATAAAGAACAGAGAAATAATCTTGTTATTTGCATGATGGAACAAGTCACAACTCTGAATTTGCATGAACAGGGCTCTCCTCCAAGGTAGATAGAGTCAATAATTAATTACCCACATGGTGTGATTCATGCTGCTGCTGCTGCTGCTGCTAAGTCGCTTCAGTCATGTCCGACTCTGTGCGATCCCACAGATGGCAGCCCACTGGGCTCCGCCATCCCTGGAATTCTCCAGGCATGAACACTGGAGTGGGTTACCATTTCCTTCTCCAATGCATGAAAGTGAAAAGTGGAAGTGAAGTCGCTCAGTCATGTCTGACTCAGCGACCCCATGGACTGCAGCCTACCAGGCTCCTCCGTCCATGGGAGTTTCCAGGCAAGAGTACTGGAGTGGGATGCCTTCTCCGGTGATTCATGCAATTCACCCAAAGTAGTCTCCACCTAGCAGTGCAGAAAAAAAAAAAAAAAATCCACACTAGCAATTCAGTATTGAATGTTATCCTGTCACTTACATAAAATTCTTTCTAAAAATGAAAGGGGTAAGTGAAAGTCACTCAGTCATATCCAACTCTTTGCAACCCCATGTACTATACAGTCCACAGAATTCTCCAGGCCAGAATACTGGAGCAGTTAGCTGTTCCCTTCTACAGGGTATCTTCCCAACCCAGGGATCGAACCCAGGTCTCCCACATTGAAGGCAGATTCTTTACCAGGTGAGCCACCAGGGAAGCCCATAATTATTCCTAGTTGTGTGTGGTTGAATATGTTTTATTTCCTTTCTGACATGAAATATGGGTTGGGCAACATGAAAGTTGGAGAAGGAAATGGCAACCCTCTCCAGTATTCTTGCCTGGGAAATCCCATGGACAGAGGTGCCTGGAGAGCTACAGTACGTGGGGCTGCAAGAGTCAGACATGACTTTGTGATTAAACCACCACCACCAACAACAACAACATGAGAGAACCAGGAAGAGGTTATGGTATGTAAGGTGGAGTAAGGGGATTGACGAAGTGGGTGAAAGAAAAGACTAGGGCATTAATAATATATTTTCCCTAATTTTATAATCTTATTTCCAGTTATGCTAAAAAATAATCCCAGAATAAGATGGTAGCATAAATCATCCCAAGATAGATCATAGGGCAGGTTGCATTATGATACAGATGGCAGATCTACATTAAAAAAGAAAAGAAAAGAAGAAGACACCTAGAGTCTAAATAGTTGTAAAGCAGCTGCAAATAGTGTGAACCATCAGGAAAGTTTTTAGTTGGGTAGTAGTTTCAAGCCATGTCCCTCTATTCTGCCTCCCCTTGTAATACACATCCTACAAACATTTTCTGAGGTCATGTATGGATGTGAGAGTTGGACTGTGAAGAAGGCTGAGTGCCTAAGAATTGATGCTTTTGAACTGTGGTGTTGGAGAAGACTCTTGAGAGTCCCTTGGACTGCGAGGAGAGCCAACCAGTCCATTCTGAAGATCAGCCCTGGGATTTCTTTGAAAGGAATGATGCTAAAGCTGAAACTCCAGTACTTTGGCCACCTCATGCGAAGAGTTGACTCATTGGAAAAGACTCTGATGCTGGGAGGGATTGGGGGCAGGAGGAGAAGGGGACGACCGAGGTTGAGATGGCTGGATGGCATCACGGACTCGATGGACGTGAGTCTGAGTGAACTCCGAGAGATGGTAATGAACAGGGAGGCCTGGCGTGCTGTGATTCATGGGGTCGCAAAGAGTCGGACACGACTGAGCGACTGAACTGAACTGAACTAATCCCTTAAAATGCACTGTTTCTTCTTTTTCTTCCTCACTCAAATCTTACACATTCTTTGAAGTTCAGGTCAGTTTCAACTTTCTTTGAGACATGAAATGTTTATTCTAGAGATTTAAACACTGTCTTTTATTGTGCATGGCTAATTTCATTTGTGTTAATTCTGTAGAAGGGAAAAGTTTGCCTAAATTATTCAACATTCTTTTAGGCAGTTAGGGGGAAGGCCAAAGCTTCTTCCAGATCTTTTGGACCTTGATTGTTTTCAGCTCAAAATAATGCACATGCCAAAAAAATGTTGGGGTGGCAAATTTTGCTCCCCTACACAGATAAAGTAACTTGATTTTCATATTTAAACCCAAGCTTTTAGATGGCTTGTGGAGTGGTAAAATTAACTTACTGATTGAACTTATTAGAATGTGATTGCTGATATAAATCAAAAACAATAACTGCATGGTGTGTGTGTGTGTGCTCAGTTGATAAGTCATATCTGAATCTTCGTGACCTCATGGACGGTAGCCCTCTACCCATGGGATTTTCCAGGCAAGAATACTGGAGTCGGTTGCCATTTCCTTCTCCAGGGACTCTTCCCAACACAGGGATCAAATCCCAGTCTCCTATATTGGCATCTGGATTCTTTACCACTGACCTACCTGGGAAGCCTAATTGCATGGTACAAAATGGGTGTAATCTTTATGAAATGAATATAATCTTTTGGTTTTCAACTAAAATATCAGATGTCTATATATTTTCAATTTGAAGATACTATCCTAAATTAGGGATTATATAATTAAATAGAAGTTAGAAAGATAGCTAATTGAAGTATTAATAATAACACAGTTCACTTCCAGATGTGTATAAGAGACAGCTGTATGTGAGACAGCAAAATAGACACAGATGTATAGAACAGACCCCTTTCAGGAATCTCTGACCTTAGCTACAAAACTGTCTTTTAACCAATCTGTCTCTGTCTTTAAAAGCTCATTCAGGCTCAAGGATTTGCTTATTTTCTCTACATGCATGAGTGTGCATGCTCAGTAGATAAGGGTACATATATGTGTGTATGTGCATGCTCAATTGTGTCCAACTCTTTGTGACTCCTGTCTCTTATACACATCTAGATGTGTATAAGAGACAGGCCTAATTGCATGGTACAAAATGGGTGTAATCTTTATGAAATGAATATAATCTTTTGGTTTTCAACTAAAATATCAGATGTCTATATATTTTCAATTTGAAGATACTATCCTAAATTAGGGATTATATAATTAAATAGAAGTTAGAAAGATAGCTAATTGAAGTATTAATAATAACACAGTTCACTTCCCATTACAGTTTGCAAAGTTCAAAAGAATAGTTTAATTAAAACTAAATTTAATTTATTTTTAATAAAATTACATTATGACCATTTCAGTGATGTTTAACAGATGAGACAAAATTATATTAATATACTTAAGAAACTAATACCATTTGAATAATTATGTTTTAATAAATGAATAAGCATTATCTATATGCCTGAAAAATTTGATCAAAACTCACATTATTCTGAATGTTCTAGAACTATGGCTCATTGTCTCTCTGCAGTCCTCCTTACAGATGCATTCTATTGGAAATTCTCACTTCATAAAAAAAAGGTCCCCTAAATCCTCCTGAATTTCATAGAATTTTTCAAAAAATCTCTGTCCTAGTTTGGGATCCCCAGAAGTAGTCTCATGGATTAGTGTGCCAGTAGTTTATTAGAGAAGTGATCCCAGGAAGTAACAGTAAAGGAGAAGAGATATGAGACCGGAGAAAGAAGAAAGTCAATCGACTGTTTTAATTAGCAGGTCAGGGTGTGGGTAACTGGTGCTTAGTCTTGCTAGGGATCTCTGGGAACAACCCAGAGATGTTCCACTCAAAGGAGAGGAAGCTGGGCTCTTCATCTTTCAATTCCTGTCCACCACTGGCTTCAGGCTCTTTTAGCTTTCCATGGCTAATTTAACAATCACCACAAATTTAGCAGTTTAAAACAATACAAATTTATTATTGCTATTATTATTATTTTGGCTGTTATTAATCATCTTACAATTCTATAGCTCAGAAGCCCATAGTGGGTTTCAGTGAGCTAAAAGCAGAATGTTAGCTTGGCTGCATTTCCTTCTGGAGCTCAGGAGAATATTTCCTTTCATTGCTTTTCGTTTTTCAGATCTAAAGGTTTTCCATACCTCAGAGTGCACTTTCAGTCATTTCAGTTCAGTCACTCAGTCGTGTCCGACTCTTTGTGACCTCATAGACTGCATCACACAAGGCCTCCCTGTCCATCACCAACTCCTGGAATTTACTCAGACCCCTTCTCCTCCTGCCTTCAATCTTTCCCAGCATCAGTGTCTTTTCAATGAGTCAGTTCTTTGCATCAGGTGGCCAAAATATTGGAGTTTCAGCTTCAACATCAGTCCTTCCAATGAATATTCAGGACTGATTTCCTCTAGGACAGACTGGTTGGATCTCCTTGCAGACAAGTCTCCTCCAAGAGTGCACTTTTTCCACCTTCAAAACCAGCAATATTGGGCTAAGTACTTTTCAAGCCTCCATGTCTTTGTTTCTCTCTCTTCTGACTCGCTGTTCCGTTTATAAGAACTCATATGTGTTTCCCTCCCCAGATAATCTAGGGTAATCGTCACACTTCAAAGTTAGTCTTATTTTTCCTTCTTTGTGTTACCTAATTGATGCTTTTGAACTGTGGTGTTGGAGAAGACTCTTGAGAATCCCTTGGACCGCAAAGAGATCCAACCAGTCCATTCTGAAGGAGATCAGCCCTGGGATTTCTTTGAAAGGAATGATGCTAAAGCTGAAACTCCAGTACTTTGGCCACCTACAATCTTTCCCAGCATCAGTGTCTTTTCAATGAGTCAGTTCTTTGCATCAGGTGGCCAAAATATTGGAGTTTCAGCTTCAACATCAGTCCTTCCAATGAATATTCAGGACTGATTTCCTCTAGGACAGACTGGTTGGATCTCCTTGCAGACAAGTCTCCTCCAAGAGTGCACTTTTTCCACCTTCAAAACCAGCAATATTGGGCTAAGTACTTTTCAAGCCTCCATGTCTTTGTTTCTCTCTCTTCTGACTCGCTGTTCCGTTTATAAGAACTCATATGTGTTTCCCTCCCCAGATAATCTAGGGTAATCGTCACACTTCAAAGTTAGTCTTATTTTTCCTTCTTTGTGTTACCTAATTGATGCTTTTGAACTGTGGTGTTGGAGAAGACTCTTGAGAATCCCTTGGACTGCAAAGAGATCCAACCAGTCCATTCTGAAGGAGATCAGCCCTGGGATTTCTTTGAAAGGAATGATGCTAAAGCTGAAACTCCAGTACTTTGGCCACCTCATGCGAAGAGCTGACTCATTGAAAAAGACTCTGATGCTGGGNAATCCCTTGGACTGCAAAGAGATCCAACCAGTCCATTCTGAAGGAGATCAGCCCTGGGATTTCTTTGAAAGGAATGATGCTAAAGCTGAAACTCCAGTACTTTGGCCACCTCATGCGAAGAGCTGACTCATTGGAAAAGACTCTGATGCTGGGAGGGATTGGGGGCAGGAGGAAAAGGGGACGACCGAGGATGAGATGGCTGGATGGCATCACGGACTCGATGGACATGAGTCTGAGTGAACTCCAGGAGTTGGTGATGGACAGGGATGCCTGACGTGCTGCAGTTCATGGGGTCGCAAAGAGTCGGACACAACTGAGTGACTGAACTGAACTGAGCTGAACTGAACTGAATACATTCACAGGTTCTGAGAATTAAGACATGGGAATCTTTAGTTGGCAGGGAGTATTATCTGGCTTCCCAAAAGGTTTGTTCCCAGCCATGGAAAGTCCTAACGTCGAGTTACAGTTACTTGCAGAAACCGTCTCTTGGCATATAAAGGAATGGTGAGTACCCAATGGAAACAGTTTTCTCTGATCCAAATTCCTTGCCTTCATTGAAACAGAGATCTTTTCGAAGAACACAGTTTTACTTTCAACCTTCTCAAACAGATGCTATTAATCTCGTGACCCACAGGCTTCAAGTCTTATGTTGTTAGTAACCTATTTATCCCACCTCTGTCTATATCCAATGTCCACATACCATGGTGTAGTAGTAAAGAATATGGAGTCTGGAACCAAACCGTTCTTCAATCCCAGTTCTTTTACCTATTTTAACAGTGCAGTTTGGCAAGTTAGTTAATACCCCTGTGTCTCAGTTTTCTCATCTGTAAAGTATCAATAATATCTTCCTAAAAGGGAGGTTGTATGGATTATATAGCATAATATAAGTCAAGTAGTGTGAACAGCCCTGTATTAATAAGAGCTGCATTAATGTTTGCCAGATGATAAGGATGATCTGTCAATCTAATGAATATTCATTTACCAACTTTCTCATTTACCAACTTCCTTTTCCATTATTAATCCTTTCATTTACTTGGATGACTTTAAAATCCATAAAATAACTTATACACTCTTGACTCTCCAAACATTCACATGTACTGGATTTCAGTAGGACTTCTGATCCTACCTAACTGACCACAACCTTCTATTTTTCCAGCTCATTTTCTTCCATTGCACCTGCTCTTTGAAACTATTGTGATTTTCTGTCAAATTATTCTTCCACTTTCTCCTAGTTCATCAGCTCTGAACTCAGTGTATATACTCTTTCCTAGCCCGTGTCCAATGGTCAATCACTGAAGTATTTCTTGACTTGCACTTTTAGTTCTTTATCATCTTTTCCTTTTTATCATGCCTACATTACAGATCACTAAATTTGGAAAAGTTTTAGAAATAGTCCTCTTTGCTCCTACATTGAAGCTTGCTTGTTGGTGGCTGTGCAAATGTCTAGATTAGTTATGCTGCAAAATATTGTCAATAATAACTGAGACATCAGAGGTGTTTATCAATCTCCTTCCATGCATGTGTGCTAAGTTGCTTCAGTCATGTCCTATTCTTTGCAACCCTATGGACTGTACCCCACCAGGTTCCTCTGTCTGTGGCATTCTCCAGGCAAGAATACTGGGGTGGGTTACCATGCCCTCCTCCAGGGGATCTTCCTCATCCAGGGATCAAATCCACAGTCCCTATGTCTCCTGTGTTGGCAGGCAGATTCTTTACCACTAGTGCCATGTAGGAAGCACCGTCAAGCTCGTTATGTTTGTTTAATCAGTTTCTCTTGGATGGAGAAGCTCTATACAGTCAACAAAAACAAGACCAGGAGCTGACTGTGGCTCAGATCATGAACTCCTTATTGCCAAATTCAGACTCAAATTGAAGAAAGTAGGGAAAACCACTAGACCATTCAGGTATGACCTAAATCAAATCCCTTATGATTATACAGTGGAAGTGAGGAATAGATTTAAGGGCCTAGATCTGATAGATAGAGTGCCTGAAGTGGTATTGGAGAAGACTCTTGAGAGTCCCTTGGACTGCAAGGAGATCAGCCCTGGGATTTCTTTGGAAGGAATGATGCTAAAGCTGAAACTCCAGTACTTTGGCCACCTCATGCAAAGAGTTGACTCATTAGAAAAGACTCTGATGCTGGGAGGGATTGGGGGCAGGAGGAGAAGGGGACGACCGAGGATGAGATGGCTGGATGGCATCACGGACTCGATGGATGTGAGTCTGAGTGTACTCTGGGAGATGGTGATGAACAGGGAGGCCTGGCGTGCTGCAGTTCATGGGGTCGCAAAGAGTCGGACATGACTGAGCGACTGAACTGAACTGACACAATTATTATAATCTTTGTCACTGTCTTTCATCTTCCTATCCACTATCCCTTCTCCTCTCAGTAAAGGACTTTAACGCCGACCTATCATAGGAAAATATTCATTAATGAAGAGTTTTGATTTCCAACAGAGGTCTGGATGCCACTTTTTACACCCTGTATATTCTATTGTGCTTCCTTCAAACTGTAGAGGGGTGTCTGTCTCTTCCCTAACCCAAAGCTAACCTTCCCAGTACCATGCTATGTCCCATCTCCTTCCACAGCCTCTTTTTGGAGCAACTTTGCCTGATTATTTTCCCTGACTCTCTGTGTTGGTGTCTGCACAGTAGTTAAGTAGACTTTGAACCTGGACTCACAGAGGAGAAATTCCTCACCAGTCAGCCCAGTCAGAGATTCTGGGAATCTTTGCCAATTTTTTCTCACCCATCCACTCCAGGGAGAGGCAGGCAATTGCCCAATCTGAGTTAAGGGGTGTATTACATGTGATTTTTTATTGTACCTTGGATATTTTGTGCATTATGAGACACTTGATCTTATTTATTTGATTTTATATCCCTTTTAGCAGATAATTACTTTGTTGAGGTGTAGCTGAGGGCCAAGTGAATGTGTATGTTCAGTTTCTTACTTGGCTCTGCAATACTACCTTCGGAAAAGTAGATCACTGATTCACATTTCTGGATTGAAAACAAGTGGAAATTCAGCTCCCCCCTAAACCCAAGGAAAGTGGACCATCAATTTACACTGTCCTTGCCTCAGAGTGAAGGTATAAGCTCAGTTTCCCATGGGACCTTGCTGAAAATGGGGGTTGTGACATGGGGGTAGGGAGGTAGGGACAGAGTTTCAACTCTTCTGCCTCAAACCACTTCATTGTGCTTGGTGATATCTGGTAGGTATGGAGGCTTAGTTCCTCTCTGGGCTCAGCTGACATGGGAATGGTGAGGGGATTGAGATCTCTATTAATGTCTCCTTTGTTGTTTATAGTCTTACTGATTCCAGTTGGGGGTAGAGGCTCAGCTTGCTACTGTGCCTCGCTGATATGAGAGAGGATGAGGTGAAGTACAGCAGTGGTTACCTCACTTCACATTACCTTAGTAAGTCTTTGTTTGCCTGTTGAGAGTGAAGGCTCTTCTCACTGCTGTACCCTGTTGAAACTTACGTGACTTGGGAATTAGAGAACTGCTATCTTCTGCCAGGTAGAAGATGGCAGTTTAGCTCCATGGCTGTTTCTGCAATTACACTGGTTGGAAAGTGAAAAGGCTGCTACCTAGTTCTGTCAGGGTTGGGAATGGGGTGGAAAATCACGACTACCTACTCAACCCTGGTGAAATCACTGGCGAGTAGTGTGTGAGTTTTCTGTTGGTGTTTGGCTGGAGAACTGTGAGCATTCCAAAACTTTTCTGTTATCAGGTCATATGTTTTCTGGTCCTTTTTCTTGGAACGTTTTTTGTCTCTGCTTGGTGACAGTTCCAGGTTTGAGGATTCCATAGCACTTTTTCCTCAATATATGGTAGCCAATAAGGAAACCCAGAGAACTAACAACCATATCATTCCTTAAACCCCAATATCCCTAAGCAGCCCATCCACTTTTCTACCTTTCAGGATCTCCCTATGATATTTATTGTGCTACATCCAGAGTTTTTAATAGAAAGATGGAGGACATGGGAGGAAAAGGGGTACTCCATTTTAACAGAAACAGAAGTTCCATTCCATATTATTTTAACTAACAAACTTATCTACTGAGTAACTACTGAATGCAAAGTGTCATGCTAGGCGATACGAAAAAACTCAGGAATGCAGTCTTACCCAATCCCTCTGGAGGTTTACAATATATTTAGCTAGATTGAACATAGTGGCATAAAATGAAGTGCAAGCTTTATATCACTATACAGTGGAAAGTTTTAAAACTATCAAAGTAGAAATAGTTCAGTGTGGGCTGAAGCAGACAGGAGGGAAAGTGTAATTTATGCTAATGATCATTACATTAAAAGCAATTCCATAACACAAAATTATTGATGCTAAAATGGAATGATAATTTGCCACTATCTGTTCATTGTGTTCTTTGATTACATGTTTGCCTGTTTGTTGAATGACAAAAATGGCAGAAATGGGAGACCAGAAAAAGTCTAGGAAAGTGAAATAATTTCATCTTACATCTTCAATTTATGCTTTTATTTGGAGAACATTCATATTATATAAAGCATTCTATTTCCATATGGGGATCGCTGCCATTTCCTTGCATAGCCTTCCTGCCTACATTCCACCTTCTCTTTCTGCCTCCTATTTTTTCATTTTCTTTTTTGCTTTCTTCCTTCTCTATATATTCATTGAACACTTCCTGAACTTCTTTTTTTGTGCTGAACAATGTTGTAGGTACAATGCACAAGATCCCTTTTTCTTGGACTAGATTAGCAAAGTACACAATTGTAGCTACAATATCAAACAATATATTTTAAAAGTACCAAATATGTCATATTAAAATACATGCAGTAGGAATTTGAGGGACAATTTTCTATCATCTTTCTGACTGAAAGATCACATATTTTACCCAGAATATATTCTACTCTCCTTTTCTCCCTGCCATCCTTCCTAACCTCTTGGCCCCAGCTGTCATATCCATACTTAAATTTGCATTCCAAATAGAGATTAACAATCAAGAAAGGCCCATAAATTTAACCTCACATTTCAGTAGCCAAGCTAAACATTTTTGGGAATGCTAAAGAAGGAGGACTATGAAATACTGAAGGCAAGGTGATTAAAGCTTTCTTTCCAGAAAAGATGGGAGAAATGAAGTGATACATTTTAGCATCATCCCAAGTTAATTTAGAATTTCTCATTTTATAGTCTAATCACTCAAGTATTAAAACATCCTTCTATAAAAATTTGGTATGAAATGTTCCATTCAGCCCAGGAGTGAAATTATTCCTGTATTTGAGAAAAAGTGAAAAGAAAAACAACAGATGTTGAATTAGAGGAATAAGAATTTCAGATGGTTTATTTTCTTTGGAATTCATGTAACTTTAGGACAGATCCATTTATTTAAATTACATTTTACAGATGGATTGTCTGAGAAGAGATTCCTCCTGGGAGTGGAACAAAATGAAAAAAAAGAAAGGAAAGAAAGAAGAAAGAAACTCTGAGTTCTTTTCTGCTATGATTCTTTATGTTTTTTGGCATTCGTATTCCCCCTTACGAATAGATTGTTTTCTTTCACCCATTCTTCTACCAAGCATAGGAGAGCCTTACCTCCAATGTAAAAACACATGGCCTCTCTAACTCCCAGCAGAATCAAATCACTGTACTCTTGACAATCAGGGTTCCTTCTAGGCAGCTGCATGCAATGTCAATTTCTGTACAAGTTGCTCCTTCCATGAGAGTCAAGTTCATTTTAGGAGGAAAATAACCTGTGTGCCTTCTATACCAAAGAAACCTTCTCTAATCCATTTTTTTTTCCAAAGCAAAGAATTTTGTGAATAAGCCTACTTTCAAGATGGAATTTGCTGGAGATAATTGTATAAATTCCAACCATAGTTCCTTATGCTTGTTCCCTCCAACTCTTATTTTTCTTGTGTGTTCTGGTATTCTTATTTGTCTTCTTTGACATTTCACTCTCACTCACTTTCTCTCCTCA